>LR991058.1:23288442-23888442 GCA_905163555.1 Notocelia uddmanniana | reverse complement strand
GTCGACTGGAGTTACTTTAGGAAAAAAATGGGGCTAGTTTGAGCATTTAGGATGTAACATACAAGCAATAATGTTGGCAATTCGGTAAATTTAATTAAATAAACACCAAGATAATGTACTAATAAATTAATAATATTACTGCCACAGGTCACAGGAAAATAAACCTAATAATTTATAAGAAAAACCGGTTTATACAAAGTCACCCCTTGAATCAAAGTATTAAGTTTACGGTAGGTACCAACTAAGCCAAAGTGGTCGTCAAATAAATGCATTAACTTAAGCTGGGTTGCACCGACTTACGATCACGGACTGATCAACGTTAAATATGGCGCCGGCCGCCGTCATCCCACAGAAACCTGTCAAACTTTCGATACATTCAAATTTTAACGAACACAGCTTACGATTACAGACGGTTTGGTGCGACCCAGCCATAGTCTAGTCAGCCAGATATGTCAGTAGCGAAATAGCTACGAGTAAGAGCATTCATTCATCTTTATTTCTTTCCCTACGCAAGTACGTACCTATTTCCTTAGCACTAAATTTATTTAGTTTGTGTATTTTCAACATTGGATAAAAAAAACTGTAAGGGCAAAGTGGCCACAGTAGTTGTGGCACTTGTGGCCACGCTGTGGCGTGTCGATATTCGAACACGCTACAACTACATACAAGAGCGGCTTTACTTAAGTTTTTAACTACTGATTCGCTTTGCTTGGCTGTAAACAGGCTGTAAATAATAATATTGGTCTTCCAGCTTCACTCGGGGTTTGTGAATTGGGTATGGTATTGGTGTATACAAAGGGTTTGAACGCACCTCTGCCGTTTGTCAAATTTGACGTTATGACATGTGTCATACACTCACGTCAACGTCACGCATGTAAAAGCAGCTGATAACTAAAGTTCAATAAGATAAGATAGTAGTAAAGTAATACGGGCTCTGGATTTCTCGAATATTTGAATAAAAATTGGAAACCACGCAATGGAGCTTTCGTGTGTTATAAAATTCTATCAAAATACTATTTTGTGAACATCTGTTGTGAGAAAATACCTCGTGCAGATAAATAACATAACCTATTTACATATAATCAATATTGGCACTCTATAAAATTTCATTCAACCTGTCGTCAACAAATTACTAGTTCTACGAAGTCGATATGATGAACTTTACACGACCATTGTATAAATGTGTGATGCCAAAAATTCGGCAAAAGCAGGTCAAATTCAGTATTAGGAATTATTCTGGAAGTGCTATCCTTGGAATCGAGACATCTTGTGATGACACAGGCTGCGCAATCATAAGCCACGACGGAACATTATTATCAGAAAGTTTACATTCACAGAATCTAATGCATCTTCGAAATGGAGGGATCATACCTGATGTAGCTCAGGACTTACACAAAAAGTATATTGAACCTACAGTGAATGAAACTTTACAAAAGGCGAAAATTTCAATGGAAGACATATCAGCAATAGCTGTCACTTTAAGACCTGGGCTAGCGCTAAGTCTTGTAGTTGGTATGAAATATGCAAAACATTTAGCCAGACTTCACAAGAAACCAATAATTCCTGTACACCACATGGAAGCACACGCTTTAGCAGCTAGAATGCATCATGATATACATTTTCCTTTCTTGGTTTTATTAATCTCAGGTGGACATTGTTTACTAGCCGTTGCTCAAGATGTAAACCACTTTCAGTTGCTAGGACATAGTATTGACATAGCGCCTGGTGAAGTTTTTGATAAAGTTGCAAGAAGAATGAAGTTACGAAATATTCCAGAATATTCTAAAATATGTGGAGGCCAAGCGATAGAATTGGCTGCATCAAAGGCTACTAATCCCCATGTGTTTAAACTACCACTTGCACTTGCTGAATACCGGGACTGTAATTTTAGTTTCAATGGACTAAAAACTTCAGTCATATCTCAGTTGTATAAGAAAGAAAAAGAACATAACACTGTGGCTGACAAATTAATTCCAGAGGCAAATGACTTGTGTGCTGCACTATTGATGGCTGTTTCGAGGCACCTAGTCCACAGAACACAGAGAGCTATGGAGTTTTGTGAACAAAACAACCTTATACCAAAAATTAATAAACAGCTTGTTGTGTCTGGTGGAGTGGCATGTAACAACTACATTTTCAATGCATTAACATATTTATGTTCAGAATTTGATTACAAGATTTATAGGCCATTGCCAAAACTATGTACAGATAATGGTGTCATGATAGCATGGAATGGTTTAGAGAAATGGAGGAAAGGTTTAGATATTACTACAGATATAAGTAAATTAGATATTCAGGCAGCTAGTCCTTTAGGAGAAAGTTTAATAGATGAGGTAGTTAATGCCAAATTACCTACGAAACTATTGAAAATAAAAATTAAATGACATGCTGACATTCTTTTTATTTCATTCTGTAATACATAGGTATAAGTATATTATTATTATGAAAATACACATTTCTAATAATATCGATCGATGATTATTCCGTTCGCCAATACATAGCCACAGAATAAGGAATAGTACAACATAGCGTATTATTTAAAGATCTCGTGCCTATATATATTCTTCAACCTATTCAAGAAATGGCGCGCAGCAACCAATGTAATTTCATAGAAAAAAGACGTTTCAAAAGCTAAAAAGAAAAACAAATACAATGTTAAGAAATAAAAAAAATAAGCCCCGTTGAATGAAGAACATCATTTTAATACCTATTAAAATTTCATAACATACTATCAAACGAAACTTTGTTCGGTTCACTTCCACTTAATGGGGCATTTTATACGATTATTATTATGACGCGATACACTTATATCACGATACGTATCAGTGACGTATCACGTGAATATTGAAGCAACATCCAAACAAACCGTAATAATGGCATCCCACTATTGTGATTATAATAACCGTGTAAGGCACAAACAAACCAAGTGTAAGGTATGAATTCGTTCCCTCACCTCACCTTTCCCACTCAGTCGATCAAGCAGTCACACGGTTTGACGTATGATCGGCCTCACGGATCTATACCTAGATCCGTGATCGACCTATTGGTGTGAGTCGAGCGCCGGTGACCTTGTAACGTCACGTCTGTTGCATAGGGTTGGCAATGTACCTGCCTTGGCAAGAGGAAATCTTTATTCAATGATCATGATATTCATCAATCAAACACCGGGAAGCTAGTCAAATTTAATCTGTAAGTTTTGATTACAAACAGACAGACAGATGCACTGAGTCAGGAGAAAACTTACTAAAAGCTCGTAAAATAGGTACCTACAAAACTTCTCATAATATGGAAACTTACTTTTCTTGTGTAAATCTAAGCTTCACATGAATATAATTGTATGCTAAAATAATAACAATAATATAAAAAATATTTTTTTAAACCTCAATCCATAGAAATTATGTGACATGAAGTCGTTCACTGCGACCGCGACACCCGCGTTAAGTATAATTTGAAAGACTCAATTGACATTTCATCTATTTCGCCATTTCATTTTTTTTGTTTAATTTATTCCGAAGATGTAGGTACTTCTTAATGTATTGCAAGTCAAAATGCATCCATACTCATACCAACCTTTCGTCTTTCTTTTAGTCTTTCGAATTAAAAAACGGATTTTAGGTGAAGTCTTAATTCTAAATGTAGGGAAGGACACAACATATAAAATTTTATAACTAACTTATCTGGATCGGTAGGTAGCCTAAAGTAGCTTTTCCCTTTGTGGCTTTTGGTATTACTGTCACAACCGTAGACACAGCAATAAAAAGCTCCAGCCATAGTTGATTACATTGAATTACAAATGATAAATTCTAACGAATTTCAAGTAAAACTACACGCCCGCTACCGGCCGATCGATCTCTGTTGTGTGAGCGCACGTCACGCGAGCGAATGTTGAAGCGAGCGGCACCCCTGCGATTCATCTTGCCGCGGCTAGCTGTCCACATACCGCGCGCCCCTCGCGCACCCCCGTTCACGTCCGGACACGCACACATAGCCGCGAGACGGGTTTACAGCACACATGCTTCGGTGTCGCTTCTTGTTACGTTAGTATATATCTTCTTTGGTATGATATGAATGAGATGAGATTTAGGAGAATGACGAATGACCAGTGTTGCCACTTGGTTCCGTTTGTTCCGTTTTTCGGAACTTTTGACACCCCCGCGGAACTTTGAAGGACCTAGATTTTAGGACAAATTTCGAAACTTTTCGCGCACCCATTAAAATCTTCTAGAAAAGGCATAGTAAAGTAACAGTTAATCTGAATTGATTAAATAAACAAATATATTTCTATAACAAAAGTGATGGTGTTTGAAAAAGATGAATGTCCGACTGCGAGCAATATTGTGATTGACGGTGAGAAAGTGGACCAAATGCATGAGTTTGTGTACTTGGGTTCTTTATTTACAAGAGATGGAAAATGTGATGGTGACATTGAAAGGAGAGTGAAAGCGGGAAATCTGGTGAATGGAGCATTGCACTCGTTTGTCAGCAGCCAAAATATAACACAAAAGGCCCGACTAGCGGTTCATAAAGGAGTGCTTGTTCCTACACTCATCTCATGTGTGGAAGCGAGACTTGGGTATGGCAGAAAAAGCATGAGAGTAGACTGAATGCGGTTGAAATGAGAGTGTTAAGAAGTATGTGTGGGGTACGTTTGTGTGATCGGATAAAAAATAGTGTGATAAGAGAAAGATGTGGAATAGAAGATGATGTAGTGACTAGGGTTGAGAAGGGTATGCTTCGGTGGTTTGGGCATGTAGAGAGAATGAGTGAAAGTAGAATGACTAAGAGGATTTACGCTCAGGAGATGAATAGTAGGATCGGAAAGGGACGACCAAGGCGAGGTTATCTAGATCAAATTTCGGCGATACTGAAAAAGGGCCAGGTCAGAAGTACTCGCAACCGACAAGCATGTATGAGAAGATGTATGGATGTGATTGAAGCCAAAGAAGTATGTAAGGACCGTAGTATTTGGCGTTCTTTGGTCTCTGCCTACACCATGGGATAACGGCGTGAGTTTATGTATGTATGTATTTTTTTTTAGATTATATTCAAATCTATATTTTATGATTTGAAATAAAACAAAAACTTTTTTTCATAAAAATCTTCAATTTACGGTATGTACATATATCTAATTAAATTGCATTATTTATAAGGATGTTTGTTTTTTTTTAACTGAACTTTTCAACCTAAAATGGAGTTATTCAGGAATAGCGACGAACCTTTTAGGTGAAGTAACCTGGCAACACTGCGAATGACAGAGGGTGGGTGAGGGGTGAGTGAGTGAATGCATTGATTGAAGTGCATTGTACTGAAAGAGTATTGCATTAAAAATAACATTACCATACGTAGTATCTCTATATAGTTTGTGAACATTACAAACCTTTGCACTTGCCAAATTATGTCTATGAGCGTAACCTTAGCGGCGCATTAGTCTAAAGTTGCATCATAAATATCATAATACGAGTACTATAACTCAAAATGGATATCCTGGAAAGAATTTACCGCAACGTTCGAGGGCAGCTCTGCAATCTGCCGGCTACAGTGCCCAAAGCCGTGGATTTTGTCAACAAGTCTGTACAAAAAGTGAAATTACCACCATTCACAAGGGACAATGTGTTGTACTATTATTTACCACTGCAAGGTCTGGCCAGTTACACAACGCTTTCAATATCTGTGATGAACCCTCATTTAATGGTTAGGTAAGACCATAATACCAATATATTGTACTAATATTTTAAATTTTGATTTGAAATATTGTTAACTGGCTCACTTAAACATTACTTTCAGGTTATTTCCCAGACGAGATGTGACTGACCTCTTATTCTTATCAGCGGGAGGTGGGGCTGGCTTATGGCTCTGGGCCCGCCCCCACATGGCGGCGGCGGTACCTGCTAGAAGGTTCTCCTGGGCGTTTCTTGGAGGTTGCCTTTGGCCGCTCGGCTCAATATTCTTGTGGGCTATACTAAGAAGCTCAGTGGGCCAGAGGCCAGTTATTGGCACCATTCTCGGGGTGACCACTGGAGCGATGCTTACTAATATTGCACTGGATTACTTCCACTATGTAGAACTGATGTTCTGTGGGGAAGTGCATCTACCTGAAGAAGTGTACAGCCCTAACAGTGATGATGAGAAGTATGACATTGATATCTAAATATGGACTGTAAAGTCATTGGTGTCACTGTATATGATGTAAATAGAGTCAATGTTTGAGGACTGAATAGTAAAATCAGATATCAAGATAAGTAGCAAAAACAAAGGAGCTATTTGTAGTTTCATACATTTTGATTGCTGATTATACTTATTCAAACTTTAGTATGTATGTGTGCACTAAATTAGGTTAAATTTATTCCAATAAGAAGAATATTTTTGGCAGCATATGGTTGAGGATAATAAAAATATCAAGGGCATATTTAGCTCCCCCTAAATATTGTACCCAAATCTTACAGGACAGGGCCTTTATTCAATGTGACATATTGAATTGGAATCTGTTTCATATTTCTGTTACTTCCACTCCACACATGCTAAGACAAAGACTGATATTACAAAACCGGGATTAGTTTACGATTGAAAATGGCTGTCATTTCATATACACTTTGACATAAATATATATAAAAACTCACTTCTAATCATTCGCGGCTAAGTAATAAGTATAGTTTGGCATATTTCTGGTGTCTACAAAAGCAGCTATACTTTCTAAAATGCAATATGAATACTACTTGACATATTGTATTGGAATCAGTTTCCTTCTTCCTCTCCATACATGCTAAGCCAAAGACAGACAAGTATAGTTAGGCATATCTCTGCTGTCAACAAAAGTAGCTATACTTTCTAACATTCAATATGTTAATTTGAATACTGTAGTAATTAAATCTCAATCAACCCTTCAACAGTGATTATTTCATTAGAACTTTGTTAAATGTGGTTGTGGTCATATTATGGTTTAGAGGCATGAATACCTATGAGTTTTGACATGTTTAATATTTCTGTTAATATAATTCATTCATGTTATTGTGACTTGCTTTTGGAGTTAAGTATATAAGCAATTTCTAGTCTCACTCCACTTGTGCTTAATGTTTTCAACGTATTTACCTACATGTTATAGTAATAAATCTCTACTTACTGTAAGCCCTAAATAAAATAGGTATGTTATGTATTTGGTAACAATGGTTATAAAAGACATGGATTTATTTTTTGTAGCTGCTATACAAAGCAACTTACATAGATATATTATAGTAGCACAATATTTTCAGAGTTTTGTCAAAAAACGCTTCAAATAAATTGTTACAATACAAATATTATATTAGTTTCATTTAATCCATTAAACAAACTTGTTCTTCATTTAAAATTCGATTTTCATGTGTGAATCGCTTATCCGATCATAATTTTTAAAAGTGCGCAACGAGAATAGACTTCTGCCATATAACAAAGTAAACATTTTTTGAAACATTCTCATTTAAAGTAATTGACCAGTAAAAAGCAAGAACCTTATAAAAACAGTAGTTTATACACTGTTTTAAGTATGATAAACAAATTGCGTCCGTTTTTGATAGGTGTGAACCTAAATGGTCGCGTACGCATACGGTACGGTTTCAGACGAATTTCCTCCGTCGGACGCTCCTGTTGTGAAACGAGCTCCCTGCCGAGGTTTTCCCGAAGGACTACAGTATGAGGTTCTTCAAGAAAGGAATGTATAGTTTTTTAAAGTGTCGTCAACGCGCATGTGACACCCCTAGAGTTGCAGGCATCCATAGGCTGAGGTGACCGCTTACCATCAGGAGGGCCACATGCTTGTTTGCCGCGGACTTGGTATTTAAAAAAAAGTATTAAGTGCTAATAATAGAATGCAGTCCCCTTTTATTTTCCTCACAGTGGAAATGAAAAGGTGTGTTTACCTAGAGGGGTGCCTCTGGTCAAAACACCCATTTACTCGTACACACTTAAATGTCTCGAGTGAAATGGGTCACTTTCTACACTGAGTTAACAATTCACTACTAACACATTCCAAAATTTCATAACATTTCATCAAGGAAATATGTATATCCAAAAACCCCTTAGTGTGTTCTTCAAAGACCCCTTAGTATTGTGGGTTTTTACTGTATTAGTTCCGCTGTATTGTTGTGCCTACACAGAATCTTAGCCTATCTTTTAATTTGTTTTTTTGATAGTAGAAAACCAGTGTACCTAATTTTGATACCTATTTGTTATTCATTGAAGCCTTGACTGCCAACACACCGCATTGTGATTTGGCAGAAGTGTGTGATTACTAAAATTTGTTTTATTGGCGTGAACAAAGAACATTATTATTATTATATTATTATGCTTATTTCAAATCAAATAGAATACTCAAATTTGAAGGAAGCAAATAAATTTGGTGACAGTACATTATTATCGAATTAACATCTACCTATAGCAAGTTAATTATGACCCAATTTCAGTAATTATATTTTTACTAAAAGTGGGTCAGCAATCAGAGCAGCACCAAGAGTATTAGGGCCCACTTTTAGTGGGTCGTAATATATTATTATTTTATTATGGATAGACTTGTAAAGTTTGTTTTCAGTGTCTTTTATAGAAAGTGTAAAATGGCGAAGTGAAACCTAGCTGAAATTTAGTAGACTGGAACATCTTTAGGTGAATAAAAACTTGTCTTGCATTTTATACAATATATTTGTGAATAATGGAAAGAATGTAATACAGTTAGTTGTTCTGGGGCGGCTTAGACCATTCCACGTTGAGGATCAAGTGGTCATAACCATGGCCGTTGAGGGTCTGGATGGCTTTAGCGGCGTCCGCGCGGAACTTGAAGTGGACGTACGCGAAGCCCTTGCAGTGACCAGTGCTCTGTAACAATAAACATCAAAATTTTATGACAAACTTTATAGTATACTAGCTTTTGCCCGCGACTCCGTCCGTGTGGAACTCGTTATGGCCTAAGATAAATAATTGCTATTAAATTATTACAGGCGCAGGCTTAATTATCTCTCTCTCATACAAAATTTCACCCCTACGGAAAGATTTCTGGGATAAAAACTATCCTATATATCCTATATCCTTTCCCGGGACTCAATACCAAATTTTATCTAAATCTGTTCAGCGGTTTAAGCGTGAAGAGGTAACAGACAAGACACACTTTCGCTTTTATAATATTAGTATCGATACCACCCTCTTTCGTTCCGTGGGTCTCTTAAGGGATGACTATGGAATAGTGTCGTATTGTATTTATGTTATGGGCGACGGATTAGACTGTCTCTGAAATATCTCCTTTGCTCCATTTTAAGAAATAGGCGTGATGCGCCTTTATGTGTGTACTTGGAGCCAAGCTAATACTGCTGATTGGTAAAGGAAACTGAAACACGCACCAGCGCTAGCGACAACATCCCGCTGCGCTGGCTGAACTAGTGGGACTTTTTCATTCCCAATAGTTCTGTTGGCAAAAACAACATCCTGTTCACCGAACTAGTGAGACTCGTTTATTCCCACTATTTCCGTTCTGTTGGCTGTCAGACTAAACGAGAGGTTTCCACGGATACATAGCAGGATCTGCAAGTCGCAAAATGTGCATATTTACTACAATACTACGTAAAATGTGTAAGTAGCAAAATGTGCAGGTCGCAAAAAGTGCAGATCGCACAATGTTCGGTTCCGGCCCCTTAGTCCGGCTTTGATCAGGAAAAATTAGGTACGACGACGAGCGATGCGAGGAGTGTTAGGTTAGTAGAACTGCGATCCTACAACGCGCGAGCCGAGCGAGCCGAGCGAGCGAAGCGAGCGTGCAGCGGCAGCGGCCGACGAAACGCCAGAACCGAACATAGTGCGATTTGCACGCTTTGGATATACACCGTTTGCGACTTGCACATCCTGCTATGCATCCGTCGAAACCTCTCATTTAGTCTGACAGCCAACAAAACAGAAAATAAACGAGTCTCACTAGTTCAGTAAACAGGATGTTATTTTTGCCAACAGAACTATTGGGAAAGAAAAAGTCCCACTATTTCTATATACAGAACTACTCAACAGAACTAGTGGGAATGAATGGAAAAAGGTACACGTTGCTTAACGTGCTAAAAGTGGCACTGAAATTAATTTTCGTGTGCTCTGCCTACCCCTTTTGGGAATATGGGCGTTATGTTTGTACTTAATGTACCTTTTTCGCCTTTGTGACTACGACAAGGGGATAATATGGTGCGTGTTTCTGTTTCCTTTACCAAGAAAAGTAGACTTTTCATCACACTCAATCAACTTTTGTCAGTGTGGTTATCACAGCCAGTAGCAAGGAACTTGTTGGGCATGAATTTTTACAGTTTATTCGATAATCGACGGAAACAAATATGGAGCTGTCAACCGTTGAATTCGTCTGACTATCTAAATACCACTTTAACGGCCCGCACCGGCGGCGGCGGTTTTCTTAACACATAGTGTGTAATCCCACTACTAACTATACTGTAGCGCGTTGTCTCCACCGTGCGATAATACGACTGCTACGTCACAATTAGCGCAGTCGTAGCCGGGCTGTGACGTATCTTTCGTCAGCGAGAAAAACAATGATGGTGATGACCGGTGATGTGATGATACATAACAAAACAGTCTGACCTTTTCCTTTGCGAGATACAGCTTCTGCACCGGTCCAAATCCCTTCACCAAGTCCTCCAAGTCGGCCTCAACGGCGAAGTTGCTCAAGTTGGAGATGCGTATGGCGGCCACGTCGTCCCGCCTCGCGTCGGGAGGCCCGCGGCCCGGCGCGCCTCGCCCGGCGCCGCCCTCGCGCATGTACGGAGCCACGTACTTGTTTGTCGTCGAGGATTTCGGATCTGTACAATTATAGTTATTAGTAATTAATGACTTTGAACCTTCTTGCTTAGAAATTAAAGTTGCTTTTTGAATGGACTAATTTGATACAATTCGGTCAATGAAAATGTTTTTAAATATAGAATGTTGATTATTAGTACAGTATTGTCGAGGCCTGGAAGGAGGCAATTGCTGGCTGAGTATAAATTAAAAGGACTCCCGAGATCGTCAATTTATACGAAGTTTAATTAATACGAAGCCACCCTGCAACTGAGGCTAATATAGTGTATTTTTCAAAAATGGGAGATAAAAGACTAAATTAGAATTAAGTTTTGATAAACATAAGTAACATAACCTTAAAATGTCAAAATATATATGCTCTCCCGCCGTTTATTTTTTTTTAACAGGATCGGTCGTGTTTCTAACAGAAAAATACGACTTGAATTGGCTGTATACGACCTGTGCCTGTTTGCATGACTGTCAGTTCTTTTTAAAAAGTTTGGAATTCGACATATAAAGCAATTTATTTCGCGCGGGCCGAGCCTGCAATGTTTGTTTTTTTTTTATTTTATTTATGACAGACCATAAACTGTACATTTCGCCTTTCAATATATAGATGCCTAAGTTCACAATCGTACTAATACGATAAAAAAGGTAGCGAAATTAAGACTATGACTAGTGCACCATGGTTCTAATTACAGCAAATTTTTCCTCGTAATTAGTACGATTGTGAACTAAGGCATCGAATTATAGCGAGTAACGTCCACTTTTACTGCCATTTATGATAAAATAATATTTTCTCTATTGTGGTTACTGTCGCACTTACTATTCATTAATTTATTCAATGCCAACCATGGTATTACAAGGGTATAAAGTACAACATAGACCCTGTTAGGGTGTAGCAAGAACAAAACTTACCGGTCTATGGTCGATATATGACCGATAACCGGGACGAGACGTACTCTCATTAATTTTATGGATCCGCAGTGAACGAAAAATACCACTACGGTTTAAATTGGCGTCACTATGTTTAAAAAGACTCAGCCATACATACCTAAATAGCATTTTCCGTGTCAATTAAATGAATTCACAATGTTTGTTTATTAATCCTTTGAGGTAAATCTAAATAATTAACTAAACAAACTTTAATTAATAATTATAGTTAATCAAATTACATAGCTGCTTGCAATGTTAAATGTGCGTCTAACAAATCCATCATTTAACATCATGAAATAGATTTTTTAATAAAAATATAAAAATAAAATAAAATAAAAATAGCCTTTATTTCTACTATTTGCTTACGAGTACATAATGTTGAACAAAATTTAATTCTTAATAGTAGTCGCCTGCGAGGCGTAGGCCTCCCCCATGCTCTTCCAAAGTTGTCTGTCGCGAGCCTTACGCATCCAATCGATGCCCGTTATTTCAGTGAAGACATCCTTCCATCTCTTCCTTGGATGTCCTCGCTTTCTCTTCCCTTGGTACGGATACCATTCCACTAAACGCTTCGTCCACCTGTTCTCCATACGACATATGTGTCCTGCCCATTGCCATTTTAATTTTCTCATTTTGGTTGTAACGTCTATTACTTTCGTAGTTTTCCTTATTTTATAGTTGTTTTCCCTGTCCGCTAGCTTCAACCCGAGCATACTCCTTTCCATCTTGCGTTGACAAACAGCGATTCTTTCTTCATCTTTCTTCCTTAAAGACCATGTCTGGCACCCATATGTCAAGCATGGAAGTATAGTCGTGTCGTGTAGTTTTTTCTTTATATTGATATGGACAGAGCCGTTCTTCATGATCTCCTTTAATCCCCAGTACTTCTTCCAAGATGTGGATATTCTTCTTTGAATTTCTTTTTCCGTATTGTCCTCGAACGACACTGTTTGGCCAAGATATATATATTCTTCCACGTACTCTATTTTTTCGTTGTCTATGACAATAACTACAGGATCTCCGTTAGTCAGGATCTTTGTCTTTGATTTGTTCATTGACAGCCCTACTCTTTTGCTCGCCAATGCTAACTCATTTACCATGATTTCCAAGTTGGCTGCACTGTCCGCAAAAACGACAATGTCGTCCGCAAAACGTAGGTGGCTCAGTATTTCTCCGTCAACTTTTATACCTTTCGCATTCCAGTCTACACATCTGAAAACAGATTCCAACACCGCTGAGAATATTTTTGGGCTAAGCGGGTCCCCCTGTCTTACTCCTTTTTGTATAGGGAATGTCGTTCCTTCTCGCTCTAAACGTACTTTCGCATTACATTTTGTATATATATTGGATATAATGTTTATATATTTTTTATTTACTCCCTGTTCCTCCAATGATGACCATATTGCTTCGAAGTGTAGTGAGTCGAAGGCCTTCGTGTAGTCTATAAAGCATACATACAACGTTATTCTAAACTCTTTTGCCTTTTCTATTAGTTGGGTAATAGCTTGTATATGGTCTACAGTTGAGAACTTTTTGCGGAATCCTGCTTGTTCGCGCGGCTGGCATTCGTCTAACGTATTTGTAATCCTGTTCAGTATTACTTTCGAGAACACCTTATATATATTTGTCATGAGGCTAATTGGTCTGTAATTTCCCAACTCGCTCTTTGGGCCTTTCTTATGTAGTAATATTATTGTAGATTCAGACCATTGCTCTGGTGTTTTTTCTGATTTTAAAATATTATTGAAAATTACTTGCAGTGGTCTCAGTAGTGAAGGCGAGAGGGATTTCAACATTTCGTTTGTAATGTTGTCGCTTCCTGGTGACTTTCCATTTTTTTGGGTTTTTATAGCATATTCTATTTCTGACATAAGGATTTCTGGGGGTTCCATATCCAAGTATTGTGTATTTTGGAGCTCCCTTGAACTTGAAGGTATGGTTTCATCGGAGTAGAGTTTCTTATAAAATAGGGTTGCTTCATTCACTATGTTCCGGCGTCTGGTTTCCATAAAGCCTTGCTTATTCTTTACCTTTTCTGTCCATTCCGATTTCTCACACAATTCCTTGTAGGCTTTCCGGAGGGCTCCAGTTTTGCTTATGAATTTTTCAAACGTTTTTTGTCTTATTTCTTGTTTTTGCTTGGTTATGTTTCTATTAATTTGTTTACTAATATTAGTTATTTTGGGCTTTATTTCTTTTGTTCTCTTTTCTTTATACAGCTCTTTTCTTTGGTTTAAAAGTTCTATTGTTTCTTGGTTCAAATATTCATGTTTCTCTTTCTTTAGTTTCGGTAACTCCTTTATAATGTCTTGTATTCCGGTTTCTAATTTATTGTATTGTTCTTGTACTTGTGTTGATGATGTGATGGAATTCATAAATTTATCTTCCCAATATTTAGCACTTTCTTCTGACATAGTTGGCAGGTCATTGCAGTAATTGTTGGGTTTGAATTTTCTTCTATTTATTTTTGTATCTAGAGACAGTTTGCACCTTATCATTCTATGGTCCGTATTGAAATTTAGATTTTTTATTATGTTGAAGTCTTGTACATTTTTTGGATGGCTTGTTAGTATATAATCGATTTCGTTATGGTGCTTACCATTTGGTGACTGCCATGTCCACTTTTGATGTGGCTTGCATTTAAACATACTGTTTACAAAGACAAGGTTATTCTCAAGAGCAAATTCAATTAACTTGCGGCCGTTTGAAGTTCTCTTTCCGTTGGCGTGTTTGCCTATATGTTTATCTTCACCTGCCTGTGCTTTCCCTATCCTGCCGTTGAAATCGCCAAGTATCATGATATTTTTTGACATAGTAGAGTCAAGAGCAGTTTGAACTGTTTCGTAGAATATTTGTGTGTCTTCACTTGACGCTGCTTCTGTAGGTGCATAACATTGTATAAACAGACAGGTAGAGCTTGCAGATGTCTGTAGTTCCAGTGTTGCCACACGGTTAGAAAAGCTTTTTAAGCTAACAATTCTGTTTCTCAGGTGTTTCTTTATTAAAAAACCAACTCCATTTCTGCCTTTTTCACCAGCTGTGTGATACAAAATAAAATCACTATACTCTGCTATTGTTTCTCTTTCTCTTCTTATTTCGCATAGTCCGAGTACATCCCATTTTATTGACTTTACGGCATGTCTCAGTTCTTCTAATCTGCTGTCTGCTAACAGGGTTCTCACATTTAAGCTTGTTATGTAGAGGTTTTGTGTTTTTTTCTTAGTTGGGGGGTAGTGGTCTCTTTCCCCCACGGTGACCAGCCGGCTTGGGGTGCTTGTTTGTTTGTTTGTTATGTCCGATTTGTATGGTATGGCTTTCCAGTTCCGTTGTTTTTCCTGATTGTTGTTGTTGTTGTTGGGGGAGGCTGGTAGTTGCTACATATTTGGGTTTGTAGGGAGAGGGAGAGCAGAGGAAGTAGAGTTGGCTCTTGCTCGCATCATGTCGAAAGCATTTGCCCGAATATCTTTGGCAGTTTGATGTTTCCTCAATAAAAATATATTGCACACGAAATCAAAATTTACCATAACTTAGTTTATGACAATATGTTTCAGTATTGCAGCGCAGCCTACATTTTATTTTTTACTAAACATTTCTTTTTAACGTGTCTGTCTGTGGTATCGTAGCTCCCAAACGGATGAACCGATTTCCGTTTAGTTTTTTAGTGTCATAGATAATTTTATTCCAAGTGTAAGAACACTCGGAATAATATCAGGGTCTCAAAAACGGCTGAACAGATTTTCATGAAACATGGCTTCTTAGAGTTCTTAGCCATGTTTCATGAAAATCTGTTCAGACGTTTTTGAGATATTGAGCTTTGAAATGAACATGTCGGGGGTTTTTCAACTTTTCTAAGTTGTAGTTATTTTAGAAAAATTACCCTATTTATTTCAGAAAATATAGGAGGTGATTGGATGTAGTCTTGTTAGTGTATACTAATATTAAACAGAGTTAATGTTTGTGAGTTTGTAACTTTGTAAGTAGGTGGTTATATCCAAAACTGCAATACAATACAAATACTCTTTTTTGCTCACCTCAAAAGATTTACAAATAGTACAGAAACAGCATAGTGAGATTGTACATAAAAGCAGAGGCAAACACCAGGCGACCTTTCAACCACTTGAACTACTGATTCAATCTCAAAAATTCTTTCACTACAATTTCAAGATGAAAACAGTCCAGCCATTCTTTGCAATACACGGAGGGAGTTATGGTGGCAACTAGCGCAATATAAATCCCAGTCACAGACCAGCAAGAATTTTGGACATTGACACATCTCTATGTCTCAATCGCATGCGCACAGTAATATTGCCGTCACTCTTGTCACAGTTGTGTTCAAGGTTGATAATACACACCTGAGGCCTTAGCGACGTCTCCAACCTTGCCTTGAGCCATCTGGGTGTGCTTGAACGGACAGCTCAGGGTCCAGTGCTCGCCTTGGCAAGTACGGCACTTGAAGATCACACTACTGGTTTGCGGCTGAAATTTATAATGGTTATTTTTTAAATTTATTTTTATATATTTTGACTGTTAATCGAGACGGTTTACAGTACCCTCTCTCACTATGACTAGTACAGTCAGCAGCAGAAGTATCCATGCGGGCCCAGTGCTCAAATTGATCTACACATGGGCTCTAATATCAAGAGGGTAAGGATCTGAGTAGATAATTCTGAGTGTGTTATTCTGCTGTGTGACTTACCCATAACACAATCATTATTGAGCTTACTATGGGACTAGTTTGATTTGTGTAAATTTGTCCCCTTATATTTATATATTTTATAGCTAGATAATTTATTTTACCTTGAGGCCATCAAGTTGTCCATCATCAGGCCGCTGGCTCTCCTCCTTGCTCGTGATGAACTGCATGTAGACATCTTCCGCCACATTGGTGGTGGCAGGGTTTGGCCCCGGCTTGTCATTTGCAGAGTCACCAAATTTACTCCAAGTTTTGCGTTTGGCAATGCTCTATTAACACAGTAAGTTGTATTTGTCTGTTAAAACTCAATTGGTATTATTTATTAATTTCAAAATAAACTTTAATAGTACATTACTACAGAGGCCGGGACGAAAGTCCTATCCGACCTCGCTTCGCTCGGCCGTCTATATATGTCTTCGGCCGGCAACCCCATATTTCCCGCCGAGGTATGTATAGTGCTTTTCTCAAACATGCAATGAAATAAACAACAATAAAATCAAAGTTTTATTTTTTAGTGGCAGAATGTCATGGTGCCTGTGCCACAATTCATGTGGAATGGAAATTAAAAAAGAAGACTTTGCCGGCCTAGGCCTGCAAGATTTGTATGAAATTCCATTAACAACCTCTTGTCCTAGCCGCACCTGAAACGACATACTTCGCAGCCTATTATAAGGAACATAACATCAATATTTCATTGCATGTTTGAGAAAAATTAATTTCCAGCCTGTTTAGCCTAGTTGGTAGTGTCTGCGAAGCTAGAGGTCCCGGGTTCAAATCCCGGTAAGGGCATCTGTTTCTGTGGTGAGCAGAGACATTTGTTCCTGAGACTTGGATGTTTTCTATGTATTTAGGTATATATCTATTTAACACATTCGGTGCGTGACACTAAATATGTATGTATAATTGCCTTGTCGGCGTCGAATGTGTTAATAAAGTCAAAGTCAAAATATTCTTTATTCAAATAGGCCTAGCAACAAGCACTTTCGAATCGTCAGTTATTACATGTATTAACATATGGACGTAGTTATGGGAAAAGGATCCAATCCACAAGAGATCACAAATGAAATGTATGACTTTTGTTCTAAGCAAATTTCAAATTTTACATCGCGTGAGTTGGATCCTTTTCTCATAACTACGTCCATATATATTGAATTATTTAGAGCAATTTTTGATGCTATTATTATTCTTTAAAATAAATATTGAATTGTTGTAGACATGTCAAAATATGTCGTCGTCTAGTACCCATAACACAAGCCTTATTGAGCTTACTATGGGGCTAGTTCGATTTGTGTAAAAAATTGTCCCCTAATATTTATTATTTACTTAGGTAGTAGGTACACAACAAAGTTCACCAAACTGAGGGCAGTATGTTGGCTAATACTGTGCACTGTTAAACAACTTAAACAGCATCCATTATTTCTTTATTTATTCATGAATAACTGATGATGCCTGCATCCATTGATTTATAATTTGGTATCATCGTAGAGTTGAAATTGAAATGTGCTTGTCTAGTTTTTGAACTGGTTGACATTGAGCAACAAAATATCATCCTCTGGGGAGTTCGTTCCAAGCTTTTAGTACTCTGTTTCTCAAAAAGTGAAATTATTGTTTATTTATTTTATTAAAATTCTTAATGTATTTAAAAAAGTAGTCTGTAAGTATTTATTTCGCCTGAGCCCTAACCCAAATTTCGTCAGCCAAAAACCAGAATCAAAAGTAAGATTCAAATTAGAACCAAGATCAGATCCAGGCTTAGGAGAGTATTAATATAACAAGTCAGAACAGCAACATTTCCTTACTGTTATTTTTCTTTACAAGCCTGGACACTATAGAAAGAGTATCAGAAAAATGTTTGTGGTTATATATCATCGCCAACACAATAACTGACCATTCATGAACTTCATTCTCATTGTAATAAGGGTCATAAATGGTCAGTTAACAGTGTTGGCGTTTGTACAACTAATTAGCTGAACTCGTACAAATGGGACACCACAAAATTGGACAGGAGGTGAACTTGTAAGTAAATTATTAAGAATATAATGAACCATAAAGATGTAATAAATATAGAGGTTGCTATTTAACACTAACAGGAAAATTTTGTAAATAAATTAATAGTTATGTGATGTACCTTGGACACAACACGCTTCTCAATTTTGTATGAGCGGACAATCTTCACTTTCTTATTGTCATTATCATATTTGTATTCTGTGACTATCTTCAGTCCATTTTCCACAACTTCTGATGGTGGTGGCAGAGCCCCCTGGTCTATCTCCACTTCATCTGCCCATGACGACTGGATCTCATCCCTCATCTAAAATAATACAGCAGCACATTATGAAAATTTGTATCCTAGAGAACAACTTGAGATTAATATTTCATCTCAACAGTAAAACCTCTTCACTCTCATAGTTCGATCTACGTAATTTAGTATAGCAATCCTAGCTTTTACCCCGTTAAAAGCTACACAGGGAAGTAGTATTGCACATTACATGATTGCTTGCATTCGTGATAACATTATAACAGTATTATTACACCGATCGTAATAGATAATATAAGCTACAAGTCTTAAATCATCAAAGATTACCCGACAACTCGTTTAAATGTATGAAATATTCAGTAGCGGCTTGGTTGGTTATGAAATTGACAAGTTTCAGCAATCTGTAGAAATTCATATTATGCACTTACGATTGGTTCAGTGGTTGCTTTGACCTATGTAATAAATTATCAGGTCGTATTTTTGAGTTTTAGGGTTAGATTCCACACACAACACATCAGCAAAAAGGGAGCATGAAGGCAATGCAACGAATGATTTGAACGAATGAAACTTTAAATTGACGTTTGAACGAATGAGTGTCGGAAATAATGTTGCCATTACTATCTAAACCATTTCAGTCATGGTTTTAATCGCTTGCTATTAACAATTTTTCAATATTGTTGACGTCAATAATTCGTGACTATTGATATGTATAGATATGTTTAGAGTTAGTCTATGTCGTAAGCTTCTCGAAGGGGGTGTTGTTAATTTGTGCTTTAGATGAATTAATAAAAAACAGCATATTTTGAGAGGAGCTTTGCCTTCTATTCCGGTAAATATGTTATTTTATTAATAATTACCACATCGCATTGTTAGTTTTTTTAACATCTCAGTTATTTGTTGCACGTTTGCACAATCGATACACTAATGACATTTGGAATGAACTAAGTTATCAGTAAAGTGTCTTGTACAGTTTGCAAGTAAGTTTGCGTGTTATAATTAAATTAATAAGGCTCAAGAATCAAGTTAGGCCTGTACGTAGACTTGTTGTGAAGGAAATAAGCTAAATACCGTGGTATATCGAGAAGGCACGACAATTTTCGCACCGTAAATCCATGACGAATGAACTTTACATGTTATTTCTAAAAACCTGTTTTGTGCGAGACATAGATTGCATAGAAACCGTATCGGCTATTTGAATATCGCGAGGGACTTTTGGCGTCGGAAGTATATCGCAGTATTAGTTTCTTTGATAATAGGTAAATATTTTTAACATGTGTCACCTATTTATATGGTAATTCGAGTGTTAATGACACAGATGGCTCACATTTTAACATTGGTTTTGCTTGCAGGTTGAGAAACAGAGGGAAATATGCTCCGCTTCCTCAGCCGGAGAGGTCGCTCATCGAGCCAGAACAGAAACAAACAAGGTCAGAAAACACCTACAAATAAAAACTTAATACAATGTAAGGTAATACTTCTTGATGATACTGATTTGTCCATTAACTTATCAAAGAAAGCCAGTGCTATGGATCTTTATGAACAAGTGTTTTACTCACTTGATTTGATTGAAAAAGACTACTTTGGTTTGCAATTCACGGACACAAACAATGTAAAACACTGGCTGGATCCTACTAAAACTATAAAGAAACAAGTGAAAATTGGTCCTCCTTACACCTTAAGACTTAAGGTTAAGTTCTATTCATCTGAGCCAAATAATTTAAGAGAGGAACTTACTAGGTATCAGTTCTTTTTACAACTGAAGAAGGATATCCTGGAGAGTAAACTGGAATGCCCTCACTCCACGGCCGTTGAGTTGGCAGCCCTAGCTCTGCAATCTGAGCTTGGTGACTTTGATGAGGGTCTGCATACCCCTGCGACAGTCTCAGAGTTCAGATTTGTGCCTAATCAAAGTGAAGAGATGGAAATTGAAATATTGGAAGAATACAAAAAATGCAAGGGTCTAACCCCAGCACTAGCTGAAGTAAACTATCTTAACAAGGCTAAGTGGTTAGAAATGTATGGTGTCGACATGCATATAGTCCTGGGTAAAGATGGGTGCGAGTATCATCTTGGATTAACGCCCACTGGAATTCTCGTCTTTGAAGGCCCTCAAAAAATTGGTTTGTTTTTCTGGCCTAAAATAAGTAAACTTGATTTCAAGAAAAAGAAACTAACTTTAGTTGTTGTTGAGGATGATGACCAAGGTCGAGAACAAGAGCACACTTTCGTGTTTCGCCTTCATAATGAGAAAGCTTGTAAGCACCTCTGGAAATGTGCTGTTGAACACCACACATTCTTCCGCTTACGAGCACCGGTTAAAGGTCCATCGGCCCGACAGAACTTCTTCAGGATGGGATCACGATTCCAGTACTCGGGGAAAACAGAGTATCAGACGACGCAGCAGAACCGCGCCCGTCGCACTGTCCAGTTTGAGAGGAGACCTAGTCAAAGGTTTGCTCGGAGACAAAGCCATGTTCTTCGGGAAAGAGAAAAACAAACCACAAAAACAGAGGCTTCAGTTTCCAATGAAGGTACGGATGAATTACCCAGCACATCCACTGAACCAAAAAGTCTGCTCCCTGACTCTAACATGGATACACTCTCTAGGAAGAACAGTGCCAAGTCTCAGAAGTCATCTATTCTTGATGCAGACTTAAAAATGACAGATGTCGGAGAACCATCCGCAAAGAATCTCATGGATGAAGAGCCACCGAAAGAAGTCTTGGTATCAAAAGAAGATTCTATAAGCAACAAAGTTTTATTCAAGATGGACAAGTCTGTGGCAGAGGATAAAAAGAATAATCTTACTCAATTGGTTATTAATAAACCAACATGCAATTGCTCACCTGCCTCGCCTGTGTCAGACTCTAATCCTCTAAATGATCTTTTGATGAGTCTAGTAAAAGAAAAATTAAATAAAGATGATTCTAAAAATGAAGTGAAGAGAGACCAGTTGGACTCAGCGGGTGACAAGGAATTTAATAACCAGGCAAAATGTTATCTGTCTTCTACAAAGGCCTTGCCACCGGGGCAGCTAAAATGCAACAACATTTTGAAAGCTCGTGAAAATGAAGTTAAGATCATAAATGAGACAACTAGTATCAACTTGTCAGTGCAATCATCACCATCCCCAAAGATACTGAATGAGCCACTCACTCCTCAGTCTACCAACCAGAATAACTCTCAGTATGTCTCAATTGTTGTTGTAGAGCCTCCCCAGACACAGGCTAAGGTAGCATCACCTAAACCGGCTCCAAGGAAGGATGATGTCACTCCGAAATCTCAGCCGATATCCTCCTTGTCCCCGTGGCTCGTATCATCTGAGCCTAGCTCCCCATCAGGCATTGGTGAGAAGGAAATCACTATCATTCATCGGAAGTCCGTAATTACGACACAGCTATAGTTTGTAAACGTTAGTGAAACGTTTAAACAAAGTGATAAGATAACCCTTTGAATAATATATGTACTTATAATTAATTTTGAAATGTGTCTATTTCAGTATTTTGAGCTTGACGCAGCATTTGTTATTAAGGAAAGTATTATTGTCGTGCCTTAGGATATACCTATTCAAACATGTGCTTATGACAAATTCCCCTATTATTTATGTATAAACATTATACATCAAAATTACAAGAATATGATGATACCAATTTGGTATAATGTAATCATTTCGCTTTCGAAGTTTCGACGGAAACCTAAAGCGAGACTGAAACTGGATATTGCCTCGAATTAATTAATTCGAATAGCAAATGCCTTATCTGTAAAATTCTGAAATTCAAAATTTTTAATTAAGACTGATTTTTTATCAATAATGACATAAAACATTCCGTAGCTACTTAATATTGTGATATTAATGAAATTTTACCGTCCTGTTGATACATGTACTTATGAATATACATTTTGTATTATTAATAGTAACATTAGCATTTAGTACAAGTGACTGTCAGTATTAACACATAACCGTCGATTTTGTATGATCAGGGGTGCCATAATTAACACTTAACGTGGCTTAACCATCAAAATAAGAATAACTTCAATGAATTTGAGTTTAAATGTATTTCATTTTAAATATACATGGTATGATATGTTATCAATACCTAACGAAACAAAATAACTGATTAAATGTGATTATCTAATATAATAAACTTCTTTAGCAACTAAAAATCAAAATGGTGGTTAAGAATTAGTACATTACGATACAAGTGCAGAGAATAGGAAATTCGCAACAAGTGGTGATAAATTAAAACACGACCGAAGGGAGTGTTTTATATCAACACGAGTTGCGAATTACCTATTCGCACGTGTATCGTACAACGTTTTACAGTACACATGGCTCTTTAAAGTTTCGACATATGCACGTAATCTGCTGATTACTGCACTCGTGCGGTAATGTAGCACCATATGTACTGTAATAGTACATTACGATACAAGTGCAGATAACAGGAAATTCGCAACAAGTGGTGATAAATTGAAACACGACCGAGGGGAGTACCTGTTTGCACGTGTATCGTACAACGTTTTACAGTACATATGGCTCTTTAAAGTTTCGACATATGCATGTAATCTGCTGATTACCGCACTTGTGCGGTAATGTAGCACCATATGTACTGTAAAAGATTTTTAACCTTATGTTGATGTCAGTGAACTTTAGGTAATGTTTTCCTAAAGTCCATTGATCTAAAAATGAACAACACCTTTACGCCACATACGTACGGCTACCAATAAAATTACAATGTGTGTGTATTTTGCCTATACACTGAATCACCCTGTATGTGCATAATACACAATATGTATGAATTATGTATGTGTATGAACAATATGAGCATTCATGACTGGAATTATGTACTTAATTTAATTTAATGTAACTTTTGTTATGTTATGATTTTCTTGAAATACTGCCGTCCTAATGTTAACACAGTAATTTCAATTTATTCATCCTTAATCGGTTAAGTAACTGAAGATTCGACCCCTTTGGAATGGTTGAAAATGGTAACTTAAGACAATAATTTTATTTCTTCATTAAGGCAAAGGGGTAGGCAAGCTCTTACTATACAAACTTTTTGCAAGTTTTTCTTCGTCTATGTTTGCGCTGCAGTTATTATTTTTGTTCAATATGCTTATTTTTCTGTTAGCTACGATTTGATGTTTTATTTTTTATTTTTCTTATATTTTTCATTTTTATTTTGTTTGAAATAAATCAAAATTTCAACATCAGGTTCTGCGTATATCCAATATGTACAAGCAAAAAATAAAATAAAATGATGTAGTGCCAAAATTAACGAATAAAACTTGCACAACGTTTGTATGGAGAAGGCCTTGCCCTCAGATCATAGAAAGGAGGCCTTGCCCTTCGCCTTAAAGTATAGGTGTTGTCACCAATCTAATGTATTATATTTGAGATGTAATTTGTTGTTTGCCTTCACAGGGATGAATCAAATTGATGTTTTATGTAGTATTAATAGCCAGATGGATGGCAGAATACGGGTGCTGTGTTTTATTTGTGAAATATATATATGTCAATGTGTTAATTACAAATTAATAGTGCCAATGCCAATTATGCATTGGTATTTTTGTATCAAGGTGCTTGGGAACAATTATTGACTAATTTAAAGTTAAGCAATATGAAATGCCTAATTAAGACTAAGTATAAATCGAATATTATAAATATGTAATCTGATAGAAATAGTATTTCTTTTTCTGTATGAAATGTTTTATTTTAGCTCTGACTTAATGTATTATTTCAGTACTTATTCTCTATTTTAATAAAATCAATTAATTTTCATTGTGGATTGTTATATAATATAGGATAATTAATTATATATCTGTTTTACATGCTGGACATAAATATATTATGCTTCTATCTATTAAAATGCAGTTTTAGTTACTAACGATCTATCTTTAACTAACTCCACCTCGCTATGAAAATATAGGTATTGTAATAACTAATTATTTGTTCACTTTCTTGACTATGACGATCTAACGAGTATGTATTTTCTTTTATTAGAGATTGATAAATCCTGGGTGGGCCCTGTAACTGACACAAAAAATTAAATGTGGACCCTTTAACTAATCAGTAATTCCAACTCAGAGTGTTTTAATTGATTAAAATGAATAAAAAAATGTTCTGTTATTTTCTAACAATTAATAGAGGTGCAGACATGTGTCCATTCGGAACACTTGACATGTACATTTACGATAAATTTTAACAATATTAAATAACCTACTAAATAAATCAATATTGCTTAAACGCACCTATGCAGTTCTGATTTCAATAATCACTTCATTCAACACGACGCAACAGTTTTTTATCAAGTAGGAGTGGACGGACGAAATCAATAAAACGCTAGCTAGTAACGTAACTTTTAACAGTTCCAACGAAAATAGTGCACTATAAAAATACTGATAATAATTAATAATTAGGTATGCCAATGAATTTCAGTGACATGCCTGTCGGCCTGCCTATGGCTTGCCGGTTGAAATTTACATTGACTTAAAACTTCCGAAAACCTCATTACAGTCATTACAATTGGTTTTAAAACACAAATGGACCAATAAAAACGCTATGGTTGCCATGGTTGGTGAATGACATTGACACTGATCAACCAATTGGATTGTGCTCAAACATTTCCCCAAAATGAATAAATCCCGTGACTTATCATCGTCAACTTCGTCTACAGGGCTAGAGAATGTTTTCTCTTACAAGCGCTATTTCATCAATAACTTAGATTCGTACCATGGAGAGCATATACTGCAATATATGGTTAAGATTTTGGAGCGGAATCAGGAGCAGCCGCCCTCAGGGCAGGCTTCACCGGTTATGGTCGCAGAAGATGCGGATCCAGTGCCGCCGCCGCCTCCTGAACAGCCATATGAAATTTTTGGTAAGTCGGTCTGATGGTATTATCTTAAGTAAAAGTAGTTGAGGTGTGGTTGAGAGTTTAATACTTTTAATCTAAACGTTTAAGGCTTGAGCTTTATAAGCACGTGCGGTAGCTGCGGGGCGCGGGCGAGCATTATAGTTAGAACTGTTTAAGCTGGGCCCTTTAGGGATCAGCAGCCATGGGTGAAATCTTGTAGAAGCAATGTATATGTACCATTACTGTCCCATGTCCCAATAGCTAATCGTCCATATTATCTTTTGAGGTACCGTGTCTGATCCGAAAATCAAGTCCTTGGACAACGTAGCGAGAATCGTTCCGAAAACCCAACAGTTATTGCCCGAAATGCTGACTTGCGGGACCGTGATCTTGGACATTAGCTACGATCGGGAAGAACTGAGAGTCGCCATGGAGTACTTGACACGTAAGAAAGACGAAATTAAGGTCGCTCAGCATTAGGCCACGGTTTGAACATAATATCTCTACATATTCTAGACATTTAGTGCGCCCGCTGCGACTTCGTGATGCAAACTTATCACGGCGCCGGCGTCGCAAGCAACTTAGAAAGATCAGATGTACCACACCCACACTCGCAAAGGCTCAAGGCAATGCTATAATAAAGATCACTCCCTTTGTCCCCCTAAAGTGCTATAGAAACTTCATGTCTACGATCGAACGGTCCGAAGACGCGAGTTCGAGCTTAAATGAAAAATCTGTTGGTACCTATCGTCCTAGATATCACTCATACCATACTCAGATAGGTGTGTCCCTCGTCCCTCTAGATCCGCAGGACCGTTTGATTGTCTGATTCTAATATGCATCTTACATAAAGCGTCATCATTAGGTTTATTTATTTATTTAATCTTTATTGCACTAAAGGAACCTTATTGAACAAAACGCGGACCTAATGCCATATGGCATAGTTTGAATAAAATAGAAGAATTATTTATTGTCAAAACCGTGTTATAAGTTATAAACATATGCCATAAACATGTTTCGACAGTTTGGACAGCTGAATGAGAGTTTAATTATAGCTACACCTAATGCTTATTGGTACCAGGATAATACCTATGACTTAAACCGGGTTTTCCTTTTTCAACTGACTCATTTAAACCAAAATTCCGCTAATTTGTATCGTAGCTATATAGCTGATTTAATTGTTTAATGTTAATTTAATTTGTGACGTTAAGGTATCTATGAAAAATTAAAAGGGACCTTGTTGTCGGTTCTAGTTTTCGAGATAATGGTAATTACCCTGACATAAGTTCTCAGTTCTAGTTTCCGAGATAATATAAATTACCCTGACATATTATACCGGTTACCTATAACATTATGTGCTTCTAAAATGCAGGATGAAACACCTTTTAGTTATATTTTGGATATTTTTTAACAAATTGTACAAGTAGTACAATTTTGAGCTGCTGTCGAAGAGCCTGGAAGTGTATTTAAAATAGGTACCCAAATCGATATTGAACGAGCGTATCTCATAGGATAGGAAGATAAGATAAGGAAATATTCTGCATGCCATGCACCTTTTGCTGGCACGTGGTATGCAAATTTACGCAATATATCCATATTGTTTATGTCCTTTGTTAAATTTCCACAACGAATCCTGTTAAATTGAAGGCTGGCTGGCTGGCTGGCTAACATCAAACAGTAGGGCAAAGAACCTGGCTGACATTCATATGGGATCCTATGATTCACCTGGATTACGCACTGTACCTACGTTTTGCAGTGCTAAAAGAATTATTGGTCAAGCAAACTGCCTCTGTCTCCGGAGCTGTGTCTGCATTGGACCCCGACGATGACGCCGGCGCGGGCGATTTCAAGAAACGATACCTGATTCTTATCTCTACCGTGATGACATGGGCCGCCACCAAACCCCTAGATCCGGTAAAAATCAATGGTTACAAACGTAAGGATAGACCCGTCCAAACATTTTGTACTGACGGTCGGAGTCGGTGCGCGTTTTACTAGAGTCAAACGAATTTTAACCTTCTGCTCAGTACTTACATTCCAAATTTAAATGAAAGCGCCGTGCCGCGCCGCGCGATCGCGACTGCTGGCGATCATTTAAATATGAAATCTAATTCGTGTACGTTCATACCAATGATATCACATTTTGGCTTATTGAACAAGAATAAAAGTCTAGTCTAATAGGTATTATTTACACACCGACACTCGATTCTCTCCGCTGAATACTAGTGGGATTTCATCATTATAGTAATGCTTTTCTCAGTAGTCTGCAGTTCTGCACTACAAACATAATGTTACCTACTTACAATACATTCCTAGTAGTTACACCTCAACAATACGGGTGTGTACGGCATGTAAATTTCCCGGAAATTCCCCGGAAATTTCATACAAATCGGGACCGGGACGGCAAACCCTACGGGTGCGAAACTTGGAATAGCCCCTAATACGTACCTAACAAATTTTCCGATTCCGAGCCAACACATACCTAGACAAAAATGCAGGGTACAAAAGTAGCTAAAAGCACCTACTAAGGACAACATATAAATAAACAGACTTTCAAGCAGCCTTTTATTCTCAAGAAATGTTTTTTTTTCGCTTATTCGCTTTGTACCTACATAGTTTCCTAATTAGATTGGTAAGTGGAGAATTTAATCTAGGTACTATGAATAGAACTCTAGGTAGAAGGATTAGACGTTGAACCATCGTATTTTACCGCTAGTTTGTCTTAAAATATTTACATTTTGTTACTTTCACCCAGGAAACTCCAGACATGCCATTCGTCGAAACAGATTTTCGCAAAAGGAAACCGCATCTTAACTACAAAATGCACTACGACGCTGAAAATGAAGTAATAGGCATCGCAAGAAAGCATCGATCCCTTATCGGGTAAGTACTAAAGCTATTAATTTACTAGGTGCTCGCGTATTACTAATATAATAATCCCATCAAAAACATAAGTTTAACAAATCCTAATAAGTTCGTAAACAGTTTCATTAACAAAAGAAGTGAGATCTAACTGGAACTTGTTCTTTAAACTCTTCAAAGCTCCTTAGATATTTTCAAAGCTCAATAATAATTTCAAAGGAACAAAAAATTCGCCTCCCCAAGTAAGAAAAAGTTGCGTAGGTACAGTCAACAGCTAATGTACATGATCATTTTAGTACTTTGTCGCACTACCGTAACAATACTGCGACAGTTGATGCGTCAAAGCAGTGAAAGTGACAAGGTACTAAAATGATCAACTACTTTTGCTGTTGTTTATACCTACGGCAGTAGATGATATTGATCAAGAAGTCACCAGGAATTTTAGTTTAATTAGCTACAGGTGTTTCTTTCGACTATTCAACAACCGACGACTCGGAAAATATTTGTCATGTTGTATAATCAAATCCCATCAAAAACATATATGTGAAAATGGGAGCAAAGTTCAATATTAAGAATATGCGGTGCTTAGTTGTCGTTTTCAGCGACAAAAGAATTGAGATCTAAATGGGTGCCAAGTTTCGTAGATTCTCTGAAATGGCGCCAAGTCCAGCACTACATTGTTTACAGTAAAAGTAATTTGGCACCCATTTAGATCTCAATTCTTTTATCGGTGAAAACGACAACCAAGCACCGTATATTCTTAATATTGAACTTGGCTCTCATTTTCACATATATGTTTTTGATAGGATATCATTCATTACTTTTTTTCAATCTTTGCCAAATGGTGCTATTTAAGAGTGAATGCACGAGTTACTTTTCAAAATACCCAAATCGCTAAAGGTGCACCTCAAATATTTGAAGAGTTCCCTCGATTTCTCCAGGACTCTATGATCAGATTCTTACCTGATAACTATGGGACCACCCCTGAAATATACCGTTTTAAACAAAAAAAGAATTTTCCAAATCGGTCAATAAAGGACGGAGTTCTGAGGTAACTAGCATAAATAATAATAATAATAATAATAAATCACTGTTTTCTATTTTTTTCTGGTGTACACACACAATACCAAGCTGCATGCCAAAGTTCAGCTTTCTAGGTCATCTGGAAGTGGGTTAGGTTTTTGATTACTAGTCAGTCAGTCAGAGGTAAAAAATGCCGTTTTTTGGAATTTAATATCTCAATAATTATTAAACCTATATTTATGGAATTTGGGGTTCTAGTTGCTCTAAAGGATATTAATATATGTACCAAATTTCATTATTTTATGTTTGATAGATTTAGAGTTATTGGGGGGTCAAAAGTGGGTCCAAACGGTTCGTGTAATAGGTATAACACTGGGGTGAACTTGGCTGGACACGCTACTACCGTGTGTCTAGATATAGATGTCAAGGATGCGGAAAAGGTATACAAATCAGTTAACGAATTGCTATTAAAATTTAAGTAGGTAAGTGATTAACAAATCGATGAAGCAATATGCCTGTACAAAAAAGCCTCAAGCGCCTCCCGTCTACATAGCCGTGTAACTCTAACGTGGAAAACTCGTCTATTGTTCTGTTGTACGCGTCAACGGCCGTGACTCACTTTACTCTTATCTAACAATTATGCATTACGTCAAGTAAGCTATGGTTAGCCGCTGTGTTCAAACAAAAACGTCATTCCAGGTCTAAAAATAATCTGCATGACATGAAACGGCCAGTTTTTAATTTTAGCCGCAGAATAAACTACATAGTTCACAATCGTACTAATTACGAGAAAAAAAGGTAGCGAAATGAAGACTATGATTAGTGCACCATAGTTCTAATTACAGCAATTTTTTCCTCGTAATTAGTACGATTGTGAACTAGGGTATCGATAGGTAAATCCACTCTCCTTCCTTGCTACATTTCTCTCGCGAAATTACTAGCGAGTGAGCGTATCGATTCATTACGTCCCAATTTATATTTCTGCACCTCTATTTTGCTAATCTCCCATCACTAAGGCTGGGTTGCACCAAACCGTCTGTAATCGTAAACTATATTCGTTAAAATTTGAATGTATGGAAAGTTTGACAAGATTCTATGGGATGACAGCTGCCGGCGCCATATTTAACGTTGATCAGTCTGAGATCGTAAGTCTGTGCAACCCAGCCTTAGAGTAGGTTGATCCAAACCATCTCTGTAATCGCTTTCGATTACAGAGATGTTACGGTGTTAGTTGAAAACTGTTCATATTTTTTTCGGCGACGGTGGCAAACAAGCTTACGTCCTGCCTGATGGTAAGCAGACACCGTAGCCTATGGAAGCTGGCGACTCCAAGAAGAACCACAAGCGCAATCCCAACCGTTTATTGAATTGAATACTCGATCCGTTGACAGCTAAGGACAGAATGCAGGCTCCCACTCTCAACACAGCGTATCACCACACCGGCGATATTAGTTACCTCCAGGAACGAACACAAATACTTCAAGCGCCATAGTAGTAATGTTATAATGACTGCAATCTTCTGTAAGGTCGAGGTAGTCAAGGGCACTAATATGTAAAAAAAACACCTCATACCGCCCTTGACTGTACCTCCCACCCCCAGTTGGGCTGCTTCAAATATGAGCGATATACGTTCCTCTGTGGAATATACCAGCAGAACGCCATATCTAGACACGCTAAAAGCGTGTCCAGCCAAGTTCACCCCAGGAACTGGCGGACAGCAGCCGTGTGTTATATTACACGAACCGTTTGGAGCCACTTTTGACCCCCCAATAACTCCAAATCTATCTAACATAAAAACATGAAATTACATATATTAAGATCCTTTAGAACAACTAAAACCCCAAATTTCATAAATATAGGTTGAATAGTTATTGAGATATTAAATTCCAAAAAAAGGCATTTTTACCACTGACTGACTGACTGCCTGACTAGTAATCAAAAACCTAACCCACTTCCAGATGACCTAGAAAGCTGAAATTTGGCATGCAGCTTGGTAATTATGTGTATACACCAGAAAAAATCAGAAAACAGTGATATTATTATTCGTTTTATTATTATTTATGCTAATTACCTCAGAACTCCGTCATTTATTAACCGATTTGGAAAATTCTTTTTTTCTTTGAAACAGTATACTTCCGGGGTGGTCCCATTTTCACCGGGTCAGAATCTGATCATAGGGTCCTGGAGAAATCGAAGGAACTCCTCAAATATTTTAGGTGCACCTATTGGCTATGTGCACATCAGAAACGTCAAACGTCACGGGTCCCGGGGCAATGTCAAACTCAGAGATGTCAAATAATGACACATGAATATTTTATTTATTTTAGTAAGCGAGAAAGACCCCTTACTGGAAATTTGACTGAAATAAATAAGAAAACAAATAAATAAATACAAACGAAACGAATCATAGGAAACCAATAGGAAACGTCGAAGTAAATTTGACATATAAGTCCCCGGAAATTGCACATTTCTGCCATGGTGTGCGCTGTGATCGCTTAGTTTACCCCCACCACCTACTTCGCACATAGCCAATAGTGGTTTGGGTATTTTGTATAGTAACTCGTGCATTCGCTCTGGGAAAGCACCATTGGATGAAATTTGACAAAAAGTAATGATATCCCATCAAAAACATAAATGTGAAAATGGCAGCCAAGTTCACCGACAAAAGAATTGAGATCTAAATGGGCGCCAAGTTCCGTAGATTACCTATCTGAAAAGTTGCCAAGTTTGGCACTAGATTGTTTACAGTAAAACTAATTTACTGCGGCTTAATGCATTTTGAGCTTTAACTTGGCAGTTTTCTTAAATATCCAACAGCTTTTATGGTATTACTAGATGAAAGCCCGGCTTCGCTCGGGTGAAATAAATAAGAAAGAAATAAACAAAACATTTATTCGTGACAGTTATGCAAACGACGAAAGAAATAGTGTACAAAAATGTATAAAATAAAAACATTACAACAACGGATTATGATGAAACTTCGAATCGTATAGAAATATAGTCTGTAGTCTGGATTGGGAATAAAAGTATGGAATGGAATTATATGGAATTGGGAATAAAAGATTACGCAAACGACGTCACGGGCAAAGGCTAGTATCTTTGCAAGTTAATCCTAAGCATTTTTATAAGGGTAGTATTTAAAGGCACATAAAAAAAATTGACACCGTAATCAGTACTGATTTGTATAGCTAAAATACTAATCGTTCATTAAAATTCAATTCAGATGTGCATTGTTAAATATTGATGTGCCAGTCAGTATTTTTGGTGCGAAGTCAGAGCTGCTAACGCGAAAAACAAATGAAGTTCGTGTATCTCCCTCTCTGTCGCACTTGCAAATTCGAGCGACACAGAGGGAAATACACGATGTCCGTTCGTTTTCGTTTCGCGATAGCAGCTCTCTATTCTCCGCCAAATTCTATTCAGTGGGGCCCTTTACACTCAATATTATCGCGATTTTTTAAATTGTATGGGGTCTGTTATACGCTTAATACTATCACAATACTGGTGTGTCAATATTATCGTGGGTTTTAAATTCGTATGGATTTTTCTTCAATATTCTTTGCACGTGATACGGATCGTGATATGAGTATATCGCGTGATAATAATAACCATGTAACAGGTCCCTATGGATGTTGCTTCAATATTCAGTGTTTCACGTGATAATAATAACAGTTGGTAATATTTTCTCCAATTAATGGAAGCTATTTAACAACTTGTTCCGTTTTCACCAAAGGTATTTCACATTCCGATACGCGCACCATCCAGGAATAGGAGCCGTCAGACCAGAGGGCCTACCACGATCTGAAAACGAAGTATTTCCCTCTCCGCGCTCGAATATGCAAGTGCGACAGAGAGGCATATATATTTAGTTTTCGGTTGGTAGCACCTTAGTCCGAGCGTGGCGGACGGTCGAAGAAAGTCAAAGAACATTCCGTGTGTTGTCTGTCACACATATAATTTTTTAGCTTCCCATCGACCTATGAACTTGAAATTAAGTGATAATGTTTATTATGAAGTATATTTTACCAAAAATATCAATATATTGATAAATCACATTTGTTTTTTAGTTGTACGGAACCCTCAGTGTGCGACTCCGACGCACTTGGCTGGTTTTTATTACAATTTGAATTTTATTTCTCTTATAGTAAAATACCCTACTTACTAGGTAGGCTGCCCTACTAGCTAGGCTGATAGGTGTATAGAACGCTTGAAAACTACAAAAACAAAACGCTGCAGACGCGGCTAGCCGAATCCACACAATGGGCGATGATGGCCAATCACCCAGAACGCAGCCCAGCAACCTGGCCAACATACCGGACGCAAAAATAGTTCACGATTTTCGAACGTAGCCGACACTGTCAACCAACAAATTTAATATAGCAATATAGTCTGTGGGCAATATGGCCGACGTTTTGTCATCAAATTAACACTTTTAAATTCAAAATACGCGACAATCCGAATTTTGCGGATACATATGTTCAAATCAAAAATCGTTATTTTTATATGTTCTTCAATTTGAGACAGGTCTCGTTCGGGTCTACCGTACCCCTGCACGAAATTATTAATATAGATAACATACTGCATAGAAAACTGCCAAGTTAAGGCTCAAAATGCATTAAGCCGCAGTAAATTAGTTTTACTGTAAACAATCTAGGTAGTGCCAAACTTGGCAACTTTTCAGATAGGTAATCTACAGAACTTGGCGCCCATTTAGATCTCAATTCTTTTGTCGGTGAACTTGGCTGCCATTTTCACATTTATGTTTTTGATGGGAATAAATTTAACGTCGATCGATCTGTGATCGAAAAAAGGCGTAATCTGCCATTAATCTCTAATTACTTTCGTAAAAAATCAAATTATACAACGTTGCGTATCCTATACTATAGTTAATATGACCCCGTGCTTAGGAATCCCGGCTGCTGTCTGTGACAGCAGTCGTTAAGCCCAGTTTGAGGCCACTCACATGACAAGGGGAGTCGAAGTTGCACTACGTCTGTAGGGAGTACCCACCGTTTCCCTACACGTAACCCCTGGGTGATGCTGGTGCTAAAAGTGCAACAAACTGGCAACCGAAAGTTTCGATCTAATATATAGTTCTTTTTTACAACTAATCAAGTATGATCACCTTGAGTAACAATGATTGTGTACAATCAATTAATTTATTATTATTATTATAACCGTACTGTCTTCTCGAAGATCAACTGAATTTACGAAAATAAAATTCCATACGATAGATAAATAAATATAATACAACGAGTGATTTGTTTACATACATAATGGTACAAGTAATGAACATTAGGTATTCGGTAAGCGACTGTAGTTACCTACTATAAAACTTATTCCGGTTTTCAGTACTGAGGCTAACTAGCTCGGTAAGCCAGCTCTGGGGTAGAAACAATAAGAGGTGATGTTTCAGTTGGTTTACAAGCTGACTGAAATCCGACACCAAAACATTGACGTCAAACTCACGCATGGCTTGTCCAATGTTGCACTATCTATTAAAGATTACACCGCACCGCTAGAATTGATGAAATTGATCATATACTCGTATGTACTTAGGTGATTAGGGGCATAGCTAGGTACATAGTAAGCTAGCGACTGTACACTGTAGTAGGTAACGTAATGTAAGTTTTCGATAGCATCTCATGGTAGCGGTACTGTATACTACCGCAAGCCCGTAATGATGATAATGACATCACGCGGCGAGGTGTAGGTATACAAATTCTGTGATCGTGTAGTACCAATGTACCTATTTAGAATTTCGGGTTAAAGACATTTATTCCTCAAAAGAAATATTACATTTCACTTGATGAGATAAAATATTTAAAAACATGTTTTTTTGAGCGTTAACAAGTAGGTAGGTACAAGAGTTAAATCAACTAGCAATAACAAAAACAATTTACAAACAAGTTAACAGCTAAACCAATTTGTAACCAAACAGATAATATAAATCGGTAATCAATCACTTAAACTAAATGTGCAATACTAAAAAATATGCGGCGGGTAGTTTCGCTGTATTATCGGGACGTACAGCGATAACTCGTTGCAGTGGCCAGGGCTGCATTTAGATGACGGGGGTTTTATTTAATATGTGCGCTTTCAATTTATTTTTGAATGACGACAAAGACGGCGCGTCTCTAATATTTAAAGGTAGGTCGTTATATATGCGCGCTCCCTGGTATGTAATATTTTTATTTCCAAAATTCTTGGTTCGCGGAAATGGCAAAAATAATTTATTTGCATTTCGAAGATTTCTTTTGCCCGTCTCTTTGTTTGTTTTAAATGTGGTTCGACAGTGTATGGAATTGTAAACGATTTTTCTTATTAGTATGTTCGTGTTGTAAGTATAAAGTTGATTTAAGCTCATTAGTTTGGTTTTAGCATATATTGTCCTGGTGGGTGTTAAGTAATCGAAATTAAAAAGTAATTTGACTATTTTATTTTGGGTAATTTGTAGGGCTTTTAGGTTAGTTTTTGGGGCGTTACCCCATATTTCAATTAGATAGTTTAGGTGAGATTTGACTAATGAATTGTATATATTATAACGAACCTGCATTGGAAGGCACTTAACGACGCTCCGTAAGGAACCCAGAATAGAAGATAATTTTGATTTAATTTTGTTTATGTGCTCCTTCCACGTCAGATCGCTATCAATGATCAGACCTAAATACTTCTCGTGTGATGATTGGTTGATGATAATATTATTGATGGATAATGGAGTGTGGTTATGTATTTTTTTATTTTTAGGTTTGAAAATTATGTATGAGGTTTTTGATGTGTTTATAGTAAGGAGATTATATTGAAACCATTTATTTAAAATGTCTAGATCATCTTGTGCTACTTGAACAATATTAGTTATTGAGCTCCCATAGTAAAATATACATGTGTCGTCGGCGTAGAGCGATAATTCGCCATGTAGGTTAAGTGTGCTTATGTTATTTATATAAATTAAAAACAGGAGGGGCCCCAATATGGATCCCTGAGGAACCCCACATGTTACAGGCTGTGCTGCACTTTGATATTCTCCTATTCTAACTACCTGGTACCGGCTAGATAGATACGACGAAAACATTTTAATTGCATTGCCAGTTACACCAATGCTAGTAAGTTTTTTTAGAAGTATTGAGTGGCTCACTGTATCAAATGCCTTCTTTAGGTCAATAAAAACACCCAAGACTATGTTTTTTGCATCAATACTTGATCTAATTTTAGTTATCAAATCTATAGTTGCGGATAGTGTATTGGACTTAGCACGGAAACCGTATTGGCGTTCGAAAAGGAAATTAATTTTATCCAAATAACTGTTTAGGCGGTTGTACAAGACCCTTTCAAAGACTTTGGAAATTACCGGTAACACAGATATTGGTCGGTAATTACTAGGGTCGGTCTTTGAGCCTGACTTGTAAATAGGGCTGACTTTTGCAAGTTTTAGTTCATCAGGAAAAACACCTGTAACCAAGCAGTTATTGATGCATTTGGTAAGTTCTTTGATGATATGAGTATTTAGACATTTTATGCACTTTGTGCTAATACCATCAGCCCCTGTGCTAGAATTACAATCTAAAGAAACTATTATTTTTGATATTTCCTCTTCAGAACACGATGAAAAGTCCGAAAGTTCATGCGCTGTTGGTGTTGTATAACTTACAGTGCACGTTAAGTAATTATGATATTTTGTAGGTATTTCATTTGCTAGTTCAGGTCCTATATTTACAAAGAAATTATTGAAGATTTCACATACTTTTACACCCTCGGTAAAAGTTTGAGAATCTTTTATAAGTTTAGGTGGGGTACAGTCATGTCTAACTTTATTGCACGATAACTCGTTAATCAGTGCCCATGTTTTTTTTGGATCATTAATAACTAAAGAAAATTTTTCGGAGTAGTATTTCTTTTTTGTATTAGCAATCAGTTGTGTTGTCAGATTTCTTTTTCTTGTGAAGTTTTCTTGGAGGTTTATATTATTTGGATCCTTTTTTAATGATTGCCATATTTGGTTCCTATTGTTTATTTCATTAATTATGTTTTTATTAATCCAATCACTACGAGGTAAGTTTAATATTTTAGTTTTTGTAATAGTGCTTTTTGAAATGCAGCTTTTGATCGAAGATTCTAAGTCTCTGTAGTCATTGTTTTCAGAATCGAAATTATAAACTTGGGCTAGGTCATTCATGGTTTTATAGTTAATTGCTTTATAATGTATACTTTGTTTTTTTTCTGTTTTCAGTTTGTTAATACTCACAAATATTTGCACATGATCAGATAATGCAGAGTCTATTAGAGAGATATCAGATTTACTATCTGTCAGGTTGGTAAGAACATGATCTATAATACTATTAGTTGTAAGGGACCTTCGAGTCGGATGGTCATTGTCAATCCTGTTTAGAATGGAGTATCCACACTCTTGCAACACTTCTCTGTATTTGATTGTGTTTCTATCAGATGATAATAAATTCAAATTGAAGTCTCCGAAAACCAGGGCCCGCTTACTTTTTTGCAGTTGCAACTCAAAGTCTTCGAAGAACCTGTTGATGTTTGTGTCACCTGGTTTATATACTGCGCCGATATCCAATTGAAGCTTGTTGATGTGTATCCATAAATAATTGTTACCATTCACGTACGATTCATGTAAAACACTATGGTTTAGATCATTATGGACAAAAATGGAGACTCCGCCCCCTCTGGCATCAGTTCTGAAGTTAGAGTAGTGAGTGTAATTAGTTATTTGCAAGTTGACAATTTCTTGTTCTGATTTTATCCATGTCTCCGTGAGTATTATTAAGTGTATCTTATTCTGGACAGAATTAATTATACATTTTAGTTCATCCAGTTTCCCTGGCTTAACAATACTACGTACATTGGTATAGAGAGTATTAAGTGAAGTCTCTTTCATCTTTAGGTGTTGGTATGTAAGAGGAAGTTGATCCGATATCTTAGTATCATCATCAGTACGAGTTTGATCGACGTGAATAGTTAGAAGTTTTTTGTAAGGTGGGTTGAAACTATTTTGGGCAAGCCTTTAACGTATTTTATAGTTAGGTCACTTTCGCCATTTTGCTGTCTGGTACGAAGTTCTTCACGAAGTGACTTGAGGTAGCTTTGTTGGAAAGGTGTCAGATCCGCATAAATTTTTATTTCCGTATTTTTTTATTTGTTCCTGTTGCGCAGTAATTGTATAGATATTTTTGCACAATCATAGTAGACTTTAATTGGTCTACTTTTTGCTGAATTATATTTCCCAACACGTACGACTTTCTGAGGAGCTGGTGGGTTCTCCATAATAGTTCGAGTCACGATGAGTACTTCGTTGAAGTCGTGAGCCTGCCTTTCCTCTGCATTTCCTTCAGCCGGTTCTGCTATTCCATAAATCATTATGTTATTCCGTCTATTGGCGCGGTCATTAATCTCCTTAATCAGCGTTTCGTTGTCTACAGAGTGCACATTTGGAGTTTCAGTGGATAATTCGCCTTTGAGAATGTTTATATCACTCTGCATGCTTTTTATTTTTTCATCCGTATTGGAGGTGTGCTGCTTCAGTGCCGATATTTCCGATGCAATTTTTTGGTTCTCCAACGTAAGATGTTCAGTAGCTGTCTGGATACTGCCGATCTGGTTTTTAATTTGTGATATGTCAGCGTGCATAGAAGACATGAAATCTTGTTGTGCTGTTGTAAAATTTTGAAACATTAGTGTTATTTCGGATCTAAAGAGCGATAATTCGTATGCACAGTTACAATCCGTCTCTGGCGGTTGTTTACGCTTACGCTGTGTTGGTACTACTTCGCCTGCGGATCCTTCCCTCGGCTGGCTCGGCTTAGATAAGCTCGGTTGCGATGCGCCACTGCTGGTAGACTTAACAGGGGATCTTTTAACACTCATATTGAGCAATTTTCTTCTTGTAGGTTATTTGTTCAGATGTCAACAGAGTTCACAGCAAGTCTCACTATATATAGAAATGCTTTGCGATACCGCACTTTTAATGATTGAATGGGCGTTTACAGTACTCAGTTTTTTTTTTTTAATTTTGCACTTTAGTCACAACTGTATAAGAGTCTTGTTTGCTATTGCACTCAATTAATTATTGATATAAAATCTTGAAACACGTCCGCTCACAACGATGCTCACGCTCTCACTCCAATTTAAGGTGAGCTTTCCACTTATCTTCGAAACAAAGAGTATTCTAAAAAACTGACATTACGAGTGGGTATAGTCGGCACGTGGCATTTTTTTGACGAGAACTGACTGTCACTACCACATGGGTATTACCGTCGTCGATGCCAAAATGTTGTCTCGCGGAAGCTTGTGAAAATCAGCTTAAAAAGTAGGTTACAAAACTACTTATTTTTACAATAATTTAGGACATAAGTGTTATTTGAACCTCTATCGACTAATTATATGACGACAGTGCTACAGTGGTCTGCGGAGGCGTGACATACGGCGGACAGGAGGATGTGCTCTTCTACTGGTTTCAAAAGGCGTGGGAGTGCGAGCCGCTGATGCCTATACTCGGCCGCGGCGTGAACGCAATCCCGCTTATCAATGTTATCGACTTAGCACAGTAAGTACCTTTTTTACTTCCAAGAAGGGTCTCCGCTGCACTTTGGCCGTGTATTGAAAAATAAAATGACCAGAGCAGTCGCAATAAGGTGCGCTTGCGGCGGGGTTTCAGAGGCTACAGCTAAGGCGCTAAATTGTCAATAATTCCATGATGGAGGCGAACAAGCGTACGCCCTGCCTAATACTACCTAAGCGGGCGTAGCGAAATCACAAACATATTGGCTCATTGCAGACCTTCTATTGATTTGAGGATTCCTTGTGTCTCGCTCTAAGAGACAAAAGACCGTGTTTAGTCAGCCAAAAAATGTCCTGCCATTTTTGGGCCTTAAATCATAAATAATAGAGTCGAAAACAGGTTGACACCTTTCTTGGCTTGACTACTCAACTCAGCGCAGCTTTAGCAGCTCTGGCGGTCTTAGATACTCGCCACTATTAGAAAAGTAACCGCCACATAAATTAGTACCTACAGCTAGAACACAATATAACGGGCCCCTCGCGCTGGCCATAGTTATGTCAAAAGCCGCCAATCAAAAGACGTCTCCAAAATTTATTTTTTTCATTTTGGCGATATTTGGCGCCCCACAGGCGCAGGGGCGCCATATTAGGGATTTATGGGTTGCAAGATGTCCCGCAATTCAGTGAACCCAATTCGGGACAGAATATTGTTCCGAATTTTGAGCAATCAATACCGAAAATCAATAAATTTGCCTTTTACGCATTCTGTTATTATGTAAAAATAAATAAATGAAAAAAATCATGTTCTTATGATTGATTCAAAATTTTAAATTAAAGGGGAAAAAAAATTAAGTGCTTCGATGCCAGATGTTGCAGGTTATAAACCTGCGACATCTGGCATACCTACCGCGGCTAATCGCTCTAGCCACCTGCACTACCGGAACAATCAAGCTCAGGCACGAAATCTTTGAAAACGAAATCAAAACAGTTCCCTCTTAGAACGTCTTAGAGAGGCGTGCAGTAATTTTTCCCTTTAATTTAAATTTAGAATTTTCGTTAGGTTTACTGCTTATTACAAAAGTACTTTATGGTTGATTGTTATTGAATTTAATGTCCTTCTTCCTAATCCTTTCTGGTATAGGTAGTTGATTATTTCGTATTTTCTGTACAAAGAGTAAAGAAGTAATATTCACGTTTCTTTGATCTTTGTAAAAAAATACGAAAGAATTAAAATACATTAATCAATGACTTGTCCCGAATTTTAAGCCTATGTCCCGGAATTTTAATGTTGTTGTCCACCACCATCCGTTAATAACCCTGGGCCCAGCCCTGATTTATGGATGTGGTCTTCTGTAAATATTAGCTAGATGACATTCCGCTGTGCCGTAGATCCTACATGGCTTCATAAAGGGCATAGATAAATAAAATGAGGAAGATTTCTAATTCTAAACATTGCGGTACCTCGAAGTTCATCTTTTTATTACGGATGGCGCTGCTTTCAATCTAAAGTCGTGCTATCTATTGAGTGAGCGGTGAAACAGGCTGTTCAGTAGTCCAGTCTAAGATCAGATGCACAATTTCGGCGCGCGGTGCCATTTTGTTTTTTTGGTCGATTGGTTCGGGTATTTGATTTACAAGTCTAGTACTCGGGTGGCGGTTGCTATATTTGAAATTATCCAAATGTCCACATTGCATCAAATTAATCCGTAAAACGACTATCCAACCAAGAAGGTTCTAATTATAAAAGCAGATTTTTTAAAAGTCAGACGGTTTAAATTATACATAGTAATCCACGAAAAATGTTTGGATCGTGCGTAACTGTTATCTGCTTTTTCACGCATTATTAAAGGGCTATTAGACCGAAATAAAGGGAAATCGCTTTAATTAGGTTATTTAATTACATATTTGTCCTCGGCGTAAATTCCGACGGCTTTACAGCTGTAAATATTAATTATGAGACGTTTGGCGTTTCAGAATTGTCTACAACTTGGTAACTGATTTCCCCAAGAAATTATACATTTTGGCTGTTGAACAAACCGTGACGAAACAAAGAGAGGTACTACCCGATCTTACTTCTTATACCATTAACACTCCTAATGTAGCTTAGCTGTCACACCTAGGTACAGTCCAGGAATTTGATTTCGAGCCACTTCGTACCTTGTCACGGTGAAAATCAATATGAAAGCTGCCTAATATCTCATATTCTTGTCACTGTGACAAGGTACGAAGTGGACCAGAAATCAAATTCCTCGACGGTACAGTTTTTTTATACTCTGGATAGGTTTGCGCTTGACCACAAATCACCTCATGGTAAGCGATATTGCGGTCTAGGATGGAGCGCGCTTACCTAGTAAAAACCGGTTCACTCTCCGTCTTGAAGACCGTAAGGTTGTAGTTTTCAGAGAACAAGGATTCCGGCAAGGAGTTCCACAGCTTGGCTGTTCTCACAATAAAAGAGGAAGTGAAACGCTTCATGCGAGTTTTTGGAACTGCCACCGTAAAACGATGTCGCCTTGCCGTATCCCTGGTCGTCCGATGGTAGAAGGGGGCGGGGGGTATATTATACTGTGCGGTTCCTCAGCACACTCCCCTCATGTAGTGAATAAGTAATGCTTTCTTATCGGCTAAACTCGGAATACGACTAGACCCGAAGTGGCTGTCAATTATCGTATTAAGTTATTGACGGTTCATGTCTGTTAATGTTAAACTTTACTAGTCAATATCAAATTTAATATCAGATTGAAAACTGCTAATATTTTGCCATTTGACACGACATTTGATTAGGAGTTGGGAGAAGTAAGTCATTTTTTATTTAAAAAAATCTTGTTTTTGACTAGGTTTTGACAAAGTTTCAAGCATACAATTTAATTAATATAGTAAGCGTCTAATTAATTACTTAACATTACATTTTCCATCCTCCAGATAGTGAAGCCTCTGGGACGCTGCGCAGGCTCGGGAATGTTTAAATGCATACCGCCGGAGGATGCGTTCTTGATTCCGGAAATCGATGTAAGGTTTCTTTTTAGTTTTTTCTCTCTCCTTATCATATTTTACTCAATGCTAAGGGGCATGACCTCGCCGAATAGTCTTTTAAGTGGAGTATATCGTGCCACTTTGCCCCGTCTTCGGAAGCATGATGACTGGCATCTCTGCAGACAATGCAGACTGTGATGTCCAGGATGGAATGGATCTGGTCTGACGTATCATATACTCGTAGAACTGTCAAACTTCCCATAAAAACTGATTACTGAAGGTTTGAACAATGGAGTGTATGTAATGTGGTCACTTGGTCAATAGACCTGTTTCTTTGTTGAACACATAAGATAATTGATAAAAATAGACTACCTACCCCTACTTTCTCTGTAGCTGATGAGGATGTTGTGGCTGATAAGGAAGGCCCGAGCTCGGGACGCGCATTGTGTTGAGGCTAGTATATTTTTTCTGGGGACCTGTCATTTGTCTCTAGCTGTCAGCTCAACGAATCCTCAAATCAATAAACGATCAGTTACGGGCTTATGACTTCTCTGGAGTTCGTAAGTGGCTAGTGTCTATTCACCAACAAGTAGGCCGTGTGCTTGGTACCATTGTGGTAGTGTTCAAATTCAAGCAATGATTTTTGTTTTTTACAGCAAAGGATTTTTGACCTTATGACTCTGAATCTGAACATGGAGCCAACGTTCATTGTGGAGACCATGGCCCTACAGTGGACTACCGAGCTTACGTTTGGTGAATATGCCCCGATTCTAATGAAGGACTTCAAGAAACAACGTGGATTGAAACCCTTTAAAGTGAGATGTGTTCCACCTACTTCTAAATATCTACTTATTATTCACTCTGTTAGGAGACGCAGCTTGGATAGAACGATAGATCGACGGTGATTGCGAAGTGACACTAGTGACTTACTAAAAATTTTAAGAAACATTTCATTTCTTTATTAAAAAGAAATGTTTTCTTCTATAAGTTACAAATTTACCGGCACGTATTAACCTTTCTACTGAAAATATAATGAAGATCATGCAGGCTTAATTCACTGAAATTCTCCTTTAAAACGATTAATCAAAATTCGCTTGATAAAAAAATGTTATGTGGCTGAATAAAGATAAAACTTTTCAGATCATCGTATACGGACCACCAATAGTGGGAAAGACTACTTTGTCGAAGCAAATTTGTGAAAATTACGGCCTTATTTATATATCCCCAGAAACTGCCGTAGAAGACGTCATGGAGGACTTGGTAAACATGAGCAAAGTTTATGTTTTAGTTTTAAGTTTAGTGTTAGAGTGACACACGAAAATACGTTTAATCGAAAAAACTTCCTTCTATCTTTATATATCTTATAGTCAGAGACGATAGATGACGGGTGACAGAGAAATATGGAAGACAAGTAGTTTGTTCCGTTAGAATTTGAGCGATGTCTTCATACAATTTAAATAAAACTGTATCTTAGATTGTCTCGGGTTAGAACAAGCACCACTCACTTTTATTCCACGGGAGTCGACTATGGGAAGGTTTTCAAGGTTAAAGTGTGATATGATATGAGCGATGAGCTTCTAACCTGTCAAAGCGGAGTCACATTATCTCCACATTGAAACGACATAAATTGCCAAATGTGGCACTAAACCGTACTGCTAAACTTATTGATACAAATAAAACGCAAAAAAATTAACACGCATATTAACAGCGCACCTTTCAAAAATAAACGGGAACAGAGGTTGTTAATAAAAGTACAAGGGTACCTAGAATTTGGCAGCATAGTACTTAGCATGGCGGTGGCGGGGAGGTATTCCCGTTCTGTTTCGCTGGCCAGCGCATTCGATTTTTTATTTGTACTTTGTATCAATAGATACAATAAAATGGTGGTGTATTTTTCAAATTAAACTAGTACGAAACAACTATGTTTCAAAAATTATAGTGGTACGGAAATTAAATTCTCATTTGCTCTGTCTACCCCTTATGTATGTATTGATGCCTGGCGTGTGACTCACTGGGATGAGGGCGAGACATCCGGCCTGCCTGAAGCGTCGCCTGAAGAGGAAGTTCCGGTGGTCGACTGAAATTAAATTCTCATTTGCTCTGTCTACCCCTTATGTATGTATTGATACAATAGACCTGGCGTGTGGCTCACTGGGACGAGGGCGAGACATCCGCGCTGCCTCAAGTGTCGCCTGAAGAGGAAATTCCGGTGGACGATGAGGAAGACAACGCAGAGGACGATGAGGCTCGCGAGTCTGCGAGGCAGGCGCTCGCGTTGCTGCAGTCCGGGATCGCTTTCGGCGACGAAGAAGTTATGGGGTATAGGATTTGAACACCTCTCTTTTTTGCTCTAGTCACTGAGATAATAAAGAATATAATTTTTAAGAAAAAAAAACCGACTTCAATGGGGGAGACCGGTAAAAGATTATTATACTTAGATGGTGCACTCTTAGATAGATATACAATAAAATAAAAATTGTTATAATGTATGTTTATAATAGTAGAAGACTAAGTACCCTCAATTCCTCATGGAATCATGAAAAATCTTGCTTGCTTGGCAAACAAAACGAAGAGAACAAATCGCCAAACGTGAACTACGCGTCGTTGAAGAGTTCCGTTCTGATCATCATCAGCAATTCCACTTCATCAAATGTCACTTTTATGAATGAAAATGCTTGATTAGTTCATGAAAATACTAAAATCACTATTTGTGTGCCTTTCACATTTGAGGAGTTCCCTCGATTCCTAATGAATCCCATCATCAGAACTCGAGCATGACAAAAATCAATTGTGAAAATAGAACTTGCTTAACAAACACAGCTAGAAGGACAAATCGCCAAACGTGAACTTTTCGTCGTTGAAGAGTTCTGTTCTGATCATCATCAGCAGTTCCACTTCATCAAATGTCACATTTTTGTATGAAAATGCTCGATTTGTTGATAAAAACACAAAAATCACTATATGTTTGCCTTTAAGATTTGAGGATTTCCCTCAATTCCTCATGGATCCCATCATCAGAAATCAAGCATGACAAAAATTAATCGTGAAAATAGAACTTGCTTAACAAACACAGCTAGGAGGACAAATCGCCAAACGTGAACTTTTTGTCGTTGAAGAGTTCTGTTCTGATCATCATCAGCAGTTCCACTTCATCCAATGTCACATTTTTGGATGAAAATGCTTGACTTGTTGATAAAAACACAAAAGTTACTATATGTTTGCCTTGAAGATTTGAGGAGTTCCCTCAATTTCTCATGGATCCCATCATCAGAACTGCGTTTTGACAAAAACGGGACCAACTTGGATATATATACTTACATCCAAAAAAAGAATTTTCCAGATCGGTTAAGAAATGACGGAGTTATGGACTAACAAACATTAAAAAAAAAAAACAAAAAAAAAAAAAACATACAACCGAATTGATAACCTCCTCTTTTGAAATTTTGAAGTCGGTTAAAAACGGTGAGTTACATAATATAGTTTGGGAAATTTCCATTCCCTGAAAAGTCCATATTCTAAGAAAAAAATGAATTTGCCAATTTTTTTATACCTCTATTTAGTGTATTATCAGACAAACTATGTTCAGTTTTGGTAAAATAGGATATGCTAAGTTAACATATTTAGTTTTCCAGACGGTCATGGGGTGCGTTTCATTATCATATCAACGCAGTAGCGTCTAACTACTGATCGAAAAATATGTTTATGCGAATAAATCATTTCCTCAATGCGTACGCGCGCACTATTCGGTTGCCACCACACGCGAACAGCGGACGTATGATGGTTGCCATTTTTATCACTTATCGTCGTGGATAAGACACCCGTCACTGTCGCACTAGCAATCCATAGTTACGCTAGTTACGGGCAACCGTACTGTATTCTCGAAGATCTCACGATTCGAAATAATTGCCATACGATAAATATATACCATAGTTAAAATGGCAACCATCATACGCTTCTTGTTAACCGTTATGTCAGTGTTGGAGAGTGTTTTCCTGTTTGTCTTTGAGTTAATTTTTGTGTATTGTAGGTATATGCGAAAAAGGCTGCTCTGCCGAGAAGCACTCAACAGAGGGTGGGTGCTCGACGGTTTTCCGAACACGATACCGCAATGTACTGCGTGTAAGTAATAGGTACATTACTCGAAATTCGTCCGTGGTAAATACAAATTTTACGTCCTTGGGCAGGAAGCGGGATTTTCCGCACGCGTAAGCGTGCGCGGTAATCGCTACTTTATTGCCCAGGTGTCAGGTGTGACATAATAGTACATTACTACAGAGGCCGGGACGAAAGGGGTTGCCGGCCGAAGACATATAGACGGCCGAGCGAAGCGAGGTCGGATAGGTCTCAGGCGGGCAACCCCATATTTCCCGCCGAGGTATGTATAGTGCTTTTCTCAAACATGCAATGAAATAAACAACAAAAAAATCACAGTTTTATTTTTAATACGCATAGTGGCAGAATGTCATGATGCCTGTGCCACAAATTTATGTGGAATGGAAATTAAAAAAGAGGAATTTGCCGGCCTAGGCCTGCAACATTTGTATGAAATTGCATTAACGACCTCTTGTCCTAGCTGCACCTGAAACGTCATACTTCGCAGCCTATTATAAGGAACATAACATCAATATTTCATTGCATGTTTGAGAAAATTATATTTGCTTACTAGCTATCTTCTTTGAATTTAAGCTTTATTGACTCATGCTTAAAAATGTATCAGTAAAACGGTTCAAACTCAGTACAGTGCACCGTTGCCGCTGATGCACTCATCGCGAGGAAGAACTCCCGAAGAGTTCGAAACATGTCGCCCGGAGTCATAATTTGTACGCGAGTTTAAGCTGTTTTAGTGATTGAGCTTTTTTATTGTAGTAGTATGGGAAAATAAGCAGATTTATTTACACCAAATTACGATTAGGTACCGTTTTCTCCTTATTTACGGGTACCTTAGTTTTTAGGGTTCCGTAGTCAACTAGGAACCCTTATAGTTTCGCCATGTCTGTCCGTCCGTCTGTCCGTCCGTCCGTCCGCGGATAATCTCAGTGACCATTAGCACTAGAAAGCTGAAATTTGGTACTAATATGTATATCAATTACGCCGACAAAGTGGTAAAATAAAAAGTGGAAAAAAATATTTTATTAGGGTACCTCCCCTATACGTAAAGTGAGGAGTGATTTTTCTTTTCATTTTAACCCTAACGTGTGATATATTGTTAGATAGGTATTTAAAAATAAATAGGGGTTTACAAAAATCATTTTTTGATAATGTTAATATTTTCGGAAATAATCGCTCCAGAAGTAAAAAAAATGTGTCCCCCCCCTCTAACTTTTGAACCATAAGTTTTAAAAATATGAAAAAAATCTCAAAAGTAGAACTTTATAAAAACTTTGTAGGAAAATTATTTTGAACGTGATAGGTTGAATAGTTTTTGAAAAAATTACAAAAACTACGGAACCCTACACTGAGCGTGGCCCGACACGCTCTTGGCCGGTTTTTTCTATAAAACAATCACATTTATTTCTCATTATATATCACAAAACTTTGTACATATGTCAACTGTTCTTGTAATTACTGTTATATTGTTATGTTTTACTCATGTACAATAAAGAATCATACATACATACATACATACAAAATTCATTACGAATTAGCTTACCTAAAATGTATACTTACACATAATAAGAGATAACATTTTTACACTCTTATCTTTATCTATAACCATATTTGTTACCCCAGTGTTTGACAGAGGAGAAGAACAGGATTCTGAAGCCGAGGAAGAAACTGAAGAAGACAAGTTTGAAGAAGACGCCGAATTATACAGCAATGTGTTGAAAAAAATGCTACCTGGTAGGTAACAGGACAAACGTACTTGATTATGCAATGTTAAACAAGATCAAATATCAAATTCAATTTTAAATTTTTGTTAAAGGGAATCAAGTAGGATTTTCGGATAGAGTCCGGGAAACGTATTTCAGTTGAACTTATTAGATTCAATTATGCGACAACACTAAACGCCATACGTGTAATTTTATAAAACTCCCGTGAGTTTCAGACAGTATATTAAAATAGAATGAAACGGTATGAAAGCTATAATTATTCTAAAGTATATATAAATCTAAATCGAAATATATTTTAAAAAATAAATTATAATATATTTTTCGGTCACGCACGTCTTCAAGGTCGTATGTCTCTCGACACGTTTCAAACCGATACGCGGTTCTTTAACATTCAGACTAACAGTGGTTCAACTTGCGCTTTTCATCAGTCTCCACGATGGGCTATACATATGCTTGTGATTCATTTTGTTAACCCCTTTGCAGATATTGTGGTGAGCTTAGAGGCATCAGACGACTTTATTTGCGACAAAGCAATGAAACTACCAGAGGGAGACACCCGACTCGATGAAGAAGTGGTGTTGAATCGCCTCTACGACTTCAGGGCCAACGATGCTCGCGACGTGACCCCATTGAATTTCTTCGATGAGTTGGACATACATCCTCTTATAGTGGCTGTGAAGGAGCATTCGGATTATGCTATGAAAGGGCCTTATGCTGCGGTTACGTTGCGTATGGGGAGGCCGTGCCGATATTCGAAGTTACTTGGTAAGCAGAGCGACAACGTGATGTTGTAGCCACTTAGATGTATATCGATATTTACTAAGAGAGCAAGAACGTGGTATGGTGATGAACAAAGATCTGTGAAAGCCGTAGAATTAGTGTCTATTGGGTTGTTCTAACGCTTGCTATCAATTTACCTGAAGAGTCATGCTGAAATTGGTATCGTTCCACCTTGACGTAACCCTCATGGGTGACCCTCAACCAAGGGTAGTATGGGCTTCTGTCTGTATCGCAGGCGTCGTCTCAATTAAGTGGTCTACATGTAGTTGCATGTCTTATTTGTGTATTGTAGCAATGATTGAAGCGGCTGAAAAGAAGCAAAAAGAAGAAAAGGCCAAGCAACGTCACGAGCAAGCTAAGGCAGAGAAAGAGCTTGAGGAGAAGATGCAACGAGACCGTGAGGAAAAAATGGAATACTGGGTAACGTAAAAACCTATGTTACTCGTCATTTGAAACATTGCAGTGTGGTGCCGCGTTAAAATAGCACTAACACCATTTCTTCCCATGGGTGTTGATAAGAGTCTACGATGAGAACCGGGTTGAAGTGTGATGTGGGTCGTGATCAATGGGTTAGCAACGTACCCATGCAACATCACATTTTCTCCATTTGTACAGTAGACTACAAAGAGATGTAACATTTTGGACCTTATTATATTATAATGCAATAAGGGAAAAACTGGATACATCTCGTTGCAGTCGACTGTACCTACAATTCCTTAAAGTGACACTGGAATTAAATTTCATGTGCACTGTCTACCCCTTTTTTGGGAAACAGGTGTGAGTTTATGTACCAATGTACAGCCTCATTTTATTATTTATGTTGACATATAAGTACCTGTATTTATTGTACAGTCGACTACAAAGAGATCGATCCACCCAAAGTTACAAAATATGTATCCGTGTGACTTAAGTAATTATATTTAGTGTTAACTTGTGGTTAACTTGAAATAAATCAAAAAGTCTGTAGACGAATTTTAAAGAGCTTGTTAAGCACTGGATTACATATTATGTCTTGAAAATGGAGTGTAAACTCGTATCGGTTTACCTCTGGAGTCTTCGTTTATATACTCGTAAACGTTATCGTTTGTTTAGTATATACTATAGTTGTGAGATGTAGACTTCACGATTTTATTTTCAAATATCTATATTTTTGTAATTGACTCGACAAAAAAAAAATGAAGCATGCTCACAAAATTTGCCGAGGATTGGTCAATAATACACGAGAAAGAATTTGAACCCACACCGACCTGTTGAATAGAATGCTGAGCATCCGTTGAATTTATTTCAGTCTGAGCTGTACGCCGTGATGCGAGAGGAAGAGGAACAGGCGTTGGCGGCGGCCGGCGAGCCGATGCGCAACTACCTGGTCCATCACATCTTCCCAACCCTCACCCTTGCGCTACTGGAAGTCGCGAAGCTACGGCCTGATGATCCGATCGACTTTCTGGTAAATCTCTATCTTCCTTATTGGCTATGTGCACGTCTGAAACGTCAAACGTCAAAGGTCCCGAGACAATGTCAAAATTTAGAGATGTCAAATAATGACACATGAATATTTTATTTACTTTAGTAAACGAGAAAGACCCCGTATTGGAAATTTTACTGAAATAAATAAGAGAATAAATAAATACATACAAACGAAACGAATCGTAGGAAACCGTTAAGAAACCAATAGAAAACGTGAAAGTAAATTTGACAGTGGTCCCCGGTAAGTACACATTTCTGCCATGGTGTGCGCTACGATCGCCTAGCTTACCCCCACCACCTACTTCGCACATAGCCAATAGTGTTGTATTATATGGCTACAGGCCATCCCGCTGAACTATAAAACATACGCAATAGGTCGATACTAAATCAGAGTTCGATCATGCCGATGCGCAACTACTTTGAATTGCCTGATACTCATCTTCCCTGCCCTGATGCCTGCGCTTATCCAAGACTTTCTGGTAAATACCCTCTCTTTCTTCTCTCTCTCTCTCTCTCTCCTCTCATTCTATTGTCTGTGACCACCTAGCTATAAAAACAAACGAATTGAAGTCGAGACTGAATTAAATGATTGTAATGAATGTAATGATGAAACTGCTTCTTACTCCAAAAATCCCATGTCTGCTTTGACGAATCATATCTGATTCTATTTTGTATTTCATTTACTATTTAAGTTTGAAACACACAGAGTGTGTGATTGCGGGGCGGAGGCAGTTTTGCGGGAAAGTTAACGCGGTCCGGGGCACGTCGCACCAAAAAACCACGCGGTATTCGGTAGCGCGCCAAAGCGGAGGAGGCGTGTGTAAGCAGTAATCGACAGTCGACAGTTTCGGAAGGATAAAAAATGCAAAACCGACTCCGCTTCGCACCGCGCCGCGCCCGCTCTGTGCATTTCGAACTTTAGTTAGACATAACATACTATTTCGTTTTATTACTATAGGCTGAACATCTATTCAAGATGAATCCCACGGGCAAAATGCTAGAGCCGGGCTACAACCTTCAAGCAGAGAAGATCTTGGGTAAAATCAAGATTCTAGACGATGCCTTGGCCGATCTAGAAGTCAAGATCGATCCGTTGGCACCTCCAGAAGCCGACTTACCTTCACCCGCCTCGCCAAAGGGACCTCATCCCATGAGTAACCTGTAAACTTGGTTCTGGAACTGTGTATATTTCTGTCATGAAATTACTAATTCATAAACTCATCACGGTTAAACAAAATCATTGTTTTTTTCAAGAAATAGATTTTATACAATAGGTCACCTTCTTACATAGTTGTTTTCTAGTCTTGAAATGAAAATGAAAATAGCTAGATCCTTGGTCTTATATTTATGTTTGAGATTTATTAACTAAACAGGTAATTGTTAGATAGACGTTAAAATTATGTTTTCCCCTCACTAGCTCGGAAAGCCGTCTTTTATCCTTTGAAACAAGCGGGTAAAAACGCATTTTATCCACAAGTGGGGAAAGTAATTTGACCTCGGAGTGTGTTTGAGTAGCTTTTGACAGATAACAAAACGTAAAACGCACATAATAATGGTTCATTTGATATCAATTATCATTAAATAAATGGTTTGAAAATTTAATAAAAAATACCAAATTTACCTTTATTTAACGATTTTAAGTAGTAAACCTTAAGATTCTATAACTATCATTTTTTTATAATGATATTGACTATAATAATTGTAAACGCACAAGTTGAGTCGATGCAATTTCAAAACGCATTGTCAGAAATGTCATCAATGTCAACTAAAATAACTTCTCTCCGACTCCGACTCACGTAAATATACACAACCTCCAGAGTTATCTGTTATAATATCGTAAAAAAATCAGGGATTCCAGTGATGGAAATCATGCCTGTGGAACTGTGTCTTTTTGTATGTTGCACTTTCCTCGCTATAGTGAGGAGAAAAGTTTTGTGTTACACGCGGGTGCAAAGTTGCATTTTACATCTCGTGTGTTGAAACACTCGCTACGCTCAGGATTCTATTTAAGAACCACTCGCTTCGCTCGTGGTTCAACTATAGGATCCTTTCGCTGGCTCGTGTTTCAATTCCACACTCGCGGGTAAAATACAACTTTGCACCCTTGTATAACAAATAACTATTAGTCGACTTCAAAAAAGGAGGAAATTATCAATTTTCCGGAATATTTTCCGGGTTTTGTTATTACTTGTTATGGTTTTGTGATAGATTCTACCTACTTATATTATTTTAATAGAGAGAAAATCATAATAGTATAAGTGTGGCTTGATTTGATAAGATATGCAATGGTGTCATGCTTGAAACATCGTTAAACATTCATACATTAATTGCATTACTTCGACAACTTACTACGACGATTAGAATGTAATTCGTCACGCAAGGACGATCGATAAAAAAGATCGTATCTAGTCCTGGTTCATTCTGTTCAGTAACTTCGTATGTTACTGAGAATGTGATCTATTTTGTGGCGCAACACTGAATTTAGTGAAAAATGTAAACAATGAAGGTGTATCCCGGCGTGTATCAACGGAATGGATTCAAAAACGAGAAAGAGAAAAACGATGGGGGTATATCCCTGTTTGCGACAAGTCTGCGTCATCAGACCACGGAGTTTTTCAATAATTCCTCCCTTCATGGTGTCCGGTATATTGCAGAGAAAGATCGGCCCTTTTGTGAAAAGTAAGTAAAAGTGTTTATAAACAATTAAGTAAACTTGAAAGGGTTGTAACGGAATCCTGTGTAATCTTTAATGAATCGGACAAGCTTTATATATCATAATGGATATATAAAGAGACAATTGGATTGTGATGCCAAATTATTTATTTATTTATTATTATTGCAATCCATGCTACATATAGACACAGGTGTTACATTAAGATTAGAACAGCATGGACCCTGAATAGGGCATAGCAAATAAGATATTAAGTACTACTTAAAACTATTTTACATTTAAATTATCTTACATTTAATTTACCATTCAGTTTCAATTTAACATAAAAACCTAAACAATCATAACATAATTATAATTTAGATACATTTACATCATACAACTGAAAATCCACTTGGCTTCGTTGAGACAACACAAAACAGTTATTATGTCAATAAATAATATAAATAATTTACAATTTCTGCATAATTTTCCTAAATTGATATTTAACCCTGCTCTTTTTAATAAATCTTCAGGAATAATTCTTTCTTTAACAGATTTATGTGGTTCAGCTTTACCGCAGTAGGAGCCGTCACAACTTGTATCATCATTGTCAGTTTATGGGAGAAATTTCAAACAAACCCAACGATAACAGGTACACAACTCAAATTACCAAGTACTTAAATGAATGGCCAAGTTTACAATGACAATGTTATGCAGGTTTGGACACGGACTTTCACAATTGGGAAGTGCCGTTCCCGGCGGTTACCATTTGCGACCTAAATCCAGTTGACGAAGAATTACTGCAACAGTACATTAACAGGTGAAGTACAGTGGTAGTTGTTTGTGATTAATAAATATATATAAATTTAATAACGAATTCTGTGTAAACAGATCACATCAACCATCAGCAAAAATGTCTCTTCAAACCTCCAGATCAAGCCCTTACAAAATAGTACATTACGATACAAGTGCAGAGAACAGGAAATTCGCAACGAGTGGTGATAAATTATGTCGAAACTTTAACGAGCCATATGTACTGTAAAACGTTGTACGATACACGTGCGAACAGGTAATTCGCAACTCGTGTCGAATTAAAACACTCCCTTCGGTCGTGTTTCAATTTTATTTATCACCGCTCGTTGCGAATTTCCTGTTCTCTGCACTTATATCGTAATGTACTATTATTTACAATTCTTAAAATAATAATGCATACTAAGTTGGGTTTTGTTATCTATATCTTTCATTTAAACTATTTCATTTATTTCGCGGATCTCGGAAACAACTTTTGAATGGAGAGGAAATTTACAATTCAGGGGTTTCCGGGTGAACTGGTTTTTCTAGCTAGGTCTGATCTTCGGGAAAACTCGTGTCCCCCAATATTTATTTATTTATATGTAAAGCAATAGGCTGAAGTAGCATTTCGGATTTCTAAAATAAAATATACGACCACTTTACTCAAGTTCAGTTGAAAATTCATGCATAACTTGTGTTCGTTGAGAAATCAGTAGATTTCGCGTGCCCCACTTTCTATCGCCCACCAGCAGACCTCTACTGGACATTCAGCAGTGGGACGTTTTGTGGGATGATTATAAGATACTTCTAACAATGATCCTACTTATATCCCGTAATAATCCCAATAATCTCTCTGCTGTAATTATTTGTATTCATGGTGGTAGCACATGGGGAGAGACGCCGCCGTCGCACGGAGCAGACATGCTGCGTTGGCTGGCGACGCTCAGCTACCAGAGTATTGTGGAGCGGGCCAAAGACTTCGCCACGGACCCTGAGCTGGTCGGACGGGGCTCGGAGGCGATGTCAGCACCCGCCGCAGACCCTAAGAAGGCTGTGTATAGTGTGAGTAAAAAGATGTGTAGGGATTTTTATTTTTCATGCAGTTAATATTCAAAGGCGCGCACATGCCAGCTGAAGGTTCAATTTTAAGAGTTTTCGTGGAATTTTTCAAAGTCCTATAAATTTACGGTCTGTCTTAACGGTAGCTTAGTAGATCTCAATTTTACAGTACGAGTAATTTACAATGAAACTTACGTTTCTTTTAGATCGTTCGACATTCAGATTCCCTGTTCTACGAATGTGAATGGAAGGGGGATTCTGAGGAGTGCTACGATCTGCTGGCGCCAGTTTTTACTGAGATGGGATTCTGTTACGCTTTCAACTCGAAACACGCTGAGACTTCATGGTCATGGTGAGAATGCTTACCTTTTCTGTTTACTTAATAGTTTGGCACACTCACTCTGTGGGCACACTAGTTTTCACCGATTGTCTGTTCCAAATGCTGAATGGAGATATCCCAAGTGTAAACACTAGTTAATTAGATGTACGAGTATATTGTATGTATTGGAGAAGGTATCACCAAATTCAAGTGGAGTTGGGCAGCACATGTTATCAGGGAAAGTGACGGCCGGTGAAAAAAAATGTTAACCGATTGGTGGCCACTTCTGTGAAAAAGAAACGTCAATCGTCCACCAAGTCAACTTCACAACTTCTGGTAGAGCATAGGGCTCAGCTATGGACGTTTACGTGCCGAAAATGATGATAATAATGATGATATTGAATATTTACAGGCAATCTCAAAGTGAGACGGAACCTTTCACTGAGGCGTTTATCCACGAGACAGATGCAAAATGGTCATTCCTGTTCAACTCCTATCGAAATGACACTATCATTGATGTAAGTAACGATGGCTTTGGTTAATATTAAATTCCAAAGCGTCAAGTAATAAAAGTGGATTGTTCGTTGATTGTTGTTTTACTTCGTAATGTGTTGTGGTCTGTTCTATGTATTTAGTTAGAGTTATGCATTGTATAAGTATTCCCTCCTGAGTTTTTCAGTCGGTCCCTTACACTAACTACCACAATTCTGCCAATTACCAATTTTCTTCCCCAGGACTTTCAATCAGTTGCCCGTTAGAGGAATTTGTCGCACATCGAGGCCAGAATTCTAACCAACGAATTATGTTCGCAGATTTACATACACGCCACAGAAGAAATGGCTGGCTTAGAGCAAAGCGCCCAGCACTCTTGGGACCGTCGCGTCGAAAAAGTGTCCTTCTCAGTAAAACACACATACACGACAGAGGACGCTCGTCAGCTGTCCATCCGCCAGCGTCGCTGTGTGTTCGCCGACGAGCAGATATTAGAAACCTCATCGATATACACTTATTCAGCCTGTATGCGGCAATGCCGAATGCGGAGAAGCAGGGCGTTCTGCAAATGTGTCCCTCATTTTTATCCTGATATACGTAAGTAAATAAGGCCGTTTTACATGCTACCTCTTACATAGATTCTGCAAATCAAAGGAACAATATATCAGTAGAACGTAGATCCGAAAAGTCCTCGAAATAATCAACATATGTGGCCCTCTCATTATTACCTGATGCTACAGTAGAACTCTTTGAAAATTAGATAAATTATAAAGGTATTCTTATATAAAACTAGAACTGAATGGCTCTGTGTGCTGTTTAGATGTACCTATAGGTAGGGTCGGGTGGCTAACAGTGACTCGGTCGGGTACACTGACTCGCGGCTACATTTCCTAGATAGAACAACAATATCTATCTGTCTCCTTCATTAGCCGAGAGTTCGACACCCAAACACGTACAAACCAGTTAGTCGCCCGCTCCCGCGCAGCTCACATGTGTAGCAAAGTGTTTTGTGTTTCCGTGGGTGCAAAACTACATTTTAAGGTAAGTTCCACATGTTTTTATGTGTAAAAAATTGAGCATTTAGACAAGTATTGTTGATTTGATGCAAAGTGACGTTATTATGCTAGGCAATGACATAGATTCGCATGTCCTTCGGCAAGCCACGTGAAAGTTATGCGCCGGTGAATTCAAAATGGCTGCGACGTGGTCAGTGGCTCAAATTTAAGAAGTACACAGTGACTCGTGAGTCACTGTGTACTTTCTTGAGCCACCGTGTACCTACTTTTCTAGCAAGTACACTTAAATAGTAAATAATAGTAAAGTGGTATTTTTTAAGTTTTCTAGAAGAAAACACTTTTGTTTTACAATTTATATGTTGAGTTGGCTTCATTATTAGTTTTTTTTGAAAGACTGCAATTAGTTGTAGGCAGGTACCTCGGTGTTTTTACACCATGGTACTTTTTGTTGATTATTTAAGTCTTCTAGAAGAAAACACTTTTGTTTTACAATTTATATGTTGAGGTTGCTTCATTATTATTTCGATTTGAAAGACTGCAATTAGTCGTAGGTAGTTACCTCGATGTTTTTACACCATGGCCTATTGTTGATTATTTAAGTTGTCTAGAAGAGTTTTACAATTTATACAGGGTCTTGCCTGTAACTAAAGTAAAAAATTAAAACGTAGATTCTACTCTTCAAACTGAACCACATTTGTTCAGCGACTTGAAAAAAAAAGTGGGTTTAAATGTTCATTATTTCAAAAAAAATAAATAGTTTTTTCAATATAAGCTGTCCAAAATCGATATCCCCTCAGTTTAGACAACAGTCACGCTAATAAACATCAAATATTTGTCAATTCATTCCTACTTCGAAAAATCTTTCTTCTAAATTTTTTATTATATACACGTTATTTTAAAAAGTTACGAAACAAGTGTTGTTCAGTTTGAAGAGTTGAATCTACGTTTTAAATTTTTGCTCCTATTACAGGCCACACCTTGTATGTCGAGAACTGTTAATTACAAATGATGGTTGCTATAATTATTATTTTTATTGGATATTATTAAAATGTTATTACCAATTAATAATAAAAGCATAAAAAACAAATCTGAGTTTATTTATAAGAATAAACCTATATGCATGAAACACTTTTGCACCAGAGTGTACCTACCGATCGTAGTGTTGATACCTACCTATTTATGTTATTTTTCTGGGTTTGTTTTCCTTTTAATATATTTTGATAACTGTTATGTTATTTGCTTGAATTAAGAATAAAAATGAAACTCTTTTTTAGTTTTTAGATCTCAAACGACAAAGAAACAAAGTCAGAGAATAGGTTGATCTCAAATATACTAAGTGATTTGATTTTATAACTTTTATGTCTCTGATATTGATAGATATTAGGCTTAGAGTATATTTCTAATCAAACAAATAAATGAAACTGAATGTAAATCATACTTTTAGTTGAATATTATATACTTGAGCCACTGTGTACTGTTTGAGTATCTGTGTACTACAGGGGCGAGTCACAATACCCCACTAAAAAGGGAAATGAGCCACTGTGTACGGGTACACAGTGGCTCATTTCCCATTTTTTTAAAAACATTGTCTAACTACTTTATTATTGTCTTAATTGAAAAACTGATAATGCAAGGAGAAAGTTTAATAAGAAGCACGTTGAGTGAGAATTTCAGCCCGCTACCATGATTTTTTCTTCACAATTTGAGCGTCCGAAAAAATCCGAGCCACTGTCGACCACCCGACCCTATATAAAAAAAAAAAACAAAAACTGAATCGACAAAAAACTAGTTAATGAATAATTATTGAACTAATAGCTCTCGAAATTACACGAGAATCGGTTGAGAAAAGCGACCTGTAGAGGAGAACAGCCTGACATACGCCGGAAATCCGGACATACGAAAGCATTTTTTCCCAATCTGAAACTGAGACGCTTCGCTATATATTTTTTTAATTCGATTCATTTTGCAGAAGGATATAGGCACTGTACAGTATTAGAGTTGGAATGCATTGCAAGCCATGCCGACTCCATCACAGACGTGTCTTTGTGCTCTTGTGAACTGGGCTGCTCACACACGGTGTATGAAGTGGAAAAACTGACAGAGGTCGAGTAAGTCAATAAGGAAGAAAGAAAGAATTAGGACTACGAAGTTTGGAGTACCTAATCCTTTCTTTCCTGTTTTTGAAAGATAAGCCCACAGCTGATAAGTCTGTTAGGTACTATACCTATAATTACCTACATATGTCACTAATACGTAGCTACATATATCAAAGCTCTTTTGGAGGTGCAACCGCCCATACGAAACGGTGTCAGTTTACGATTTGACAACCCGTTAATTCAATTCAATTCAATTTGCTTTATTTCACACACATAAGTTTACAGTATTAACATCAAAGTCTTATGCGGTAGTTAAATTAAATATTCTACTTATTAGGTCCTAAAGTGACTAATAAAATATGAACAAAATAACAACAATTATATAACAATATTATGGCACAACTTTAAACATAACTAGGATATTAATTTTAATACTTTTCTGCAAAATATTCCAATGCTATCGGCAAATACATCTACATCATTATCGTCCTGTAAGATATGGTTCAGGGCAGTTCGTGCTCGAGCAGTGGGAGCGTTCGCTCCGCGCCTTGTACGCGCGCCGGACACCGCGAACAGGCGCCGCGGCCGCCGCGCTGCCACCGCGCCTCCCGCGCCGCCCGCAGAGCCGACCGCCGGCCCACTGGCTCGCGGCACCGCAAGACTCATTTGCTCCAGTACGGACGCATTGTCCACTTTATTATTGAGCAATTTATAGTAGTGCACCATATGCAGTAGTTTTCGCCGAGTCTCGAGTGTATTAAGTCCTAGCATTCCCGAAACGAAAAGCGATGGGTACAAATGCGGGTAATATCCGTATAGCCGTTTGTACATGTACCTGGCAAACTTTTTTTGTATTCTCTCCAGCATAAGGGTATATTTTACTTCATGAGGATCCCATACTACCGCTCCGAATTCAAGCCTACTACGGATGTAAGCATTGTACAGCATGACTGCGACCTTGATTGTTGAAAATTGAGAGACTATTCTCACTATGAAACCGAGAGTTTTGGAAACTTTCTTGCAGGTAGTCGTTACGCGTTGTCTAAAATCGAGTTCTTTGTCCAGTGTCAGTCCCAGGTCTCGTATTTCGTCGGCTCGCCGAAGTGGTATGCCGTGAAGGCTGTACTGTGTGGTGATGGGTGAACGGAGTCTAGAGAAAGAGATATGTACGCATTTAGAGGTGTTAAAAAGTAGTCTATTGTCCTCACTCCATTCAGAGAGAGCATCTATGTCATCCTGTAAATGTATTCGGTCGTTTTCGTCCCTAATGCTATGGAAAAGTTTAATGTCATCTGCGAACATTAAACTTCTAGCCGTTCTGATTACCTTCGGCAAGTCGTTAATCATTATTAGAAATTGTGTAGGCCCTAATGTCCTACCTTGACTTACGCCAGAACGAGTATAGTAAGGCTGTGATTCGAACCCCGCAAGTTTTACGTACTGCTTTCGATCTTGTAAATAATTGGCAATGAAATGTAGGAACCTAGGTGTAAATCCTATGTCTGCGAATTTTCGCAGTAGGATGTCGTTATCTACAAGATCGAAAGCCTTGCGAAAGTCAAAGTATGCCGCATCCACTTGTATTCTAGCGTCCATAGCTTCGGCTATATAATCGACTAATACTACGTGGTTCGTGGTCGTTGATCTACCACGACGAAAGCCGTGCTGAGCATCATCCAAATGAACAGTGATTTGCTGAGTAATAACCACTCACGTGCTCTCCGCAACTAGAGTTGCGACTTGGGAAAACGTACAGTGCTCTCGCAACACTAGTTGCGAGTTGGAGTTCCAACGGTTTTTAAATTGTTGCTATGCGGAACATGCAAAGAACGCTTTTTAATTGAGTTATATAGGTAGAGTATGAATGTAGCAACTATAAAAAAAATTAAAACAGCAGTCTACGGAACAATTTTTATAAAATATAAAAGTTGTTTTGATGACCATATAAGTTCGGTACGTCAGCAAAAGAGCTCGCGATTAAAAAATGCTGTAAGCAATCAATTTCGCATCTTTTAGTTGGTATTATATACCAAATTAATCCTGGTTTACTGCTTCATAAGACGAAGCATATATTTTGATACTAATTAAAATGGAATGTGATAAATTCTTCCAACAAAGTACGTTGAGTAATGAAAATTTTGCGAGGTTAATTTTAAATCGTACATTATTATGTGATTATTCCATATTTCTGTACTAGGCTATTAAAATCAATAAATGCGTCTATTAAAATCAACATAAATCCACTTTTAATAAACAATTAGGTATGTTCTATGCAGGATTAGGTGAATGAACTTGTGACGTCTATAAATACTATTGTACGCAACTGTGGTTGCACAAGGCACTTCCGCCGATTCGCGTCGGATCCACGTATTATGTCATAAGGCGTGGTGCACACTGGGCTATTGTCGCAGAATGGTTTAATTTAGTTTATTCATTTTTGGTAGGTTCTTTTACGCATACTAAGTGGCGGCCCATTACCAATGCAACTGCTTACCTTTTATTTATGAATCTATGAAGTAGAGGTAGGGTTCACTTTAACTTGTTCAACTGATCATATAAATTTATAAAATTCACATATTCCATGTAAGGTTCAAATAAGAATGTATGTTTTTTTTATAACCAGTTCTGATTATGACCCGTATTGACCGTTATCTCAGTTATTTGTAGCTAGCATATAAACTATTGTCATAGTCGTTTTAACTTAACACCCCAAAATTTCTGCATTGCGGCAGTGAAACCACCAATAAAAAAATACTTACCTCACAAATTAAGTGAATGAATTGTGTTGTTATTTGTGTTTTTTTTTTCAAATATTAATTTAATTTAATTTCTTAAATTTTGATTACAATTTTCCTCGTTAGTGGTTATGTGATGTGTCAGGCAAGGATTTAATAATTATTTGTGCAATAAGAGAGCATTCGTTTTTTTGCGACGAGTGATAATTTCGAATCCCGAGGTAGCGAAGGATACCTTAGTGCCTTAATCGAATCACTAGCGAGCGTGGCAAGTGATTCTATGATAGATTTTATAGCGTATCAACGGATTCAAATACACGATATGCATATAGGTAACTTTGCTCTCGTGTACCACACATATACCACATCACATAAAACTTATCACCTCTGCAATGACAACCTGTTACAGTTAAAAGAAACTTGTTGAGGTGCCAAATAAATATATGTCCTATGTCCAGCAGTGGACGTCCTTCGGCTGACATGATGAAATTACAATATAGTCAGTTCTGGTACCGTACCTACTACTACTATACTACGCAACGCAAAATAGGGGTATTATAAGTTTAATGTGTATATCTGTCTGTGGCATCGTAGCTTTTATTTAAACTGGTGAACCGATTTGGTTGTCTTTTTTTCAGAGCAGGATTTCCAAGAGAAATTTAGTAGTATCTTATAGCAGTGGATCAATATGACTGAAGCAACTATAAATGTCTGACACGTAAACACGAGGTCTTTGAGATCTGATATGTCGAGCCAAAAAGTTGTAACTATTATGGTGAAAAAAATTTATAATAGGATAATTACATAACTTTTCTCTCTGGAAACGATAACATTAGTAAAACATGTTTTATCAAAATCGGTTCAGCCATTGTTGAGATATATAACTTTGAAATGAAAAAATCGGCGGTTTTCCAACTTTTCTACTTTGTCAGTTATTCTATATCACGACAGCCACTGATATTTAAAATAAAATGCCAAACGTTATTATTACTTCAAGAATATATAATTAAAGTCACCATGAGTGTCCCGCTGTTAATTTCGTATTAGCATTGTATAAGTAATAAATTAAGGATCTGTAACTATTCGTAATTGATATAATAAGAAATGTAAATTTCGTGATTTCAATATTGACGATCACTGCATGAACTGTGGTTCCGTTGCGCACCAGTGTAACCCGTCCTTATATCGCCGCCATGATTAAATTTTGACAGCGCAGGCCCGCCGGAGTAGGTCCGTTAGTTTGAGTCGGGACCTTTACGTGGGTTTTTGTACACCTTTGAAATGAGAACAAAAATATAAATCGAGTTGTAATCGGTCGAATATCTATTAAGTTGTGAAGTGTAACATGTGTAGTGTATGTGTTAAGTGTTTTATGTGGTTTAAAGTGTATGGAATTATTTGTAATCGGGCGTCAAAAGCGGCACTCATTACGTTAGGTATGTAAGGGTATTTTTTGTTATTGATAATTTGTGACAGAAATTGCTGCGATTTTGACAAAACTGGCACTTGTTATTTAAAGATTAATAGTGTCTCTATCTACGTCTGACAATATTTTTGTACTCGTTTGTTAAATTATTCATAAAAAAATCATAAACAAACTACACTGTTTTGCGGCGAATTGCAAAACTGACAATGTAAACATTGCAAATAAAAAAGGTTTTATGCAAAATATTTCCCCGGGATCATATACTTTATTTGGTATCAATCGAAGCGTAAACTATGACAGTTTTAAATAAACATAAAATTTACATATGTTGTCGATTTAGATTTTAAAATAAAAATATATTTATTGCAAAAGATCTCATTCGAAACGGTAGGTTAAGTTTGTGACTTTTTTTTTAAATATTTTACTATGGTGACCTATGTAATCAATTATATAAACAAATTGCCTGTTTCTTTAGTTTTATAACATAAAAAGAATCATAGCAAAAAGTTTAGACGAAGCCAGGCAATCGATTTATTAACAACACAAGACAATGCGCTGCTAATGCCCGGTGAATCTTGAGCACTTTAGACCACCTTTTTTTTTAACGCGAGCACTTGAGTGGATAAGATGATCTGTGATAGATTCAAATAGCTTGCCAAACACGGATAAAACTGCAATTGGCCGATACCCAGTTACGTCAGCTCCTGCGCTACTTTTAGGTACTGGGGTTACTCTAGATAATTTCCAGCACGACGGATACATGGCGCATTCCAGGGAGAGATTGTATATGCACAGAAGTGGTGACTCCAGTGCAGATATACAATCCCTCACTAGAAACGGAGGTATTCCATCCGGTCCTGCCGAGGAGCGCGGTTTGAGTCGCTAGCAGAGCGACGAAGGTCAGCGGCGCTGACGGCGTCCACCGCGACGCGCGCCGAATCACACACGCTTCCACATCTTGCTGCACTTTCTCGTGCCGCTTCCCCAGCATCCAGGTGAGGTACCTCCCTATGGAATACAGAGCTAAAATAATCAGCAAAAGCATCCGCGGCATCTTGTCCCGTAACAGTTCTGTCAAAGTAAGTATAGTCGTTGGATTGTCTCAAGTCTTTGCGTTTATTTTTGACGTATTTCCAGAATTTAGTCGGATCATCAGTTATATCACGTTCAATGTTTTCCTTGTACCTTTTATACTCTATATTAATTAAAAACTTTGTCCTCTATAATATTTAAACATTTCTCTATTAAATGCAGCAGCTGTTTCCTTATACTTTTTTAAATGAAATATTTAGTACGTATAGTACGCACAATTTCGGGGGTGTACCAAATCGGGTAGATGTATTTTTCTACAGTTTGTGGTCGGCTTCTTTTAATCGGAACATGATTAGAAATACACTCATTTAGTTTAAAATAGAATGCCTCCGTCGCGGCTTCGACACATCGGGAATTTAAAACAGATCCCCAATTAATTTCAGCAATACTGGCATATAGTGCACTAAAGTCTGCCTTACGAAAAGTCCATTCCTGTGATAAAGAGATATTATGTAAAGGTTGTGCAGGCAGTGCTTCGGCCCGCGTTCGCGGCAGCGACAGCGTTACCTCGAGCGGCGGGTGGTAGCCGTCGGGCGGCACCAGCGCTGCGGCGGCGCGCGCCACTTTCACTTGCGTTTCGCCCAGATCGCTCAGAACCAGATCCAGTAACCCGTCATGATTATTATAGATGTTATTTTATTGGTGTATTTGGTAGAACTGAAGGAAACACTCGAATTGGTGGCGTACGTTAACACTACATGAATTTAGATTAAAGTCTCCTAAAATTAACGAATCTAACTGAGAATATTTGAATATTACATTTTCTAAGCAGTTTAAAACATTTAGATATTGGTCATCTTTGTAATTCGGTGGTAGGTAGACCAAGCAACATAACAACTTGGTGGACTTGTACTCTAATTTGACTATTAGCAGTTCCATATCATCCGAAAAACCATCAACATCGGTCACTAGGCGCACGGAGTAATTATTTCGCACCGCAAGCAGTACGCCCCCCCACCCCGCGTCTCGCGCACGGTCCTTACGCAGCACCACATAACCAGGAGGAAATAATTCCGCGTCGTGGACAGAGCTAGTTAAAAATGTTTCGGTGAGCGCAATAACGTCAGTATCAGAAGCAAGTGCGTTATTATAAAACAAATCAGTTTTAGATCTGAGTCCTCTCACATTCTGGTAATAGACTGTGGTATCCAAAAATGATTTGCTTTTATTGTTTTGCACTAAAGCCACGAAAATTATCCCTCCACGATTTGATGCAAATATCCTGGGCCCAGTTTTCGCTTGCCAGTATCTGATCCGAGTATATAGGTGGTACACCTTGTTTAAACGAGGCATAATTACCGCGCGCCTTGAGACCTTTAACAGTACACACATCTTCATTACAAATGCTATTTAACTGCAGCCTAACTTGATCCTCAGTCGTCCCCTGTTTGACGTAGAAGAGATGCAGATATGTCATTTTTTCAGCAGCCTGCAAAAAGGTGGTACCTGGTGCTGCCGAATCTCTCACCGCACTGGTTGAAAAACGACGCACGCGTTTAGAATTTGACTCGATCCGTTTCTCGTCATCTAGAGGTGTATCTTCTACTGCGGCTGACTGGCTCGACGAGGTACCAGGGATGTTGGTGCTTGAAGCTGTTGCATATTATCCTTGGCCCGCGTTGACCTCCGGTGACGACCTAGACTTTTCATTCGTTTTCTTCAGTCCACTGACACCGAACTCCTTACGAGGGGTGGGAGTAGCAGTTGGAACCGTGTCAGTTAGGTTATTAGGTTTGTTGGGAGTAAAACCTGGTAGTCAAATCAACAATCTTTATGAAACTTCAAAAACGCTCTGGAAATATGAAATTTGTAAGGAAACTCTTACAGTCTAGGGACGACACAGTTTTCTATAATTGAAGAGCTTCCTCTTCTGGTCTTTGTGTATTTAAACATCTTTTTAACTGGTGTAGAATATCGTGTGTTTTACATTTTATGTGATTCTTCTAAAACTGGCGCCCACCATGGGGCCGATGTCGTAAATATTAAAATATTGATATCAATGTTTGTTTGGGTATAATGTTGTATTCTTTTCAGTACAAGCAAAGGGCCAATTTCAACGTCATCGCTAGAAACAGAATTCGTGTCTTGGCCCATGGTGCGATACAAGCGCGAGGTGTTGTTCGGCTGGGTCGACTTGTTGGGTTCGTATCTATCTTTTACAACAATATATAGAGAAAAGTAAAATATTTGCAAATCCCTAAACCAATTAGTACTTCAAGTTGAGAATGTTACTCATTACCTAACACTAGACGACCACTTTGGCTTAGTTGTTAGTGACCGTGCCTACGAAACCGAAGGTTTCGATTCAATTCAAATTTTGTCGGCCTCTTTAGCCTAGTTGGTAGTGTCATTGCCTCCGAAGCTAGAGGTCCCGGGTTCGATTCCCGGTGAGGGCATTTGTTTCTGTGGTGAGCAGAGACATTTGTTCCTGAGACTTGGATGTTTTCTATGTATTTAAGTATATATCGTCGTCTAGTACCCATAACACAAGCCTTATTGAGCGTACTGTGGGACTAGTTCGATTTGTGTAAAAAAATGTCCTCTAATATTTATTATTTATTATTATTATTTATTTATTATTTAAATCCCGGTCAAGGCATCATTTGCGTGGTGGGTACGAATATTTGTTCCTGAGTATTGGAATTAATTTTTCTATGTATTTCAGTATTTATTTATCTATACAAGTAAGTATATCGTCGTCTAGTACAACACAGCTTAGTACTAGCTATTTTTAGTTTGGGATTAGGTCGATTTGTGTAAGATTATCTCCAAGTATTTATTTATTTATATTTACTAGTCCCAAGTTGGGCTCCACAAAGTGACTTTCTAAATTCCTTCCACTCTGTTAAAAATTGTTTGGCCGTATCGCACCTACCACGAGATTTTTTAAAAGATTGTCATTAATGTTCTTGACATTTCATATGTTAGTTCAATAAACATTGGCCCCAATGTTGGGCGCCACTTAGAGTTTCACCAAGTTTACTACCTTGTTTAGTATCATTCGGCGGGATAGCAGGCCTGTTCCTCGGTTTCTCGCTGCTGTCTGGTGTGGAGCTGATTTACTTCTTCACGTTGCGCGCCTGGTGCGCGGCCGTTCGCGATAGCGATATGCTGAAGCGGGAGCGGGCTGAGCGCCTCGCGCGGCCCAAACCGCCGTATGACCTGAGCTTAGTGCCATGGTAATGTACAAACTGAAATAATTTTAGTATTTTAACCTTGCATACAATACTAACTGGTATTAAGTAGAACGGACTGGAGAGAACTGTACCGACAAGAGTGAAACTCTTAAATAGAAAGAAGATACGATATTAATTGCTAGCAAGTAGGTGCTAAAATAGCAATTTTATATATAAAACTCGCGTGAGTTTCAGACATATTAAAATATAATAAAACGGGTCACACGTCTTGAAGGTCGAATATCGCTCGACATGTTAGCTGTCGTGTGTTGTAGCTAAAATAGCACTATCTAAGCACTTGGACCTGCGTGCTTCTAACCAGCAGTTTGGACTGAACGACCAGCTAAAAACGCCAGTGTGCTAACTAAAAGACTACACCATCAGATATATCGGAACGAGCAAGGTGCCCATTATCTGAACACGACTTTATTGTCAAGGTCATGTTCTCCGATATATTAGATAGTGTCGCAGATTTACATACACGCCACAGAAAAAATCGCTGGCTTAGAGCAAAGCGCCCAGCACTGCTATTGTACATCTACATCATTGATATCTCATTATAGGTGGAAACGACCGCCGGGCCCTCGCAGCGCGCGCCCGATCTTGGTGAAAAGTAAAGACTCACCTCCGCAGTATTCCCCACCGCCTGGCTACACTGCTTATTTACCTTAGTAATAGATTTGTCTGGGTGGGTTGCCCCAACTTACGATTACAAACCGATCAACTTTAAATATGGCGCCGGCAGCTGTCATCGCATGGAAACTTGTCAAACTTGCCATACAACCAGATTTTTAACGGTCATCCTTAATGTAATCGATTGGAAAGTTATTAAATGGATTGGTTTTTCAATTATATAACATTTTTTGTCTTTTGAATGATGTACCGGTCTGTTATTTACTAACTTCTGTCTTTTTGGGTTGAATTCTATAGATACCTACATGGTATAATCCTTCGCGAACGATGTTCTCATTGTCGGCCTCTTTAGCCTAGTTGGTAGTGCCATTGCCTCCGTAGCTAGAGGTCCCGGGTTCGATTCCCGGTAAGGGCATTTGTTTCTGTGGTGAGCAGAGACATTTGTTCCTGAGACTAGGATGTTTTCTATGTAGTTAAGTATATATCTATTAAATATATCGTCGTCTAGTACCCATAACACAAGCCTTATTGAGCTTACTATGGGATTAGTTCGATTTGTGTAAAAATAGTCCCATCATATTTATTATTATTATTGTCCAGCGGTGTCAGTCGACTGACACCGCCCGACAATGAGAACATCATTCCACTAGGATGTGTAAACCCGTTACTAGATGACGGCGTTGACGCGCAAACGAGACTACAAACTAAACAACGTAGCACGTGCTATGCGCTAGAGAGGAACCGAATGATTCGGTGTTTTGTAAATGTTAAATATCGGTTTTGTTCGATAGGCGACCGACGTACGTAATTAACTGTTAATTTTTGGTCAAGAAATGCTTAGGGCACCAAGGACATGGTCAAGAAATGATTAGGGCACCAATATGTCTTCCGGCTCTAAGCCTGTATTCTACGTATAGTCTATCTATCATCATCCTCCTAGCGTTATCCCCAGTACAGTGGCATCCTGAAGGATGCCTGAGGTCCGGTACCTACCTAAGGTCCGGTCGGTATAGTCTATCTATGTATTGGCTAAATACTTACATATAACCCGTAAGTATTATCTGCCTGTGCGTGCCTTTCTAAATGAAGGATTTCCATTATCTGATTCAATATTTCATAATAACCATAAACGCTAACGTTTACACCTAAGTGTAAACGTTAGTGTAACCCAAGTGTAATTGTGATTGTTCGTAAAAGTTCAGTAAATAGGTAAAATGACAGACATGGAATTAATTTAATAGTCACACGTAAATCATCTTTCCTAGCCGTATTCGGCCACATCGACTGCTTTTTACTGCTGAGAGCGTCGCTGGTGCGCTCTCAGGTGACTGATATAGCCAATTTTTGTAGCGAATGTGCGGCTACATTCGCTGCAAGTCAGCACTCCTCCGACATAGTTGTATGGTATGGCCGCAGGTGGTCTGGCCTTAAGCTCGTCATGCTTAGCGTCAAGTTCTGCGTACACGTAAATATAAATGTCGACAAGAATAAACCGTAGGAAAACCAACCATTCATTTCGTTGATGGTATACTCGATTGCAGGTATGTGTTGCCTTACGCCTGTTATACATATATGTATCTGTCGCTCAATGGGAATTTTATTGCATATCTAATCGCGAACATAAATTTCAAGTATCAGTGGTTTGCGCTCCCACACATACGGCTATGTGTTAGAGTGAGCTAACGCATGCAACCGATTCTTTTCCCATTTAATCTTAAAATCAACTACTCGTAATTTACAAATCGGTTGAGTCAAATTGATACTAACATTTCGTACATTCGTATTTGATATCAATGCAATCCTTTTTTTCTATAAAACGGTGGCAAACAAGCTTACGACCTGCCTGAGGGGAAGCAGACACCGTAGCCTGTGGACACTTGCGACTCCAGTGGAATCACAAGTGCGTTGCCGACCCTTTATTGACTTGGGGAGGCACTGTGTCGAGAATGAGGGACCCGCAGATGTCTCCAGCTGTCAAGCTAGAGACATACGAGTATGCAGGTCCCTCACTCCCAAACCCAAGACAGCGCATCCTCGGGAGCTCTGGCGATCTTACTCAACACCAGGAACACAACACCACATACCTACCTAAGGGGAAAGTAGTGATGCTATTATGGCTGCGGTCTTCGTGCGCTCGTTCCGACATTGTTGGCTCGACGCGGGATGAAGTGCGCACGCGAACAAATTGATGTTAGATAGAAATGCGACGTGTAAGTGTTTGGTCAACCCTTATGGCTAGTATGTAATTCGACGCTCTGGCATATGTTATTGCGTTGTGACTTGCGCCATATGGCGATCATATCAGCACAGAGGTATTTGTATTTTCATCATGGTCTAAACAGATGTATGCACAAGTGTGTAATGTTGTAACTAATGTCATATACACAGCAAATATCACAGCCATTTCCTTACATATTTCTGTCAAGTATTTTGCGTTCTTATGGATAGCAATCGACGGACGTCCATCCCTATATCTGTGACAATATTTCTTGCTAATGGTTTTTGGTGTCCATTATGAAATAGTAGGGTAAAATAACCATTCATGGACACTCAGTTTTCGGCTATGTGTTAGAGTGAGCTGCGCACTAGACTGCCGCGCTATAATCTCGTGGTGCCAAGATTCATTACTTGGAGACCATAACTTTAGATACTTTAGATCAAAATTACTGCAATTGAAAAAAAAATGTTAGACACCAGGTTACTGCAAATGCTCTAGGGAAGCGTCCTTTAATGATTTTGTTCCTATTACATACAGACCACAGCCTGTATGTCATTGGCAATATGATTAACCACCACCATATCAGCCAAAGGACGTCCACTGCTGGACATAGGCCTCCCCCAAATTCACGGGGGGTATATGCCATAATCGCCACGCTTGGCATGCGGGTTGGCGATCGCAGTATCTCCACCGCACTCCAGGGATGCTGCTGCCCATCCCCCGGTGGTCTTGGTCGTAGTTTTAGGACATACCCGGGTCCGGGTCTCTAATATGATTAACAGGGCAGTATGAATCAAAGAGTATAAGTATACTATGAATACTGACCAATGATCGGGTACACGGTAGCAATTTTAAGACGAAAGTGTAACATGGATGAGACTTAATTTAAATTCAGTGTACTTATGTTCGTTATTATGTTTTTGTATTATGTTCGACATCACTGATATAAATTGCTACCTGTCGCCGATCATTATTAATGATTTCCCTACTTCTAGCCAGGCAACGTGATGATGTAATGTCATAGGTGGGTTAGGTTAGAGATTCCCTCAGAGCGGGAAATGTGCAGGTCCCAAAAGGTGCAGGTCGCAAAAAGTACAGATCGCACAATGTTCGGTTCTGGCGTTTCGCCGGCCGCTGCCGCGGCACGCTCGCTTCGCTCGCTCGGCTCGCGCGTTGTAGGGTCACAGTTCACAGTTCAGCTAACACTCCTCGCTTCGCTCGTCGTCGTACCTAACTACCCCTTTGTCCGGCGGGTTTGAATTGGAATAGTTAGGTACGACGACGAGCAAAGCGAAGAGGAGTGTTAGGGGAACTGCGACCCTACAACGCGCGAGTCGAGCAAGCGAAGCGAGCGTGCCGCCCCAGCGGCCGGCAAAACGCCAGAACCGAACATTGTGCGATCTGTCCTTTTTGCGACTTGCACATCCAGCTATGAATCCTTTCGGTTAGCTATTAATATTTATCGACGACGACGACGGTGATCAGGTCACCACTTAAAAATCACCGTGTATATTAGAGATATATTCAAAGTCAGTTCAGTTTACAAACTACTACAACAGTGTAGTTAAATAATTACTTATCTACGCATTAACTCTCGATCTCATTGTAAAAATTGGCCTAGCCTACGCCAAACTATCGGGCCTTTAGGTCACGGGCATCGTCAAATCAAAGGCAGGGGTCATGAATAATTTACATAGAATTCGCAAATTCGATGGCCACGTCTAATCACAGGTAATATTGAACTTTAACAGTGAACCACATGTGAACCATATGGTTTCACTTCGTAAAACGTATTTAGCAATGTATTTTAAGTGTCACGCTTACTTATATGAGACGGAATATCTGCTAACATTTCTACTTTCTCTGCTTTTGGTAATTTAAGTAGTATATCTAATTGCAAGAACGTTCCATAATGAACGATGTCTCAACATGTCCGGAGAGGTAAGATAAACATAACCTGAGTTTTTCGAAAAATACCTCCTGTGTTCATAAGTTTTGAGACGGCTAAATACTCGATTTTTTGTTATTATTTTGTTTTGTGTTATATATACCTAAAATATTTTTTAATTTAACTGGCAATAGTTTATTAATACACATAGGTATTATTTAAACTGCGTTCTAATATTTTATGTTAGATGCCATTTATTGCGTGGGCTACAACTAGATAATGACCCCGCGAGATACGACAATTTTCATCATGGATTCTCTTGCTTCTCTTCCCGTGGCTCATTTGTGAGTAACTATTTTCGAGTAGTATTTACGGCAGGTTTTTAGCTCTAAATTGTGTGTTCATTAAAGGTAATTATGTCCAAAAAGACTAATCAGGAGTATTTAGAGCCAGGCTCGAAAAAGTTACGACTATTGAGTATTGACTGATGAAAGACATTCAATTCTCTTTTAGCAGTTTTCATATGAAATTTAATTTTGTTACGGTGTTCTCTAAAACTTTGTTATTCCAATAGTCCATCAAGTAAATGGATAATTTAAAGCATAATTTGAGCATCTAGTATTCAAAATTGAAGGAAAAGGCTACCTCGTACCGTACGTAATAATCGACCGACGAGGTAGCCTTTTCCTTCAATTTTTAATACTAGATGCTCAAACTATGCCTTAAAATTATCAATTTACCAGATAGACTATTGGAATCACTTTTTCGAGTTTGGAACATCTATCGACATTTTGATGTACAATTTGTCGTTCCGTTGCAGTTCCGTTGCCTTAATTTTCTTTCTACCATAGACATTAACTTGTCAGTGAAAAAGGCGTTTTTCGTTTCGTGCCGGTATCTAAGAGAGACCACCGCATTTAAAGGCTTAATTCAAAAATATTGAAAGCCAATTTAATAAAATTTAAAATAATCTATTTACTTTTATCCGCTACAGTACAGTGATTCAATGAAAATAATAACCTTGATCGAAATATTTTCTGTAATTGATTTATTTAAAACAATATTCGTCTCAAAACTTATGAACACACGATGTAACGTATAAAAACCATCAAATGTGTTCAGTGCGGTGTTTTTGAGCGACGAGTTCAAGAAAAAATATTATTATATCGATAGGTAGTGGATGCGGTACTCACCTGACCAAGAACAAAAGTTGGGCTATGAAGGTAGTATAAGTAAATGTTACAAGCCGGTTATTCCAGAAATTGTCGAGGCTAACAAGGACCGTGTTTGTGAATTGCGCAGTGGATGCGTGCTGGGCCCATAACCTATAAAGAAAATCGTCGGTTTGAATGCTAACCGTTTGAATGGTCGGTATGCTGCTAATGCTATATATTCGATATTCCTGAAATAAGTCATATGTATAAGAACACCATACGTATTGAAATCTAGAACGTCTAGTAAAAAACCTGTATGGGTGAAAAACTTAAGTACCTACTTACCTAAAGCCCCGGTAGCATGCAGTTGTGGACTGTTCGAATAGGCATTTGTTTTGTTTGTGTTACTTACTCATTTTAAATATGTAATTTCTATTTGAACACGTCACAAATAGATACAAGAGGGGCTTTACTTTCGTTTTTTTACCTATAAAAATTCCCGATGATTTCACACCCGAGACTAATACCTATACTTAGGGCTTTACTCAAAAAAGGGGGAAAAGGCCCAAAAGGGGGAAAAAGCCAAAATTGGAATTAAGTTTTGATAAACATAACTCTAAAAAGTCTAAATGTTCAGGCTCTCCCGCCGTTTCCTTTTTTTTAAAACAGAATCGGAAGTGTATTTTTCCACCGACAACCGCAAATTATTCCAAACACGTACAAAAACATAGCGTTCCCAACAGAAAAATATAACTAGAATTGGCTGTATACGACCTGTGCCATCTTGTGTGCGGCTGTTTTCTCTTTTTAAAAAGTTTGACTCGAAAAATAATGGAGTTTGTATGTAAAACTGTAGTCTAATGGAGCGAGCCTGCAATGTTTTTCCTTTTTCATTTATGACTGAGCTTAAACTGTACACTTCGCTTTCCAATATGTAGCGAGTAAATTCCACTTTTACGCCCATTTTTGACAAAATATGATATTTCGATGTTTTTAAATTGTATTTTTAGGTAATAAATACCAAAATCAATAAATGTAATGTCGAAAAATTGTGCCTCGCACAAACAAAATAGGGCATCGCTCTTTTAATGGCAACATTATGACCATGATGTAGCTTAATTTTATTGTAGTATTATTGTTATTATTGTATTTTATTGTATAACCATATGGACATGTTCTGGATTAATTTCATTTGATTTCATTATTTGGCTTTGGTCTTGAAATATAAACATGCTAAGAATTAGTTGCTGGCAACGGCCAGTTTATCTTTAAACTTGAAACGCACAGAGCGCGGCGCAGAGGCGGTTTTGCGGTAAAGCGAACGCGGTCCGGGGGACGTCGCGCCAAAAAACCACGCGGTAGACCGCGTGTGTGACATATGAAGCAGTAATCGGCAGTCAGCAGTTTCGGAAAGATCAAAAATGCAAAACCGCCTCCGCCCCGCGCCCGCTCTGTGCGTTTCGAGCTTCAATGTGTTTTGCCCTTTAAACGCCATTCTTCATGAACGGCAGTGACAAACGCCAACTCATTTTCCATAAGAGATCGAATATCAACCCACAGTGTAAAGTACGAAGGTGACTTTGACAAGGTACGCCATAACACCTAGTCATCGACGGGGGGGCACATCATTAACGGGGACAATATCAGACACTTTTTTTAACCTAGGGCTTGCTACCCTGGGGAAACAAATTAGTATGTCATAAAATGATGAGGTTACACCGCATCTAAAAACCATCGATTTCCTCCTAGTTCTGAAAGGTATGTCACTCCTATTGTCTTCCAACCATAGATAACCCCCTCTTGATGGCCCCTATGGACGATTTAGTTCGAATCAAAAGTCACCAAAGTAAGCGGTATGTGCGGCTCGCGGGGAGGTCCGTAACGTCGCTGCCATTGGCTGTTTCATAAAGCGCGCGTTTTGGTTCAATATGGCTTTCGCGGCGTAGGGATGTGACGCGTTGTTTATTACCGGCTTTTACCGGTAATACCATTTATTTTAGGTCAACAATTTTACATGGCGTATATGCTCATCTACTGACTTGGTATCTAGAATAATATTTTAGACATGTTTATACGTAGTGTAATACAGTAGTACGGCTGAAGCACGGGTGAATTTAAAAAAAAATTGTGGAATATTTTCACGACCACTTTGGCTTAGTTGGTAGTAGTGGTCCTGCCTATGAAGGCGGAGGTCCCGGGCTCGAATCTCGGCCAGAGCATTTATTTGTGTGATGAACGAACATGAATATTTGTTCCTGAGTCTTGGAAGTTTTCTATTTAGGTATTTGTTTATCTATATCCATACGTACAGTAAAACCACAAATATAAGCTACATCGGCAATCTTCGTTCATTCCGACTAGTGCAGACAAGTACCTAATGCAATCGAATGTATGACCATTTCAATAAAGACCTTGTTGCATTATACGTAAGGCAGAATATACAATGACAGGTGAACTAGTGCTCCCTCGCTTCGCGCACCCAGACAAAATGGCGGGGCTGCGAGATAAAAGCATTGGGTCCCCCTCGTGACACTAGTCCTAACCGCTCACCAAGACGATTCGAAAAAACGCAATACAATGGCTCCACCCCTAATTCAGAGATACTTCTTCGGCATAGGGTGCACCTATTTATACCAATCCTAATTGCTCACCAAGACGATTCGAAAAAACCCAATTGCAATGGCTCCTTCTCTAACCGATTCCGAGATCCTTTATAGTCCAGCATGTGGACCCTCCTCGTGACACTAGTCCTAATTGCTAGGGAAATCCATGTCCTAGTGGTAATACTGTTACTAATTTGTTATTTCATTAGATATACATACTCGATATTACATAGCAATAAATATGACACAACCGCTTAATAAACTTTATAATAAAACTACAGAATAACTACTTCTAAACTAAATATTCCATTCAACTACACTGATTTGTACACGTATTAATTTTAATTTGGGTTATTTTTTTATTTTATTTATTATGCTTTTGGTAGTAAGATTGTTATATCAATAAACTTCACTGACAATTTAATGTCAAAAATTTAAAATAACAAACAACCTTTTCCAGTACAATTTCAATATTATAATAGTGCAACACAACACGAACGAATACATAATTAATTGAAATCGGGACTTATACGGTAATGTCGAAAGCGTCTCTGGCACATCACTAGTCCGATCATGTACTTTCGTCAGAAGGGAGAGTATATTGACATTTGAATTGGTTGGAAAGGGACAAAAATACTTCAGTACTTCTTAATGGCTAGTGTAAAATGAACTCCGCCTGGCAGAATAAAATATGCCTTTTGTAATTAATTTAACTTCCTGTGAAATGTTATTCCGTCATTCTTGTAGTTTGCTGTTCGAGAGCTTTTCCCACACAACTTTACACAGCAAAAAACAAATTCTAATGGATGAAATCGATTTTTAATGCTCGTTTATTTGACGTACGTATAGATCGCGAACCTGGACGAGTCTGACTACTGAGCATATAATCACTAAGTCTGACTGAGAGCGCGACGCGTTGCTGCTTACATGTACTAGTGGTACTTAGATGAGGTGACCGCACGTCGCCCTATAATCTCCATCTAGAGGGGGTTATCTATGCTTCCAACACAATTGAACGTACCAATTATTTTAAGGATAACAACAAAAGGCAGGTTCATCCTGTCGAGCACCTCTAACATTATTTTAATTTCTAAAGGATAATACTGCTAGTAAAGAAATAACTACATCAGTTGTGCTATTCGAACAGTTTCACTTTATTCCTATTTAAGTATCACACAAATAAGAGAACAAAACGTCTATAACAAGCGTTTCACTTCGGGGCACCTTTGAAATAACATGATTTAAACTAAATGAAATGTTACGTAAAATACAATCCTTTATAAATTACCCCGTTTCGAGTTATTTTAATGATAACCTGTGGTATAGTTAAAAATTATATAAAATGTCCAACATTGAATAAAATTTCCATTTGATTTTGAATCTGCTTGCAAGGACTGTAAAGTCGCTTTTTGAATGGCCTAATTTTATACAACTCGACCTATCCAAATGATTTTAAGTAATTGTCGGAATAGATAGTTTTAGTTCGTAACAAATTATGTAATTTGCAATTTTTCTGACACAAATCATGCTATAAAACTACCAGGGTCAGGCAAGCATGGCAGTAGTAAAGTACTCTTCATTGCAGGGTAAAATTCTCAGTTACTTTGCTACTGACACGCTACTCTTGTCAATCTGTCGATTGAGGTCTATTCATTCACGAAAGCGCTCAGTATACGTCAATCAGTAAATAGAATCGACACCCTGTGAGGAAACGACTTTATCTTCACAACTTAAGATAGTTTTTTGATTGCGTTCATTGAGGGAATTAAATGTAGTTCCCACTATACTAATATGGCAAAATTCTTCGCAATGACAATAATTTTGTTCAACTAGTATAACATGTCATCGTGAACGAACAGATCTGCTTCAACCAATTGTATGTTCAAAACATTACATTTAGATTTAAAAAGTTACATCTGACATTACCCGTTTCACTGAGCTAAAAAATGCAAAGCATTTAAACAAGATTAAAACAATCTCGGTTAAAATACTACTATATAAATTCAGCCTCTATTTACAGTAAAATTAAACTAAATAGGATTTTGCCTAATATCGTAAGTACTTTAAAATTAAAATATTGCCCAAACAGCAAATATTCAAATAGTGATGAGGTAACTATAGTTTGATGAATATGAATGATCCTTCACATAGTATTACGAATGTATATTTCGATTGTTTAACCTTTTCACCGGTCACAATGTAAGGCATGAGTGCCCGCTCGAAGCGGAGCGTACGAAGGAGCATTTTTCATTGTTTTACATTGTCCCTGCTCGTCCCGTTCCTTTATACGCTCAACCAGTGAGAGCGCACAGGCCATCAACCAGGGCCTAGCGCAGCGCAGCAGTTTTAATTGATTGTCATCGATGTATGGTGACACATACGTCGTGATATTAAATTAATTTATTGTACCCATATAGAATCATAATATCATAATATAAATAGAAGAGAGAAGAGACTGCTCGATCCCACAGTCAAACTGTGCAAACGGTTTTGTGGGACTCTGTAATTGCATACGCGGTATAATTATTTTATTAAATAAATAAATAAAATAAAATAAAACAAATATATAATATACAAATAAGATTCTATCCCTGACTCTGGACTACTTTTATTATAGGACCTAATTTGTCTTCAGTTGACTTACCGAATTGTACGAAGCACATTTTTTTGGCACGGACAACATTGGTCCCATAGTATAAGTTGTTCAGAATCGTGGGTAGAAAAAAATTATTGTAAGTTGTATCACGACTTGTGTCAGCCAGTATAGTACGCTGCTTCAATTGAAATATGACACAAATCTGAATGCTTTGGACGAGGTCTGCGTTGGGCCTAAGTTGTCATTTCATGACATGGTGCTGAAATATAAAGCTGGCTGTATTATGACATGGCGGCGAAAAAGTTATCCAATCTCTCGGAAAACCAACTTAGTATCAATAGGATCAAACAAGAGTGAAGTTTACATATTACGTTCGAAAATCACAATGTCTAACTACCCGCGGTAGCAGTTTTCATATTTAGGGTGGGTTGCACCATTACAGACCGATCAATGTCCAATAGCTGGCAGCTGTCATCCCATAGAAATTTGTCAAACGAACATCGTTTACGTTAAAAGACGGTTTGGTGCAACTTACCCTTAAAGTTACAAAGTTAATCCCTTTAAAGATTGATAAAATAGATTAAATCAATCGATTTAACAGGACGTATGTACAGCAGGACCTATTTAATTCAAAAGCCCTCCCCCGCCCACCTTTAAGAAAAACGCGAGACAAGGCTCTTTCTTTGTCATTAACTACCCGACAAACTAAAATATAGGATTTTTAAAGAAAGTTTAATAAATGTTACGTCTACAGATGGATACACATTTACAATGTCACAATATTGGTCGTCATAAAAAAACCCTATTAATTCACTATACTATAATCCGAACGCTCCACGAATCCGAACAGGGGGTAAGTTTTCGGGGTTCGGATTAAAGAGGTCCTGGTGTAAGTTGCTCTGTTGCTATTCTGCTCCGTTAAGTGGATAAAGAATGCATTCAAATTCCGTTCATAATCACCATTAAGAGGGCCTGGCCCTATGTCGTAAGTAATAAAGACGAAAACCCAAGATAGGCTAGAATGAGGAATGCTGCAAATTCTGCTAAGTCGAATATTTTTCATTGTTTTGGATCTTTGTTCATGAACAGAGTTAACTTTTAGTACGCCACTTGCCGGCAGTGATGCCGATGAAAACTAATTTTATGACAGACATGAAAAATTCAAATTTCTTTCAGCACTGTCGTTGTCATTACATACGAAAGGTCGAAGATAAGTACAATTTCGACTATTAAATCTTAGATTAATTCCATATTCCAGTTCGGTCAAATCGGGCCTTAGGCAGCTGTATAAATAGAATTGACTTATAATTTCATTTGGCTACAACTAAATATAAAATAAACATTAGCTAAAAATTAACGTCTGTAAGACGGCAAAATAATTTACGAATGCTAACAAAGTGAAATAATATTCATGTATATTATGTAAACTAGTGCAGTAAGATTATTGTGGATTAGCCCGGTGATATTATTTCATTTGATTTTGTACTTTAACACAATATTAATAAGGTATCTGGTCAACTCAGTTGGGTTAGAGAATAAAATCATGCAGTATCACGAAAGGCATAGTCAAGAATTGAGGATGCCTCTCTCACACTCAGGCATTAAATTTACGGATAGTTTAACTGAAATAAATACCCTATTTTAATACCGTTAAGGTAGAAAATCTAATAAAATACTATCATCGGCTATCTCAACATAAGTTATTGCATATCTCAACAGAGAAATTAAGTTAATTTTCTATAACAATATAACAAAACGCCGCGGCTAGATAAGGGGACAGGTTGTAACTACTTCTAAAACAAAATAGTATAACGCTGTCGAATCACGGAGCTTCCGAACCGGCGGCGTGCGTGCTCCACGGGAAAAGAGACCTTAAACTGTTTATTTAGTTGCATTTGCGTCGACACGGTATAACCCATTTCTTATGTGGGAAGATGCTCACCATTCACCATATCAACTACAATGACTGAAATTCGTCCTAAGCACGCAATTATGTTCCTAATTACTATAACCTTATGTATTAGTTTGGCGTAAACATTGTCGTGGAATGGATTCATGATTTCATCAAAAACACATTACACTTACACTTAGTTAAGATCCCTTTTCCATAAGACGGATATAGTTTATAAAGTGCGCGAATTCTCCGTAAAAAATAAAGTTTCGTAAGACGAACTTTATCACAATTAAATACTACATTATATAATAAAGATAATATACATAAAAATTTAAATTTATTTCATAAAAATACTAGTTAGAAGACAATTTTACGCCGAAATTATTGTTTTGCCAGGAATCAACATCGTCGTAATGATACACCTACGTAATAAGAATGAAAAACAATACTTTTGCATTTGCGGTCAAGTGTTGTCACACGATTATCACAAAATAATACAGGATCCCACTTCCCAAAGGCTTGTAGGTTGTAATACAGAAGTCTGGAGGCTTCCGTTTGCAAAACATGTTATTAAGCTTTTGTGATATGGCCGGTGTCGGCCGGTGGACATACGGGGCTGCTTCGTTGCCAGTTCCTTAGCCTTGACACGATGCTGCGTGTCTTGATATGGCGATAACTTTTTCTAAAGAACCGTCCTATATCCATAATAAAACAATAGCCACCCAAGAATATTATGAATTTATTTGTTGTCGTTTTTTAAAAAGGGTTTACTGGTAGAGAATGCTTACGGCATCAAGTCTGCCTTTTGTACCATAAATTATACTTTTGAGCAATAAATATTGAATAAATAAAATATAGTGACAAAAAAGGTATATCTACTTACTTATATATTATGTTCATTAATTCAATTCTTACTCAGAAAACGCGCACTTCAAAGAACATACATTTCAATTAACATGAATTCTACTACAATTTTTTTAGTTGCAACATAGTTGCAAAGAGAACCAAGTAATTTCATTTATGTGCCTATTTTACGTCATAGTTACATATTGAAGAGGTTTTATAATTATAATTAATAACTACTTGGTTCGACTTTCACTGCGTTGTTACTTCACTTTCGCCAAGGCGCGGCGCATGCCATCCTTTTTTAACTTAACGGACGGCAAGCGGTGCTTGGGTCGCATTAGCAAGTGTAAAATAAAGTGTTTTAGGTAGAAAACAAACTATGACGTCACTCGCGGCAACCCGCGATGTATGGGTCAGCAACTGAATGCGTACATTGCAATAAGTTTCATAATTCCGTGGCAGACGGAGCTAAAGACAGTTCTACGTAGAATGACCTTGAAATACAATACAAAAGAATCTATAGATCCCAATCTAAGACTAGGCGAGCTCTGGTCATAATATTGCTGTCTTTTTTTACTAGTACGCGAATAAAAGAGACCGGGGGTCTGCGACAAAAAATGTCTATGCATATCTAGTTCTACAGTGCTCTTACGCGTTACAAGTAATTGGAGTAAGTAAAAGCGAAACCTACGTTCACTTGGAGATCTTAGCATGTAATTCACGTGTATTAGTCTCAATAGCGTAAAAATGACACAGAGATACAATGCGCCCAGTGCGGTAACGACATCCAAAGCGGTATTTATATACGTGTAGCATCTCTGAGTTATTGTCGAAAAGAGATGATACTTATACGCGGTCATCAGTTTTGAAAAGAGACAATGACACTGGAACGCATCTAGTTCGACAGAAACACATAACGAGGTGTTCCAGTTAGTTGAACAAAAACAAAACACGCTCGGCAATGTTGAAGATAGACCTCGGTACAGATACGCGCTAAGTGCAGTCGACGACAAATATATGATTAGAATTTTGCAACTTAACTCATTGTAATAAGGCGAATACCGTGTACATTTCTTTGTCATCGACTGCACGACAGAGATTGCAGCGGTATGAATGCGAGTGTAACAGCGTACAGCGCTCGAAAGGAGACCTCGATACCGGAACGGCAGCAGTGCGACAGAGACCGGTTCAGTTTTGTGCGTGTGGCGTCAGCACACGTGCGCGCGCAGCGGAGCGGCGTCGCCGGCGGCGGGGTCCTTGTCGCAGCGGCGGCGGAACAAGCGGAACATGTCTTGGAACTTGTGCATGTCGGAGAGTGTTGCCTGGAACAAATTCATTGATGAGTGGTGTTTAAGCACACATACAATGCTGAATGTGATCCTAACTCATGATCTTTAAACGAATCATATTATTTTATTAAACAACTTTGATGCTTGTTAAATTAACCTTTTGTATTGGCTATGTGCACGTCTGAAACGTCAAACGTCAAAGGTCCCGAGACAATGTCAAAACTCAGAGATGTCAAATAATGACACATGAATATTTTATTTACTTTAGTAAACGAGAAAGACCCCGTATTGGAAATTTTACTGAAATAAATAAGAGAATAAATAAATACATACAAACGAAACGAATCGTAAGAAACCGTTAAGAAACCAATAGAAAACGTGAAAGTAAATTTGACAGGGGTCCCCGGTAAGTACACATTTTTGCCATGGTGTGCGCTACGATCGCCTAGCTTACCCCCTCCGCCTACTTCGCACATAGCCAATACAAAGACACTGCCAGTGCTGAATAATTTTCCGTTTCTGTTATAGAGTTAATTTTTGATAGCACTGGTCCTACATGTTGCTCTTTTGTGTTCGTTTCATTCCTGTGAGGTGTGCAACAATAATAGTACATTACGATACAAGTGCAGAGAACAGGAAATTTGCAACAAGTGGTGTTAAATTAAAAGACGACGAAGGGAGTGTTTTAAATCGACACGAGTTGCGAATTACCTATTCGCACGTGTATCGTACAACGTTTTACAGTACATATGGCTCTTTAAAGTTTCGACATATGCACGTAATCAGCTGTACTCTAACACCATATGTACTGTAAAAAATATTTGTATTCTATTGTATCCTTATCAAACACAGAAGTATGGTTAACCCCCGATCGTAAATTTCGATGCTCTATCTATAATTATAACAGTTAGTTGAAAATAAGTGTCGCACTATCTATCCTTCTAGTTCCGATAATCACTGCAGTATTCAGTAACGTAAATACTTCCAAACGACTCCAACTCTCGCCTTGATTTTCGCTTTAATTTTCATTAGTCAATAAACGGTTCTGCATAGTCAATTCCTATTGTATGAAAGAGCCACAAGCAATTGGTCTCCTCATCTCAATAGCGATAACCAGGATGATATGCAACGCGGGCACAAGCAGCAGGTATATGCGGAAGATATTTTACTCCTGCTCGTCCCACTTAAAGACCATCACCTCAATACGAGGCGCGTTCAATAAATTCTCGGTATTAGAATGAAAACAAACGAATATTATAGGTTTTTTATTTTTATTTTTCAATATACTCCTCTCCTATGTTTATGCACTTATAAGACCGGTCAAATAGTTTTTTTAACCCCTCATAAAAATATTTTTTGTCTTTGGTGTCAAAATGCTCCTACACTACTGTCTTCAATGCTTCATCGTTAGAAAGTTAATTTCCACGTTGATGCTTTTTGAGATTGGGAAACAAATATAAGTCACTCGGGGTCAAGTCTCGAATATACGGTGGGTATGTAATAGTTTGCAGTCCAGATTCAAGAGCAGCAGCCTTGGCAATATAAGCACTATGCACAGAGACGTTGTCGTGAAGAAGCAGAACACCTTTGGCGGTAATTTTCCCCTTCTGTTGTTTGATTGCTTCCCTTATTTGGCATGTAATATTAGCGTAGTGCTCTCCTTTAATACTTACGCCCTTTTCTGTATCAGCAATATTCCTTCACAATCCCAGAATTTTGTGATCATGACCTTGCTAGCTGAAGGCACGACTTTGAACTTCTTGGGATGAGGAGTTCCTTTAATGTGCCACTGCATGGACTCTTGTTTGCTCTCAGGGTCATAATGATGAACCCACGTTTCATCTCTACTAACAAAATTTTACAGTATCTTATCAGGAATTTCACCGCACACCTCAAGAAATTCGGAACAACGAGCAACACGCGTATTCTTCTGAAGCGGTGTCAGGATTCGCGGTACCCATCTCGCACTGACTTTTGACATATTAAGATGGTCATGAACTATATCGTGTCTAGTACCAATAGAAAGGTTGGTTCTTTAAGCTATTGCTTTCACCTTTACTCAACCATCTTCAGATATAATTTTCTCCATTTTTTTAAATTTTCTTATGAAGAAGCTTCGACGGGCCGACCAGCTCTATGGTCGTCTTCGATACTCTCTCCCCCATGCTTAAATTGACTTGACCACTTCTGAATTGTTGATAAAGAAGGAGCAGACTCACGGTAAACATAATCCATATCTTTTTTATAGCTTATTGATTTTTTACCTGTTTGGTCAAGAATTTTATTACCGCTCGGTGCTCTAATTTAACCAACATTGAAAAAACGCTCATAGTGATCACGTTTGTTCGGTACTTGCAAAAAACAAAAGAACATCGCCGTTTGAATTTTACTTTTTTAAATATTAATGAATGACTTTTACCGGCCAGTATTAAAAAGTTTACCAAAGAGGTTTAAAAGATGTCAATACCGAGAATTTATTGAACACCCCTCGTATAGTCCGCCAGCTATTTCCACGGGCAGAACAGCAACACAGACACACCTGTCTTTTTATTTACTCTAGCTATCCCCTCTTCCATTGCATTGGCCCTTTTATTAGAAGTTGCTTATGTTTAACAGTAGACCTCCCACACCTGCTCTATCCATGCTCTATAACAGTTGATTGAAAAGAATTACTGCATTCTTTCCTCATAGGTTAAATAAGCACTGCAGTATTCAGTAACCTAAATATTTAAAACGATTACAACTCACACCACACAAAAGGATCCCGCTTGGTCGATTCCTGCCATCTGAAAGGGCTCCAAACAATTAGGATGGGTTGCACCGACTTACGATCACAGACCGATCAACGTCAAATATGGCGCCGACAGCTGTCATGCCATAGAAACTTGTCAGTTTCCATAAATTCAAATTTTAGCGAACACTGCTTACTAATGCAGATAGTTTGGTGCAACCCAGCCTTAGTCTGCTCACCTCAATAGCGATGGCCAGGATGAGATGCAACGCAGGCACGAGGAGCAGATATATGCGAAAGATGTTCTGCTCCTGCTCATCCCACTTGAAGACCATCACTTCCATATAGTCCGCCAGCTCTTGCCACGGGCAGAACAGCAGAAGCACCACAAATACTGCCTGCGTTACTAGAGTCAGCACCATGTAATCTGGAAGAAAGACGAAAGTAACGAGATTTTTTTAACAATGTTCTATCAGGTCGTTCAAAAAGTAGGCAACCGTTGAGTATAATACAGTTGAAATAGTTTATAAACTAATCGTGAAAATACTATTTGATGTTGCTATATATTTTGTTCTTTATTTATATGCCGTCACTTGACAAACATTAGGAGCGCTTAGATCAGTTTCCCAAACTCGTTAAGTCCGCGTAGCAATTTTGCTGACGCATTTTTTCCAATTAATCTATTAATCAGTGTTTATTATCCTAGAAGTTCATTATGCGTAAGTCCTGGTCGCTGCTTGCTCCAAAATATGATGTTTTTCGAGGACATTTCCATCTTTCCCTGAATCGAAGAAGCCCCGCTACGCGGGACTCCTGTTTCTGGGTCGTTTGACCTAACATACCTACCAAGCTTAATTGATTGTTTATCGTGAAAACATTACACTTTGAATAAGACAGCGACTGGCAATAAAAATAACTATACGACTGGTTAAAAATACGACTGGTTAAAAATTCAGTGGAGAAAATGGTCACAAAAATGCCATGCGTAGTTAACGAATTTAAGGAAACGATCTAACTACTCGAAGTCTGCAAAATCTAGTCTTGACTTCACCTGTCTGATAAGTAGACTTAAGAAAACAAGCTCACAGTTGGCACAGAAGGGTTGTCGGAAGGGCCAGCCTTTGGCGTAAACACACGCCATTACGAGATACTGGAACGAGGATACGATGAAGATCACAGTGTTCTCCCAGCACAGGACCACTTCTAGGTCCGGGTTGCCTTCCACTTGGTGGAACCTGCGGACGTGATGGATAGATATGATATATTACACAAGTTACCACAGGTGTGACCGGTGCGTAAACTGGGCTGGGACTGCTGGGGCGCGTCGTGGTAGATCGCGATCCTTTGGCGCCCATTTTCACAGCAAAGAGGGGATACGCCGATGTGGTTATAGTGGGTAGGCTCCTCCCCTCCCTTAAGCTCAGAGATGGCTCGGGAGAAAAGTCCCAACACCCCCCCAACATTTCTACATCGATAACAAAAGCAATAGGGTTGACCAGTGGCCTGTTTCACGAAGCTACAATTTTACAAGTCTTAACTGGCTGGCAAGTCACGAGTGCTTCATCTTTGAACCAAAAACTTATTACAAAATTTAATATATCATGCCGGCACCACACTTCGGTATGCGCTATTCGTTATGTGACTGCGCCGTATTTGCAATAGTATTTGTTATGTGCGCGAACAACAAACATGGCACCACACTTCGTGCCGGTATGCCCATTCGACTTATGCGTGCGTGTTCTTTGACCAATATTACAAGTCAAAGTACACGCGTATTAGCATTCGTGTTATACGTGCGAATAAAGCAAACATAGACGAACAAACCCTCCACACACTTCGTGTTATGCAGGCGCATAAGACGAATAACGCTTAGCAGTATGATTATGGTACTCACCAATCCTGTGCGCGCAGTAGATACAAACCGGCGAGTTGTAGTAGTAGGACTAGCGCCACCTGCAAAATAAACACCAGTTAACTCTGGCTTCCTTGAGAGCGAGTGCAGTAGTAGCATACAGGAACCATACTCCTTTTCACTAGGTAATGAAACAGTTGCACCACCTTCGGGACAATGATATGTGGCTCGTCACGAGCGACATAAGCGTTCTACGGCAACTTGATGTTTTCCTAGTGAGTATCTGCCATGTCGAGCGCAAAGCAAACACTGCCGTACCATCCTTTACTGGAACCATTTCGCCGCATTTTCAGGCCCCTATTTCAAAACCTCTTGATAAGACCAGAACGCAGAAATTTTCGTCATCCAGTAAGCTATAATCACATACTTAAAATCCAAAATTTCAAAGTCTGTAGGTCATTTAGTTCCGAAGTTAAGCGAAAGCAAGTTTCGTTAGGGTTTAACGGCCACATACAGGGAAAACTATAAAAACTAGGATAATCGAAGATCTGGAGTAAATAATAAAAAATAAAAAAAAATCTCAAAAATGCCCTCATGGATATTGGCACAGAAAGAGTTGTAAGAATGCCTGAGACTTGGCACTACAAAATATCTCACAAATATAAAGGTGAATGTTCAACACATTTCTACACAGAGGATTAGGTAGTATGAATGTTTGTTGAGAATATAATTTGAACATTCTTTATACGTTAGTGGGTACAAGTCAAGGGCCAAGTCACACAACATTAACTATAAATAATAAAGAAATCGCAGTAAGGAACCTTAGACTTGGCACGACTTTGTCTAGATTTCATTACTTTTTAGAGATAAACAAGCAGCTCCATCGCGACTTGGCTAGTTTTTTACAGAATGTTTTTGATGGGATAAAGGTTATCGGTTTTACGTGCGTTATTCCCGGTCCACTGCCACAAGTTAAGCGATTCGGAGGGCCATATGGGTTACCTTGTTTCCATTACGGATAACCACATTTGCTGATACGATCGAACAGAGATACTCCCAACACTGCTCTTTGGGATGGCCGTTGGGTAGGAAACATTCTCGAGGGGCGACCACGTACTGGAAGGCGCAGCGTGTGGACTGATGACCTGGTAAAGGTCGTGGAAGTGCGCTGGATGCGGGTGGCGCAGGACCTGTCATTTTGGCACTCTTTAGGGGAGGCCTATGTCTAGCAGCCTTCGGCTAATATGTTGATGATGATAAATGTTATAGACACCCGATGTTGGGATTAAGATATCTCTCTACGGTGATATATGAGCTTAAATACTATGGCTATAGGGTGTGTGTGTGTGTGTGGGGCATTGCATACACTACACACAAATGGGACCCGTATCCGCATAGACATAAGAGCGATAGTGACCTGCGCGACCAGCGGCAGGATGCTCTGCAAGGCCACGAGCGAGACAGGCGGCGAGCGCGGCGCTAGCACCGGGCCCGGCGCGGCGCGGCCCAGCGACAGCGCCAGCAGCGTCGTCAGCACCAGGTCGATGTACAGGAACTGGTAGTTGCCCAGGATTGAGAAGTACTGGAAATAAACAATCGTGATAGAAAGAAGAAAGAAATAACGTTGATTTGGTGCAAATGAAATAAAATGATACATAACAAAAGAAGAAAACAGAAGTGGGTATACTCCCTAAAAGGTTGTCACTCAGCTTATGCCACGACCGGTGTGTGGTGACGCTGATTTTCAAAACAAAAAAAATATAATACTATACCTAACCTATGTAATATAACTGACAAAACGACCGCCGTTAAAATATAAATAACATTTAACACAATTCAAAGAACGTTGACATTTTATGGCAAAACTAAACAAACAAGTTTCATTTGAGTGTTTGTGCCTAAGGGCTGTAAATCGTAATTTAAAAACTTGTCTAAAGTTAGAATACACGTGTAAGTGGATGCCGGGTGTGAAGGTGTATGTATACCTTATGGCCCCACCACACTATGCTCCTCGCGCTGCCGTCTCTGCCCATACACTGCTCTACTCGCGCAGATAATTGTGACGCTCCGCACTAGGTCCTTTGACTCGGGCACAAAAACCGACAATAGAAGGAGCGTGAAGTGCGGCAAGTCATGTAATGTTGCCACACTACGTCTCTGCCTCCTTTCCTTGCTACTTCCCATGCCACTCAATGAGTGTGTGGCAGGGGTATATTACACCAGGCCCTGTTTGTTACTGCTTGTTTGCCACCGTGGTTGTAATAAAAAAAGTCGACGAATGACGCTAGGGATGACGATACAAGTCGAATATCGATACAAGTTCGAGTTCAAAACAAAGATTATTTGGATTTTTTATTCAATGGAACAATTAGACCTCCGACCAGCAACAGATTTTCATGACAAAGTTTTCTCGCACCGTTCCTTCAAGTTATTGGGTTAGCTATAATTTGATAATATTATCAATCGAGAGAGAGGAGCTTACAAAAAATCATTTTTTTAAGTGTTTGAGAGGTTCATACAGAAGAACCCACCAACGGAGCGTCAGCTAACGTCCACGGGACATTTAAGTCCATACAACCCCCTTAAGCATCTAAGAAGTTATCGCCCGAGCGGAAATGACTGACGATATTTGCTTCTGGCCTGGGTACTAAATAGCATTCAAAATCCTAAAGATTTCTAAATACTGTTTGGATATTTTTGATCCCTAGCTTCCAAAATGGCTATGTTGTTCGTTGTCTTTCATAACACAACCATATCGCCAAAACTCTGCTGTTACGCACCTCCGAAGTGACAATGAACCCGATCGAGTTAGGAACAAAACAGCACGTGCCTGATGAATTTGATAGCTGTCAAGCATTAGTTATATTAGAGAAAGGCCCTTCTATAAGTGTACAAAAGGTGCTCTCTATGTACGAAATATCTCTAAGTAATATTATATTATATTCCGTCCTACATCCGAGATTCGATGTTTGAGAGGTTGCTTGCTGCGCTTGACCGAAAGTGACCATTTGCGTCAAATGAGCCGCCCCATCGTCGACGTCGTCACGTGGCACCCTCTTCCGCTGACCTGTCAACAGCCAAACCCCCGCGCCCCAACTTACCGCCACCATTTTTATACGACGCCGGTAGCAAACTAGCTGAAAGCCCACCTGATGGTAAGCGGTCACCGTCGCATATGAACGCTTGCAACACCATTATAATATTATGTACTTGGACTTACATTGTAAAGTATGAGTATGGAGAAGAACTGTATGAGCGAGTAGAGAGCCATGTATTTGAAGATGGCGAAACTAGTGCTGAGAGCGCACCGACCCTCCAGCGCTAAGAGCTTCACACAGCGGATGTTTTGCTCTTGAGATGTGAAGGGGGCCGCCACTAAAACAAACAAGTTATTTAAAATTACAAATAAATTCTTTTTTACCTTGCATTAACATTTTCATTACATCATCGATGGCTTCAATAGTAAACCACGTATTTGACATCTAAATCGAGTGGTTAACCGAAATGGCAATGTTACGGTTGCGGAATATAGTGGTTGATCGTGCACCAGTGGCTAACTGTTGGATAGGTGACCTTACGCCCCATGACTGGACACACACCTCTCATGACAAGCATGACACTCATGCCTGTCGAACGAAAAAAAGTGGCACTGATTTCAGTAAAGACACGTCTTGCGTCACCCCGGGACGAAGCGTCTGAACACTGTGACTCTTTATGCGAGTTTGTCCCTCTGTCTCTGTATCTGGTCTGTATCCGTCTGTGTGTGTGTGTGCATTATCTTTCTTATTACTCAAATAGTACATCTGAACGTCTGTCAACTTAGACCAGCTTGACAGCACTGGTTTCCCACATCACATGTATGTTTGTTTGTGTGTGTGTGTGTATGTGTGTGCGTGCGTGCGTGTGTACCTGAGGCATCGGCTTCGGAGAGCGAGATGCCGACGTGCGCGGCCTTAAGCGCGCCACAGTCGTTGGCGCCGTCCCCGCACATGCCGACCACGCGGCCCTCGCCTTGCAGCGCCGTTATCAGCTGCGTCTTCTGGTCGGGCCCGAAGCGTCCGAACACGATGCCTGCACGCAAACATAATGTTTCAAACAAGTCGTTTGGAAAAATCAGACATACGAGGGCTGTTCCGAAAGTTTTTAGCTGCTCGCACTCTTTTCATGCGATATATTTTTTATTCACACCATTATGTGGGTAATTTCAATAGTTATGAGCTGAGATAAAATCGTTAGTAAGCAGCAAGTATTTTTTTCACAACATTTTTTTTACTAAAAGGCCTTTTGTATGGGCTTTTAAAAATTTCCGAAAATAGTACTATTTTTGATACCTAAAAATAGTTTTGGCAACGAAATCCCTAACAGCTGTAGTGGAAACTGCCCGGGATGACTTCCTAACTTAGTTTTGCTGATTTTAATGTAAAATCACTAAATGATTTTATTTAATTTAAGTTTTTTTTTATGATGATGACCAGTCCCTAGTCTCGCGACCTAGACTAATATTCGACACACCTGCTCATTGTCGCTAATTTTCATGCAATCGAAACAGATTAAGTGGGTAGAGACAGGGAAGATTCATAGTTTGCGGTGTATAAAATTTCGTTTAGTTGTGGTGACGTATTAATTAAAATTGGCCCGCAACACAAAATTGGTATTGTGACCCGTTCATCGCATATTAGATAGGGCTGTTGACACGTCGTACTTAAAACACAATAAAAAAACCCAAGCGACTTTGATCAACAGTTTCACCCCAACGAAATAAATCGAAATTACCCGCATAATGGTATCATTAAAACATATATGGCATGAATAGAGTGAGAGCAGCTAAAAACTTTCGGAACAGCCCTCGTATTTAATTTACCCGAGACTTCGTCTGTGTGGAACTCAATCTCTTGCCTGGAGGTAAGTACTTCCCTATTTTCGCCCCCTAAAGAGATGATTTCCGAAAAAAAAAATCTATCCTATGTCCTTCGCCGGCCTTAAACTATTTGCATACCAAATTTTTCCCCAGTAGGTTCAGTGGTTAAAGCGTGAAGAGGTAGCATACATACAGAGTTACTTTGCATTTATATCGTTTAAAAAGTAAAATAAGTTATCGTTACCGCACAGACACCAAACAATAAACTAGTTAAAAGATAGAATCTCGTAGAGAAGAACTGCACTGCATTGATAATTATTGTCTAAATACCGATTAATTTCTTCATCATTTGTAAGAAAAAAAAACACATATACCCCCAAACACAGTTATGCCATTTTCAACCAATTTCAAAACCATGAATGACTACAGATTCAGACAGACAATTTCAGAAGCATGAACTAGACTGCCGTCGCTTATGACAACGATAACGTAGCAAAACCCTTCTTTCGGAAGCATGGAGTTTAACATGGATTTTAGTTTTCTTTCATTATTTGTTACTTAAATATCTCTCGTTTTATAAGTCAACAACAGCAACAGTCAATACTCAACAAAAACGCGCAATCGCTTGTGATTCTTCTGGAGTCCCAAGCAAGACACCGTAGCATGTGGACGATGCTGCGGTGTCTGTTTACCATCAGGCAGGCGTAATGTCGTTAGCCACTGTCGTTGTATCAAAAAAATAGACCTCTGAAATGATTCGTTCTAGGGTAGTAAGCTTGTTTGCGAACGTCGTGTTAAAAACTCACCTCTGTTAAGTACAGTCGACATCATTTCCGGGTAATAAGTCCGGATGACAAACCAGGTTTTGCCCTCCATAGCTAGCACGTAAATGTCGCTCGCTAGTTTCGGCGGACCGCCTTCGCCTACCACCTGGTGAATAAATTGGTATGATAACTTACTTAACTTTTGTAAATTGGCTTAATTTCTTAACCATTTCACCGCCATCGTCTCATATACCTATCAGAAAAAGTGACAGTCTAATTGACAAGTTCTTGAGATAAATAAAACGGAGTTGGAAATAGCTCGTAATTTTTTGTGACGTTCGGCGGTTAACATACAACATTGTATTTATGACGCCAAGAATCTACCCCATCCTTACACAGAGGTCCCACGTCCGTCCCGTGATTTTCCTAATGTAATGATGGGGTGATTTATGGTGCGGTTGTATACAGAGATACCGTATGGTTATTATTGTCATTTTATTAAAGCTCTTATCACACTAACATAAGAAAGAAAGACAAACATTTATTCGTGACATAAAAAAAACAAAGAAAAGAAAAATAAAACAACACCAAAAAATGACACGAAATGGTCCCAACAGCATGAAGCTGGCATTGCAACCAGAACCATCAGTGAGACCACGGGCAGTGCACACATTTAACATATACACACTATATATTATAGAAAACGTAAATTATACATAAGGTACTCACTTCCATGCACAGAGGCGGTCGCGCGTCGTCAGTCTGTTGATGTCCCACTGTAATGAGCACTAGTTTTTGATGTGGCTGCACCATGAAACACCCTCGGGCCACCGACATCGCTGTCATTATGTTGTCACCTAGAACAACAGTATACAGTTACAAGTAAGCACAGTAATTAGGTATGTTATTTTATGAGAGTAATTATAGACCAGACAGATATTGTTTTGTATTATAATGATCCTCAGATTTTTAATTATAATCATTACCCTGTTGAGTGTTTTATTTTTAAATTTATAGCTCTACGCTCTACCTCGTGAACCTTAGATTTAGATAAATTATCTAACATTTATAACTTATTTGCCTAATAAAGCTGTACGTGCGCTGACCGGGCGACAGAAGGAGCGGGGCGCGGGAGGAGAGCGAATCGGGCAGCGGCGCTCGCGCCTCTGGCCTCGGCAGTCGGCGAGCCACATCAGCGTCAAGCGCATGTCGCGCGGAGCTAATTTCTGTATTTATTTGAATCTCGTGTTCCGTTTCGATAAATAAATAATTTCGAAGAAAACTCAATTTTGTCATTGTCCGCTTGGACAAAAGCTCCTTAATAATGTGTGTACTCTCTTGTTTCAAAATGTTCTGTATAACTCCAGAGGAAACTCATGCCATACCCAATGCCCTCTTGATCAAAGCGCTGCGAGTAGACCCACTTCATCTTGCGAGTCTCTTGTTACATGGCAGTTATCGAACTTAACTGTGACCATAATCTTCTTCATGTTGGCTTCGTGCAGTTCTTAATATAATTACTTGCATAATAACTGGTTCTACATGACTAGGAATAGGAATCCAAGGAAAGACATGTCATATTCGATGGCCATTCGCTTCACGCACTGCGCGCTTAACTATTTTATTGTCGATCGAGTTTTTTGTCTCCTAACATTTACCTGTGACCATAATCTGCTAGATGTCGGCCACGTGCAATTCTTTAATACCTTGCGTAGACTTTGGCTTCAGACTGTTCTGCATGACTAGGAAAGTAAGGAAAGTCATGTCATCACTCTATTGTTTCCCGCTTCTAGCGTTGCTCTTTGACCTATTTTATCTTGCGATCTAGTCTCTTGTTACCTAACATTTATTTGCAGAAGTTACCTAACATTATCGAACATACAAGTAACCATAATCTGCTTGATGTTGGCTTCGTGCAGTTCTTTAATAATTTGCGTAGTCTCTGGCTTCAGGCTGTTCAGGCTGTTGTGTCTGCATGACTAGGAACCCAAGAAAAGTCATGCCTCACTCGATGGCCATTCGCTTCACGCGCTGCGCGCTGAACCATGGATTTCACGAGTTTTTTTTCTACTAACATTTAAACTGTCGTGTGATTGATGTCGGCTTCGTGCAATTATTTAATACCTTGCGTAGTCTATGGCTTCAGACTGTTCTGCATGACCTAAGGAAAGTCATGTCCCATGGATGCTCTCTCGTTCCAAGCGCTGCGCGTTTGCCTAACATTTAAAGAAGTTACATAACATTTATCAAACTTACCTGTAACCATTATCTGTTTGATGTTAGCTTCGTGCAGTTCTTTAATTACTTGCGTAGTCTCCGGCTTAAGGCTGTTCTGCATGACTAGGAACCCGAGGAAAGTCATGTCACACTCTAATCCTTCTCGCTTGACTCGCTGCGCGTCGACCCATTTCATTTTGCGATCTAGTTTTTTGTAAGCGAGACCGATTACTCGGAAACCGTTGGATGTGTACTCGTTTAGGACGGAGCTGAAGTTATCTGGGAGCGTGTCGGTATTGCACATGCCTGCCACCTGAAAGTTTGATTATAGTTAAGCCAGATAAACATCTTAAATTATACTCACGTACACATATCTGCTTGTCCTGCAATCAGTAAAATGTCCCCATTAACACAGAATAAGTAATAGTACTACGAACAGAAGGCCCACCGTTAACGAATTCCCCGTTTAGGTATACCAAACGCAGGGCTTGTAACCGGTTAATTTCTCCATACAAAAAAACCGGTTAGGAATTTCGTTCTTTCGTTTATTATTTCATGTTTAATCAGGCAATCTAAAAATACACAGTCATAACCTAAATACATTACACAGACCTAGATAAAGAGCATAAACTAATTCAAATTATTTGGCTATTACGGGGTTTTTGAGATTAATCGGTTACAACCCCTGACCAAATGTGCCTAAGCGTGGCCTCTCTTTCTATCGCACGCAATGTGCTCTTTCGGGGACGGAGCCTTAGCGCTAGACCAGACTTTAAGCCCGCAATGCGGGCCGCCGACATGCACTTGCACTGGCGCGATGAAGTCACGGAGTGAGCCGTGCCTGCAATTAACTAATTTGGCATACTTAGCAAACTTCATGATAAAAGATCCATCTATGACTAATTTATAGTGCTAGTGCCGAGCGAACTATTCACATAAACATGACGAAATTAAACTACCGCACTAATGCAGGGTCAAAACTAGCTTAAGAGGAATGCCTCTATAGTAATAAATCTTTCAAGTTTCCCGGAGAACCGATGGCCGGTGCAGCCAGTGAGTTCTCGAGAGTCGACCACGTATCGGACGGCGTAGCGTTGGAAGGTCCCACACGAGGTGAGCTGATGACCTGGTTAAGGTCGCGGGAGTCCACGCAGGAGTCCAGTGGACGTAGCGTCTTTCAGCTGATAATGATGATGAACGAATCTTGCGAAGTCTCTCAATTTTCCTCCAGGGTAAATAGTTTACCTTCTCTGGCGCGCCCTTGACAAAGTACACCATCTGAGGCTGGCCCAGCACTCGGGCGATGACGCCCATTGATTGCTGGGACGATGAGAAGTGGAACCTCCGTAGTAGACCAACCTGGAAATCGCAAGCTGCGTCAAATACAAAGTTGAATCTTATTCAAATAAATGTTGAATTAATTACCGGAAGAACGATCATCCGTAATAATATCTGTGCAAACATATGTAAAAGTTGCTCTTTCAGCAATCAAAGTCAAAGTGTTTTATTTGTGAAACATGATCAGCACAGTGTTGGGAAGCATAATAACGTTACACTATGTTTTGCCAAAGGTTCAGTCAGAAGATCAATTGTGATAATCATAATGTGAAAATCATAATACTAATTCATTTGAAGTAAGAGTGCCAACCAGCTAGCTGTCAATCTTCAAGAAGGAAGTTTTGGCCGAAAGGTATCCGTCAGGTTGTAGTTTTGTAAGTGTTTTTATTATTGAATTATAATAAGGATTCTTAGTTCGTAAGGTATTCTATGTTTATTTGGGCAATTACAGGCATTTTTTTGTCATAAAAGGATTTTATATTGTATTATTTCAGATATGTGTACATAGTAGTAAGTGTACCTCATAAGGCATTTCCATAGTGAGCGGATCATAGTTATCCAAATCTTGAAGCTCATTCTGCGCAGATTTCGGCTTCACGATTGCAGGAGTTAGGTTATCGTAGCGAGTGTTCTCTGGCCCGGGCTCTTCAAGCACCTGTCGAGATAATATAGTACATTACATTATTGCCAACGAGTGGAAAGTAAGGGATTGTCTGACAATAGACGAATTCGATTCGACCTTCAAACCTTCAAGAAAAGAGCGTACTCCCATCTTAAAGGCCGGCAACGCACTTACAACCCCTCTGGTGTTGCGAGTGTCCATGGGCGGCGCTAATCGCTTACCATCAGGCGATTCGTCTGCTCGTTTGCCACCTATGTCATAAAAAAAAAAAAGAATTCAGGCAATACCAGATATCCTGGCAAATACTTCCTGACTTACTGTAGTCAATCTGTGGGCAGTGGCCCCGCCAAGTCGAACAAAACAAGCGAACAAGGGCACGGCCGTACCATCTCGAAGCCATTCAGGTCGTTTTTGAGCCCTTGTACTACTAAACTGAACACTAGGACTTGGTTGTGGATTGGAGATGTGGATAAGAGAGCCTGTATTTTCATGGACCATGAGAGCATAGTCTAACTAGGTGTTTTCCTTAATTATTTATATTACCGATTCAATTTTGCGGTTACATATTTCAATAATTGATGATTGATGTTTGCTGCGTGAGGCGTAGGGCAGTTGGTAGTTTTTAGGGTTCCGTACCCAAAGAGTAAAAACGGGACCCTATTAAATTTACTAAGACTTTGCTGTCTATCCGTCCGTCTGTCTGTCACCAGGCTGTATCTCAAGAACCGCGATAGTTAGACAGTTGAAATTTTCACAGATGATATATTTCTGTTGCCGCTATAACAACCAATATTAAAAACCGGCCAAGTTCGAGTCGGACTATTTGCCGTTTTTATTGATAATGGTACGGAACCCTTCGTGCGCGAGTCCTACTCGTACTTGGCCAGTTTTTATACAATTTACTTGTTACGTGCAATCAGCAGAAAATGACTAGCGACATACGGGGGTGCGAGAGACGCGAGCCGGCAATTTTACATGAAAATTCATTACCGACGTCAAACTCGTCACGCTCGAATATAGGGAAACTCACCCATTGTGTGAATTCGAACATCTTCAGGTCGAGCGGGTCACCCTTCAGCTGTCCCTGGATAAAAATAGAATAAATTAACAGGCTTACTCGGACCTCAAAACAAAAAAGGGGTAACAATTTTTGTGGTTACTGGTTGGCACCACTGTTGAGTAAGGTCTAAATGTCAAAGTTTGTTAGTAGATATCACAGTTAACACGGTGCATAGACCTGGCCGTGTGATACCTGGACACTGGCGAGCGAATAGTAGCAGACGAGCATCTGTAAGAGCGGTGCCAACTGGCATTGACACGGTGTATACCTGGATGCTGGTGAGCGAATGGCAGGAGGCGAGCGCTTGTATGAGTGGACTGCGTGGAGGCAGCGCCGCGACGTCTACCACAGTGCGCCCGAACCCAGCGCCAGACTGACAGGGGATCACGGTGTATAAGTCCAGTCCGTCTTCGGTTAGGGTTCCAGTCTGAAACAAGACATTATATCAATAGGTAGGTAGGTAGGTAGAAAGAGTGGGTATTCAATTGAAACTAAGTATCTTTGGAAGTTGTTACTGTGATATACTAAAAAGTGTTGAATGTGACATATTATTGGCCAGCATTGTAGGTGTGATTGTGAAAGACATAGCGAGAGACCCGAAAATTGCTTAAGATTTCCGAGCGCAGCGAGGAATTCAAATGTGGAATCTTGAGCTAGATATGATTTAATTTTCAAAACAAATTTCTTTTACAGCTATATAATTATTGTGACTGTATCAATTCAGGTATCCCACAACATTGAAGTTAAATATTAAAGAAAGCAAATTCCTAACCTTCTGAGAATCGGTTCACTCTAAAGCAATAATTTAAGCTCCATTATCTAAACACATGAACATGACCTGTAGTTTTCCGTGGATGATCGTGCTGAAGACCACCGGGGGATGGACAGCAGCATCCCTGGAGTGCGGTGGATATACTGCGATCGCCAACCCGCATGCCAAGCGTGGGTATTATGGCATTTACACTACACGACAAAAAAGCCACGGCCCGGAGGTTCCGGCGGCCCCCGGTGCCCTGGTTTTGGTAGCGGCGAAGGTCCGGTTACCACCACCGACGACTGAAACGTGGTAGCTTACTATGGGCCTCATAAGGAGGCTCAAAGTCACCCAAAGAGCAATGGAGAAGGCAGGGTTGATAAAAATCATATTTAAAAAAGAAATCTAAATCATCTGTATAATTTGATTTAAATCAGATTTTTTTATTTTTTTTATTTGCTGATCTTTTTTAATTTGGAAGTCAGTTATTAATTAAATAAAAATACAACATATATTTTTTATTGACATCACTATACGTGAAAAATCAAATCAATTATTAAAAAACAAACTGTCATTTAAGTTAAGGATTAGTTTTGTTTTTTCGAAAGGAAGATTAATTAGGCTGCCTTCTCGGTACCTAATCTATTTTTTATATTGCTGTGCACCAAATTGAATGCCGAAAATATTCTTTCGACACCAGCGGAAGAAGCATCTGTACATAGCAGTTGCTTGATTTTATCTAATTCTTCTTCGGTTACACATTTTTTCATATTATGTATGCTACCCACCAATCAGTAGGGGTAGTTTTCTGTATGACTTGTTTATCGATTAATACTTCCGTGAAAGGCTCATATTTTGTATTCAAACGAATAATGCTACTTATCAAACTGATTGTCTTTTCATATATTTTTTTAAAAAATTCCAAGCTCGCATCACTTTCATCGGTGGACAACTTTTCTTGGGGCAGTTTTGGATTAACCATGTAGGCTAGATAATGAGCTGGTGTCATGGCTTAGCGGTAACGATTCATGACAACCCCAGCGGACTCAGCATGGAGGGTCATGGTCTCGTTCTGTGAAAAAGTTATGACTCAGAAGGAGGCCGCTGAACGGGAACGGGAACGAGAAAGAGCGGACCCCGCTCGCAGAAGGTGACGCCGATAACTGGAACGCAATCGTCCGCCATAGGCCACAGATGCCCACCGTGTAGATTCGGCAAGAATAGGTCTACGGTCACCCCCGCCTGTCGTAAAAGAGCGACTAAAGGGGGTCACCGGGGTTGCGAGTGCACCACGTGGCGGGGACCACAGCACCCGTCTATGAACCCCAGGGAAGGTGAAGTCGATTGACATGAGCCAAAAGGAGTAAAGCGCATGGGGGAGCGGGCTCCAGTGCGTTCAGTCCTGAGATCCTGGAGTCCACCGCATTCGAGCAAAGATGGCGGTCACCGTAGAGTTTTTAGTGGATAGAAATACCACATAACGCAGTCATTCCCCGATGACTGGGTACCTGGATCGCAGGTTTTCTCCACGAGAAATAAAAACAACAACATATACATTATACAACATATTTTGGCTGATTTGGTCGCAGTAAAAAAGTATTGATTTAAATCGTTGATTTTTATAAAAAAAAAACAATTTATTTTAATCGCGATTTAAATCACTGATTTAAATCATATCAACCCTGGGAGAGGGCTATGCTGGGAGTTTTTCTGAGTGTTCGCATCAGAAATTAGACCATCCGCAGTAGAACCAAAGAGACCGATATAGCCCTTCGAATCGCTAAACTTAAGTGGCAGTGGGCGGGGCACATAGCACGTAGAACCGATGGCCATTGGGCCGGAAAGGTTCTCGGTTGGCGACCACGTACCGGAAGGCGTAGTGTGGACAGGCCCCCACACGGTGGACTGATGACCTGGTAAGGGTTGCGGGTGTCCGCTGGATGCAGGTGGCGCAGGACCGGTCATTGTGGAAGTCTTTGGGGGAGGCCTATGTCCAGCAGTGGACGTCATTCGGCTGAAATCATGATGATGATGATCGTGCCTGGTAACTCAAGAGCGTAGTGAGTGGCTCAAAAATTTCTTAAGAGAAACCTAAGCATAGCGAGGGTTTAAAACGAGGTAATTACCTTATCGAAGCACATGACTTGTAGTTTCCCGCAGATGATGATCCTGGGCGGCGACACGCAGAAGATCCGGTTCCGGCGCAGCCGCTGCTGACTGTACACGATGCCGGCGGTCATGGCCGCGGGCAGCGCCGGGGGCACAACTATAGTTATGATGTCCAGTGTACGGAGCACTATGGTTTCAGCGTGACTCTGTTAAAAAAAAAGTTTCAAAGAAACATAGATCAGTAGTCTAGTCAGTCAATCGTGTCCATAACACTTTCACTGCTAACGATTTGGTAGCGGTATGCTCGTAGCCGATAACATGCGAATAACCGTATGTAGCGGAAAGCGCCTACGAGACGAGCGCACACTTAGCTGGTTCCTGGCATTGAAAACGGTAAGCAACTAATGAACTATAGTATTTCATGCATCAGTTACATAAAAAAATCTAAGTTGATTCTGAAACTCACGGGAATTTTATATTAAAACTTACATCTCTTTGCAAATACAGCCAAATAGAATATCCCATGCCTATGGCAGCGATGCAGAACATGAATATGACGAATTTCACAGCGTCCTTATAGAACTGGAAGTCAAACTTCTTCGGGAACAGGATGCTCTTGATCAGCTCTCCTTTTGCCGTGTAGAAGCCAGTGCGGACTACTTTGGCTAGCACCTGAGAATTTAAACGGAAATATACGGTAATTGACAACAGTAACAATAAATTATTCTAACGCTACCAATAAACAAAGCTCACGAAAATACTCGGAAAATATGACACTTCAACTTAGTTTGGAATAAACAAATAAAGATTTAAAAAAAATACGAAACATAGAAAAGTCGTGACGTCACTTGTTGCAATCTCCATACAAAATTCATGCTATAACAGTTTCTGAAGCTCGCTGCAAAGACGCTCCCTTTACACATTTAATAATCTCGCGCGCAACGAGTGTTTGAAACTAGAAAAGCATAACAGGGAGTTTTTATCACGTTTATTATAGAAAGTTGCCGATTTGACTATCAGAAAACATCCCAATAATACTAAATATACATATCGCATTTCCAGACACTGCACTCTTTTCATGGATGAAAGGGCTGTAGCACCGACGCGATCTCAATGTGAGTCATTCGTTGTTTACACTTGTTGAGCGAAATTGAACCTTATACCAGTTACGAAGTCGTAGAAATTGATACAGAAGAAGGGTATTTATTTAGTGCAAAAAAGAATGCGTACAAAATACATATGCATTGAAGATATATGTACATCATTCTGTAGGTTCTAATTTCAACCTTAAATTAACATACACAAGACTCATCTCTACTGCGAAGGCGAAGGAAACTGTTACAACGCAAAAATGTGCTAACTCCTGCCTTATTAGTTCTTATTCACAAACCGACTCGTCCGCACCTGTCACCTCACACCTCACCAGTTTTCATATGGAAACTGTCAAATGTCATTTGTCAAATTTTGAGTTTCCATATAAAATGTGCTAAACACATGCCCTTTTACTCAGAAACCGACTCGTCCTCACCTGTCACCTCACACCTCACCCGTTTTCATACCACCACATCAGCCCTAGGACGTCCACTGCTGGACATAGGCCTCCCCCAATTTCATGGGGGGTAAATGCCATAATCGCCACGCTTGGCATGCGGGTTGGCGATCGCAGTATCTCCACCGCACTCTAGGGATGCTGCTGCCCATTCCCCGGTGGTCTTGGTCGTAGTTTAAGGACATACCCGGGTCCCCGTTTCATACGAAAACTGTCAAATGTCATTTGTAAATTTTGACAGTTTCCATATAAAAACGGGTGAGGTGAGGACGAATCGTTTTGTGAATAACATCCCAGGGCAAGCCAGTCTTGTTCAATACATGGTATTTCTGTCAAACTTGGTTAACAATCCTTCCCCCTTCTTCTATTGGACATTCAGACGTACGGCTGGCTACCATCATTACCTGGTCGAAATTCCTCTAATTTGAACCAAGCGCTTTGCATCATCTTTTATACTGCGCACTTAGGTTTGGAATTCTCTGCCGGCGCCTGTATTTCCGAGTTCATATAACCTGAACCTTTTAAAGTCACGAGTGAATATGCATCTTCTGGGTGAGCTCGCTTCATAGTCGGCCTCATTTTTGCCCCCTGGCTTGATGCTGGCCAAGAGCAGTCCCATTTTCGATAAAAAAGGCGACTAATGAAATTTGAACCTACCTGGTTATTGCCGTAGAATCGTGTTTGAATGACGTGAGTACCGGCGAAAAGCGTATGCCTTTTGTGGCCTTCTGTGGAGTAAATTTCTGTGGATATGCAGGGAGGGCCTTTCATCACTGGTACACTCTCGCCTGAAACAAAATTATAGTTTTACATATTCGATAGTTCGAACGTTCAAAAATAGACCGTATCGTAGTGTCCGTAGGTTCAAATGGTAATGATAGTCTTTTAAATGACTGTTTCACATGAGTGTTTCATTTATATTGCTTTAAATGATGTGACTTAGGGTGGTATTTCACTCGTCCAATATCTTTGTCCAGTCTTTGATCAAATTTCTTTGACAGAGGCCCATTCCACTCATCCAATATCTTTGTCCAAGTTAAACATTTTTTTCATGCGTAGCCATATCGCTTTAACTGTCATCGGAATCTTTGATCAAATGTCGAGGTCCCATCCAAGTTTGATGAAATCATCCAATTTCCTTGATCAAAGATATTGGATGAGTTTCATACGGGGTGGTATTCTACTCATCTAATTTCTTTTGTCAAATCTTTGATCAAAGTTCTTTGACGTAGGCCCATTCCACTCATCCAATATCTTTGTCCAAGTTTTTTTTTAATGCGTAGCCATATTGATTTAACTGTCATCAGCATCTTTGATCAATTGTCGGGGTCCCATCCAAGTTGGATGAAATCATCCAATTTCTTTGATCAAATGTATATTGGACAAAGATATTGGATGAGTGGAATGCCTCCCTTAGACATGATTTAGCGGAACATTGCCATTTAAAGGATAATTTGACTTGGTAATATTCACTACCTCCTCGCATTTAACTGGCTACGCGAAGGTAGCCCAGTACTCTATTACTTCGTACCACCGTCTACTGAGTACTGTATATTTGGGAGTACCGAGCTTTATACTGCCATCGGGGTCTTGTTAGCGCGTTGTAGCGCTAAACAGCGCCATCTACCGTATTGTTGTACGGCCTCACTTGTAAGCATGCTCTCATTGACGATGCAGGTCCCTGTGACGAGCATAGCGTCACACGGCACTACGCATCCGTCCGGCGGCAGGATCAACAAGTCGCCGGCGCACTAGACAGCTCGCGTTTACGACATCACACTCTACTGTTTACAGGAACTGTTAGCGCGATGAAACACTTCACAGCGCCATCTACCAAACAATCAGCCTCACCCGTAAGCATGCTCTCATTGACGATGCAAGTCCCGGTGAGGAGCGTAGCGTCACACGGCATGACGCATCCGTCAGGAGTTAGGATCAACACATCGCCGGCGCACTAGACGGCTCGCGTTCACGACATCACACCGTCTACTGTTTACTGGAACTATTAGCGCGATGAAGCGCTTCACAGCGCTATCTACCGAACAATCCGCCTCACCTGTAAGCATGCTCTCATTGACGATGCAGGTCCCTGTGAGGAGCATTGCATCACACGGCATGACGCATCCATCCGGAGGTAGGATTAACACATCGCCGGGCACTAGACGGCTCGCGTTCACGACGCACTCTTCGCGTCCAGTACGAGACGGACGAAGTACGGATACGGTGAAGGAGCTGGTTGAACCGGCCATTTTGTGGAGGTTTATGCTCATCTGGAAGTTTATATGTCATCGTATAATTAAGGAAATCAAAACACGTAACTTTTTCGCTCTGTTCACAATGACAAAAAGGGTTAAAAAGGTATGAATTTATGTTTTCAGAACTACACATTAGTGATAAACAAAAGGAGTGTACTAAGGGCTGGTTGTTTCATGCGGTACATGCCGTTGGTAATTGTAAGCTGTGTTCGTTAAAATCTAATTGGGAAGTATGACGGTTTTCTATGGTATCTGGCTGCCGACGTTTAAACGTTAACTGGTCCGTTATGTGCGATTGATTCATCTCACTCTAACCATTTGAAAATCAACTTTTACATTCAAACTTATTTTTCAAGTGAAAAGACTACTACTCGTTCATGACATATTTATGTCAGAACAAACACACGTGGAGAAACATTTCACACAGTGTACCTACGCATAGTAAACCATGGTGCCCCCTATATTGGGGGTCATCGAAGATTCGATTGATTAGCTACAAATTTGGTGAATCCCCCGTGATGAACTCCTGAAGGGGAGGACAAGGCCCTTCTAATGATTTGAAGCCCCACGCGTTCCTAAGCAGTTGCTTATTGCTTAATCCGGCACCGGCGAAGTGGCGACAGCTTAAAACGACGGCCGCAGTCCATAAACTGGATGAGTGAACGTTTGAGAGCTTCCGTGCTATGGAAGACTCTTCAAGCTGCTAATCCCGGTTTGTTTTCACGATAGCATTCATTAAGACGAGTTAGATTAATTTTGGACCAGTGTTAAAATTTACCTGTTTTGTTTGATATAAAGCCAGCATGCACGAGCCCGCAGAGAGTATAAGAACGCACGTCGCGTACTGATAATATTCGTCGAGCGACCAAAGAATGATAGAGAACACTTGAAACAAATAAAACGGGTTGAAAACTTCGTTCACGAACAGTGTCCAGTAGCTCTTCACTTCCACTTCTACCGAGTTTGTGCCATACAGTTTGATTCTGAAAAAAAAACCAGTGAAATTTATAACTGCTTCTATAGGATAAAGTTAATATTTTATGAATTGTATTTAACATAGGAAACCCTCTTAGTTGTAATAAAAACAATTATTGATTTGTGTTGCCAGTATGTAGGATTCGTCATGATCATCATATCAGCCGAAGGATGTCCACTGCTGGACATAAACCTCCCCCAGAGAACCACAATGACCGGTCCTGCGCAACCCGCACCCGACCTTTAAGGTCATCAGTCCACCTTGTGGGGGTACCCACTCCACGCCCTCCTGTACGTGGTCGCCACTCGAGAAACTTTCGCCACTCGAGAAACTTTCGCCCCAACGGCCATAGGTTCTACGTGCAATATGCCCCGCCCACTGCCACTTAAGTTTAGCGATTCTGAATAGGATTACCCGTAGAGAATGGCATTAAGTTCATCATTATATGCGCGCATGATAAAGTTTAAATCAGGGCTCGGAACTGGTTAATCTCAAAATCCTGAAATAGCCAAATATTTTACCATTACTAGCCATTACTAGTTATGTAAGTTTTTTTGTGTAACATTGTTCTCTTGTGTGGTGCAATAAAGCATATTTATTATTATTATTATTATTATTTTAATTAGTTTATGCTCTTTATGTAGGACTCAATAATGTATTTGGGTTATTACTTCATATTGTTAGATTGCCTGATTAAACATGGAATAGTAGACGAAAGAACGATAAGAACTTAAAAAATACCGGTATTTTTGTATGGACGGAATACCGGTTTCCGAGCCCTGGTTTAAATAGATATATTTATTTAAATATTTAATAGATATACTTATTTATTTATTATTTATTTAAACTTTATTACACAAAATGTAATTGTACAAATCGCGGGCTTAATGTCAAATGGCATTCTCTACCAGCCAACCATTTGGCTAAACAGAGATTTATGAAAGGTGCAAAGAAAAAAAGTTTGAATATATCAGCGTTTTTCGGTGACCAGTTACCATCAGCCGAGCCAAAACCATGGTTGCCACCAACATGGTATATAAAAAAAAACGCGTTTTAAAGACCAGGCGAAATTCAACCTTAAATCAATGTCAATACAGGCTTTAACGAAGACAATTTTTTCTCATTTTACCATTAAATTATGTTAAAGGAAATCTATCAGAATTTCATTTCACCTATTGAAACAGAGATAGTGTACAAGGTAAAATTGTTCATGATCGAATGTAGCTCAAGGCAAGACTCGAACTTGCACCTACGTCAACACCGGGCACCGTCCCGTCCTTACCTATAAATCACCTGAATCAGTACATATCTTAGGGAAATTAGCCTTGTATGAGCTTGCGCTACTAGTGCATAACTCACGACAGGGGTAGGCAGAGGACGTGAAATTTAATTTTCAGCGCCACTGAAAGCAGCAAATGGAGATTTAACAATGGACAAAATACAGCAGGAGCAGCCCTTCTTGCCCATCGCTCATGAACATTGCCCTATTATTCCCATCGACTAACGATACCCGTCAAAAGAGAAGGGATGATGCCATTCTAAACCTACCAGTGGCGGCCACTGAGATTTTTTGCTGGGCAACCCGGAGCAAAAATAAGTATCTATCAATAAGGTAGTTTCTTTGTACAATTATTACCGACTGTACTTTTTGACCTACTCCTGAAGAGGATTCTAACTCCCCCAAACGAGACGGATTATTCCCAAGATCAAATGACCTTGAAATACGCCTCGATCGCAACTCAACACGACACATACTGAATTGACATAATGGATACACAAAATACTGGTATATCGTAAATCTAAATTTCACTACTATATTAAGTTGGTTTGTCATTAAAATAAACAATAACAATAAGCATTCGTTAATATTATTGTTGCTTTCATATTTTGTATATTATTCACCAAATAACAAAGTAGCGTGTTGCGCAATCCGCCATGGAGCCCATGGATAATTAAAATAAGAGTAAAGTACTAAAGTTGGAAACTACACCATTTTTAATACAATTTTTTGTGTTTTAAAGGTGTACACAATATTTGATAATTATAAAATCGATATTTGATAGTATTTTGCCCATTCGCTCAGGACACGTTTTAGTATAATTTTAATATTTAGCCGAAACAAGTCATTCTAATATAAACCTTATTACAATACATTATTAAGGTTTAAATTTCAGTGAGATAATACTAAAATAAGCCGCTGTACAGCGCGTTTGCAAAGACGCGTGGAAAGCGCCATTTTCGCAGAGTCTTGGAAGCGCGTTGTCAATGTGTGCGTGTAATTTCGATGTGTGCACGCGCGAAGGCAAGGCGTCTTCACTGGCTTTGCGCGCTCGGCGTGTGAATTCATACTGATAGTGATTTGATGAAATATTTTGTCATGACGCTATTTAGTAAATCGCATTGTCAGATTCAGGGTAGTTTGTATTTATATTGTTGATTTATGACATTATAAGTATGGTACATGCAGCAAGAAATTTTAGGCAAACCGGTGGGAATCGTGTTGTATGGGAGCTCCGCTACTGAACCCTACACAACACAGGTGACCAGTGACCTCTGTATATTTGTTCGTAAAGAACGCCTCTGATGAATGTGTTCTGGATAATGTGTATGACCATCCTGACTGGACATAACCAGCGAGTGATGTCGCTATTATAAATAGTTCAATTAAGCTAATGAAAGTACTTTTTATTCGATTCTTTTTCGTGTAATTCAATGTTGAAACTTACGGACAATATTTATTTGTACTTGATCTCTGTATCAAATGATAAATATGTTATTTTGTTATCTTGATTGATGTTATCAAGGATATATTTTCTTGAGGAATCCAATAATGATGCATCATATTGCATTTCCACTCGAGTAACTAAATGGCGACGAACATACTCATACAAAAATAAAAATAGTGTTTACAACCTACATATTTTGCGTTTCGTCCGTCTTAGTATGAAAAATAGCTGCGACGAATGCTGCTTTACTTACTTGGAAGAACCAGATGTAGATGTTGCAATCCAGAAGGAATAGCCCCAGTGACCCATTGCGTACTACCAGTTTAAGTGATTGAATAAGGATACAACCCTAATTCACGCTCCATTGCGAACTATGGAGTTAGTGTTTTGTCTATAAAGTATAGGCTTAACATTTAATCAGTTAAATGATCTGAGCCTGTGATGGGACAGGGGTGCGGGGGAGACGATAAAGAGGGACGGGTGGCGAGCGGCCTCCCTCGACCTTGGGTCGACCTAAAGTAGATGCGGCGCATCTTTGACGAACGATTTGTAAAGGCGCTGATACTTACAACTCATTTTGCTGCCGCTTATTGATCCCCGACATATTGTCCATCAGAAAATTAATAGTCAGCTTCTCATTAAGCGTCTGCACGTTCACGAATACGCCCTGGTCGTTCAGCCACACAAACCGCGTATGCTGGTATATAAAGTACCGCAGCTTGTTGTTGTGGTTCGCGATGTTGAGATCTATTTCCAGTACTTTCTCCATGTTGAATGAGCCTTCGGCGTCCATCACTGTAATGATTTAATGAATATAACGATCGGCCAGTGTCATAATACCACAAGACCTTGCTTGGCTTGTTGCTAGGCCTATTTGAATAAAGAATATTTTGACTTGTCTCTTTCAGATGACGATTGTGCCTCTTCCGAGAGTGCTGCTAACCTCTGGAGAAACTCGAAATAAAATTCTTGACTTCTTAAAAATGCACTCACCCCGCGAGTTGATCTAAACGGGTCATTTTAATCGAACGACGGAATGTTAAATAGGCACTTAAGGGAACTATTACGACTCGACAGTCTATATAATTATAGTTTTAGTATTAGCTAGGATTAGTTAACATTTCTGTAAAAATCACGGCTACATGTGGATTGATGCTATATTGAACTTTTTTGTTACTGGACTTATAAAATAAGCTACATTTAAAACAAGACCCTTAACAAATGTAAAACTGAACTTACCACAAATATCTTCAGCCATTTTCAAACTGCATTTTAAGTACTTGAATCTGTTCAACGTAGGATAATAAGCCAACGCAAAATACGGTAATCCACATAGTGCTATACATATAGCGTGGAATATGAAAGCGCGTAGTTTTGAGTACTTGTAGCCGTATATCTTAAATATTTCTTCGTCGACGACGTTTTCCAGTATTTGCCATTGGGTTTCACCGATGACTTCGTAATCATCTGTAACATGAGGGAATCTGGTTGTGATCGTCACCGGCTATAGTTGACGAAAGTGGTGGACATAGTGTTTGCATAATAACGAAACGTAGCGAGGTGCACTGATATTGCGACGGTAGCAAAGGAAGACATAGAGCCGCTATACGCGTGCGCCCATTAGGGTTGCTTCTTCACCAGAGATGTGCTCTGCAGCTATGCTGCGAGGTTGTGTAAACTATGCTACCAAAACCCGTTTCCACCAGTGTGATGCTATGTGGACCAATGGATATGGTTGGTGGATTGAAACACATTCATAGCACAGTAGTATACATAGCACATCTCTAGCGGAAAGGCGGGTGGAAAGGCAATGCAGCTAAATTGAGAGCTTGTTTTAATCGCTGACGGCTTACAATTAACAACCTACTCAATTTGGGCAAGTGGTAATTTGTAATTTGTCCATAACGTCCCATGCAAGTAAAGTGCTACTGCATATTATAAAAAGGAGACTAGAGAGTTTCATCTCCGGACAAATTGCTAAGGAGCAGGCGGGTTTCGTCAGAGGAAAAGGTACACGCGAGCAGATACGAAACATGAGGCAACTGATCGAGAGAGCTAGAGAGTTCAATGTGCCGATGGCTCTATGCTTCATTGACTACGCTAAGGCTTTCGACTGCATCAGCTGGAGTAAAATGTTTAGTGTCATGAGTGAGATGGGTATACCGGATCATCTTATCTTCCTTGTTCAGAATCTATATCTTGACGGCAAATCTCTGGTTAGAATAGATGACTCCGTGTCGGGATATTTTTGTCCTAACCGTGGAGTCAGACAGGGATGTATCCTCTCGCCGCAACTGTTCAATCTCGTAGGTGAACACATCATGAGGAGAGTTTCGGAGGGTTGGAGTGGAGGCATACGAGTTGGAGGACACCTCATCAATAATTTACGCTTTGCGGATGATACCACCATTATAGGCGCTAATGAATCAGAACTCGCCGTCCTTCTGCAAAGAGTTCAATTGGTGAGTATAGAGTATGGTCTGCAAATCAATCGAGCCAAAACCAAACTGATGTTCGTAGATCGAGCAGGTTTGCTACAACGAACGTGGGAATTAGCCGACTTAGATATGGTGCAAAAATTTGTGTATCTTGGATCTCTAATAACTACGGATGGCGACTGTGAGAAAGAGGTGGTTAGAAGAGCCCAGATAGCAAAAACAGCGGTGAAGCGGTTGGAGAAGATCTGGAGGAACAGGGGAATCAGCAAGATGACAAAAGTCAGGCTGATGCGAACCCTAATCTTCTCAATATTTCTGTATGGCTCGGAAACATGGACCCTGAAGGCACGAATTCGGAGCAGAATTGACGCATTCGAAATGTGGTGCTGGCGTAAAATGTTAGGTATTCCTTGGACTGCGCGCCGCACAAACGCGTCAATTCTCTCAGAATTGAGAATCCGACTACGGACACGTGGCCCGACGGGAGCCTGATAGCCTAGAGAAACTCATCGTTGTGGGGCACGTGGAAGGAAAAAGAAGTCGAGGAAGATCGCCGACCCGTTGGACTGATGCCGTAAAGGAAATCTGCAAGGGGAACTTGCAGACGTCTATCAGGATGGCCGAAAACCGAGCGGCCTGGAGAGCAATTGTGCGCAAAGTGACGGCCTCATGTAGTCACGACCCTCAGTCATGAGGATGCGAAAAAGAAGAAGAAGAATTTGTCATAAGTCACAACCTCATGTCAAAGCCGATTGTTGCAAACAAAAAACCGTATGGTCGCATATGGAGTGACGATGAGAAGGTATGCATTTGATGAACAGACACTTGATGAAAAGAGACCTGAATCCCTATCATTATTCAGCGATAACAGATTTTATTTGTCGATGATTGCTCTTTGCTTCCGTAAATTTTGAAGCTAAATTTGTAAAATGGATTTGATTGACTTTCTACTTCACCATGTTGAGAAATGGCCCCTTACAATGACAACTTAGCTGTACATTACCGAGTCTACAAGTAAAGATGCTTGCTGCCCCGCTGGCTATGATTGTTACATATAGACAAAGGAATGTATGGTGAACTGTCATTGTAAGGTGACATTTGCCAACATGGTAGGGTCGGTTTAATGTGTCCAATAGTAATGACAACCACATTATGAGTGAGTTATATGATTGGGCCTGGTTAATTGACATTTCAAATTTCCAAGTAGTATGAAATCTTAACCCATATTATTAATTTGTACACAAGAAAACCTATTTTTAAATATTTTTTTAGGTATTAGTTTTCAGGATATTCATGAAAATGTGAAGAAAGCCTACCATTTATCATTACGTCTATATGAGGCTAAATTGTAACAGTCACAACACACAAAAAGAACAGCAGTACACTCTCTTTAGTAAAACCACCTTATTAAGATAAGATAAGTTTTACTGTACAATAATATAATTTGAAGATGTTGACAATAATATAATTTATACCAAAAAAAAAACCGACTTCAATTTGTGGTTTCTGTGAGCCAATGCTTGGTTACATACAGAAAATACCGAAATCGGCATGTGCGCCTATCAAATTCGAGGAGTTCCCTCGATTCCTCCTAGATCCCATCATCAGACCTTCACCAAATTTATATGGGACCAATGTCGGGGTGCCTGCTTGAAAACAAAAACATACAGAGGAGAGAGGGGAACATACAGAGGAGAGAGGGGAACATACAGAACAAGCAAACATGCAGACGAACTGAGTACCTCCTTCCAATCATTAAACTCTTTCATGCTACAACTACTAATCAATTTACTAATCAGCCATTTTTTAAAAATGCTTTTAAATAGTTTACCAGACAGACTTTATTTCAACAGGCAATTTGTTAAAAACTTTTATCACTGCAATGTAGGCACTTTTATCCATAAGTTTATTATTAACCTACTAGTTTATTATTAATAGTACTTCTGTGTGATTTTTTATGCTGCAATGCCTTAACTGTCACATACTCTCTTTTAGAATGAAGAACTTTTGAAATTAATTTTTTATAAGAAATTGTGATATTTTATAGAATTTAAAAGTTTTGTTATATTAATTTGTAATTGTGTATAAAAAAAATGTTGTCAATTAACTACTCCAACACACAACAATCATATATAGGTTGAAATATATAAATCATAATAGAGTACAATATCCTTCAGTAAGAAAAGTTAAGGAAGTAAAGTGTATAGTAATGTGACTATTCATAAATATTGCAATAATTATAAATGAACAGAGACCTCAATGATAAATTCTTCATCTTAACCTTCAATTAACTCAAGCATAACATCCTACTATGGAATGTAATAGAAAGAGCATTCAGTTATCTCAACAAGCACTTGATGTAATGGGAATGACCCATATAATTAAACAAAACAATGACAAGGTTATGAAAATCTTGAAACCTTAGATATTCTCTTAAACCTTCAGAATAGCAGTTTTGATAATTGCATCAATGCAAGGCACGCAGAAAGTTAATCGTGATCTTAAGATCGGGATTATAATTTCAGATTCATTTCAGAAACATCTTATATGATTCACTATGGACATGAAAGAATAATGCAGGACTTATTATCGCGCAGCGACGCATTTATTGCTGCGTACGTTGACTACGCAAACATTTTGTCACACTGGGTCCTTGTCTCGATATGCACAAATTTTCCCTTGCTGTGAGTCATACAGTAAAGGTTGGATATGCATGGTGAAATATCAGACTTACCATTGGCGACAGTGGCATTGTTCGTGTTCGGCATTCCCGCAAAAACTGATTGTTTGCACAGCATAAATAAATTAAGGCATAGTACTAAGATGTTCTTTAATTATTGATAGTTAACCGGTGCTACCTCATTTCAAAATATTAAATGGATATGGAATTTCAGGATACGAAATCCCACTACTCACATCACACTTTATGAATGAATGAATTCATAGGCAAGAACAAACGTCAATTATTTTTTAACTTTATTTAGTATAATGTCAAAGCTATTTAAGTGTTATTAAAAGACGACAAACGAAGATACATTTTTTAAACAAACTAGTGATACATTAAAGTGTTTAGAAATTTTCTATCAAGAGTTGAGTCTCTGAATACATTTATTTCGAAATAAAATAATAACATTTCCACATTATTGTTAATTTTGAAGAATTGAATGGCGGCGATAGCAGACGCCAGAAAATACCGAAAGATGGCGCTAGGGTAGATTATTCCCGGATATTGTTATCTGTGCCTGAAACGTGCCAGTGGCGGATGTTATTGATTTGTTTTGGATGGCGCGAAGTAAGTGATGTTAAACAAGAATACTTATCGTGATTACCACCTCTTACAAAACACAAGTGATACCATAAGTGAATATGTCGAAAAGAGGACTAGCTAGCGGTAGAACTGAATATTTAGAAGTCGGCGAATTTAATTATTCGTGGCCTGGTGAAAATGGAACACTTCACGATTATGGATCGGTAAATTACACAATGCCTTCAGGTATGAGTTTATTATAAATGCGTACCAATACGATTACTTACGAATATTAACAAAAGTCTAACGGTAAATGTTATGATTTCAAAGGACCATGGTATTGGCCTTGGTGTCCACTGTGGAGGATTTCGCAACACCCGCTTTTTCAGGTTGGTACGATTTTTTCCCCTACAGTCAATGTTCCACCTGTTTTGTTCTTCGATAATGTTCGTTGTTAATATAAATCTCATTGTTTATTTAGCTCTCCAATATGCTATTCGTAGCATCATACTGCGCACCGAGTACGAAGAAAGGACAGCTTTGGATGCACACTATCCTCATTTTCGGTAAAAATGTTTACAAGACGTGATACTTTATAAAGTAGATTGCTATTACCTACTTCAACATTGTTGATGCATAATGATGCCTTAACTTACCTTGACTAGGGGAACTCATAAATAGCATGGACCAAGCATGGACACTTTGTTACTTTGTCGCTTTCACCCCTTGGAAGTTTAGTATGACAGTTTAAACCTGACGTTAAAGCGACAAGATATATCGCGGAAAGGGTTGACAAGTAACGAACCCTCTTCATTTCGCGACTGTACAAAGGTGTTAATCCCCTTGTCAGCCCGACCGTACCTATTTTATTTACCTACCATATTGTAAGTTAGGCATCAATACCTAGGGTTTTTCCCTGCCTAATGGCTAATTTGCAAATTAAGATCTTCACTCCAATCCCATTGGTTGGATTAGTGGATTACTATTATTACTATCACAATACGGGGATGTCAATATTATCGCGGATTTCATTTAGCTTCAATATTCACGTGATACGTATAATGATTTGAGGGTATCGCATCATAATAATCACCGTGTGAATAGCCCCAATGCCGCGCACAACACAGATTGTGCCTGGTGCGATGTCGCACTTTTCATTGGGCCGTATATTGGTCACCTGTTACTATAGTGTCCCCACACAGACCACTAAACATAGGTTTAGTTTAGACCACTAAACCTAGGTTCAGTTTTTACCTAGGTTTAGTGCAATACCATTTGCAGAGTCAGGTCATGAAACATGAGACTCACAACTGTAGTGCAAGTTGTATTCGCACAAAAGATACTGATCGACACTATTCCAATCTCGCCAAATGGTATTGGGGATACTATAATGACTGATGTCTTCCAGCCTTCATGCTGTACTCGATCTGGGCCTGGCACGTCATCTGTTCCCCTGACGCGTTCTCCTGGAACTTCGGCTTCGTGTTTCTGAACCTCGCCCAGGTTGTCTACCTCGTGTATGAAATGCGGCCGGTCAAGTTTGATCCGGAGCTGGAGGAAGTGTATCACACACTGTTCGAGCCTTTTAAGGTATTCTATATGTAATGCCCTGCTAAGACCTTAGGAAGTATATAGTTTTGGTCAGCTGCAGAAAAAAAATTATCCATACATACAACTTCAATGCAGTCTAGTATATTCGCGTTTATATCGAATTTTAATGCATTCACTGCTGGCAACGCATATATGCTTTTTCTGAGCTTTCATCCAGTGCTTTGAACGCATATGTGAGTTCTATTAATTTTTAACCCCCGACGCAAAAAGAAGGGTGTTACAAGTTTAACTTGTCTGTCTGTGAATCAGTCTGTGGTATCGTAGCTTCCAAACGGATGAACCGATTTTCATTTAGTTTTTTTTGTGTCATAGATAATTTTATCCCGAGTGTTCTTAGTGTTTCATGAAAATCTGTTCAGCCGTTTTTGAGATTTGAGCTTTGAAATGAAAATGTCAGTGGTTTTTCAAATTTTCCAAGTTGTAGTGTAATGTTCTACTTATGTTTTAGTTATTAGTATGAACATGTGCGTTTGAGGCATATAGAACAGTGTGGCACCTGGCGAAAGTCCAGGAAAAAGGACTGGCAGTGAATGCCTACTGCGCCTTAGCAGAACAGGTATCCCAAAGCGATATTTAAAAAAATATTTTTTGTATAGGTATCGAGACTGCAGTTCAAGCGTATGGTATCACCAGACTTCGCTCATGTGATGTCGCTACATGCGGGAGAGGCTTACGCCATGCAGAACCTCACTAAGACAGACAGACTTGGCCTGTTGTTGGCTGGCAAGGTAAGCACTAAGTAATATACTACCCGTAGGTACTAATATTATAAACACGAAAGTAACTCTGTCTTTATGTTACCTCTTCACGCTTAAACCGGCGAATAATAATAATAAATATTATAGGACAATTTTTTACACAAATCGATCTAGTCCCATTGTAAGCTCTCTATAAAGGCTTGTGTTATGGGTACTAGACGACGATCTATTTAATAAATATATACTTAAATACATAGAAAACATCCAAGTCTCAGGAACAAATGTCTCTGCTCACCACAGAAACAAATGCCCTTACCGGGCTTCGAACCCGAGACCTCTAGCTTCGGAGGCAGTGTCACTACCAACTAGGCTAAACAGCAGGCAGACTAAATGATGGCGAATGGATTTAGATGAAATTAAATTTGTCATTGTGATATTTTGAGATTCCGGAAAGGAAAATTATCCCCTATATTTATTTATACTAAGGCAATCATTTCGAACTGAGAAATCTTCGAGAAGACAGTAGGTACGTTGATAATTATCTCCTAAGGGAGTGATTAAAATTAATAAAATATTGGGGGACAATCTTACACAAATCGACCTAGTCCCAAAGTAAAGCTTGTACCCACTACCTGGTACCTACTAGACGTCAATAAAGATAAATGAATACTTAAATACATAGAAAACATCCAAGACTCAGGAACAAATTTTCATGCTCATCACATAAAGAAATGCCCTGACCAGGATTCGAACCCGGCACCTCAGGCTTCGTAGGCCATGTAGGCTCCTCGATAGGGAGCTCATTCGACAACCGGAGTGCCCGAGCGAGGAAATTCCTATGACACTGTACCGAGCGCGACCATTTAGGTTCTAAGGTGTGAGAATAAATGCGCTGCCAACGGCGAGCCGTGCGTTGGTAGAAAGCGGCCGTGGGCATCCTGTCAACAATATTCTTAACAATTCTCCTAAAGATATTGACAATGATGCATGCAAACATATGCAAGTAGGTACATCTCTCAAAGAAAAAGAAAGAAAGGTTTTTGTTCAACCAAGGGGAACTAGGGCGTCGCAAAATGTCTAAACATCGCAAGATCAACTTACCTATACATATGTACTCATGCCGTCAGCAGGCGCCGTACATTTCTCCGTAAATGCCTCAACCCTCCGCAATTCCAACTTCCTTCCCGCAAACGGGTGTTTCTTATGACGTCACACATTACATTAGCACTTGCGCATGCCGAGCTAAATTAAGTTTCAACCCAAACATACGTAAACTCACGGTTAGAAAGGACACAGGAAATTTATTTTTTAGTGACGCTTCTAGCAAGCTACTGTAGCCGAGCCTTACGCACGCGACTTTCAACCGGAGCCGGGTTTCAAACCTGCCGTAGGTGTCGTACCTCTGGGTTAAAAAAAAAGTATGTACCTAATTGGAGATCTGTTTATTAAGCTGTCTGTAAATGTCGCATCGGCTGAAGACTGTAGAATCATTTTACTCCTTTCCTCGATAAAACTTTGAGTGGAGATAGAGAGCCTTTTGGCTGTGTGTCCGTTGGGCCTTAACTCGCATGTCAGCACACACTACGTGGGCTGTTCCGAAAGTTTTTAGCTGCTCTCACTCTATTCATGCGGTATATTTTTTATTTACACCATTATGTGAGTAATTTCAAGAGTTATGACCTGAGATAAAATCGTTGGTAAGTAGCAAGTATTTTTTTCACAACATTTCTTTTACCAAAATATGTAGTATGGGCTTTTCAAAAATTGCGAAAATAGTACTATTTTTGATGCCTAATAAATAGTTTTGGCAACGAAATCCCTAACAGCTGTAGTGGAAACTGCCCGGGATGACTTCCTAACTTAGTTTTGCTGATTTTAATGTAAAATCAGTAAATGATTTTATTTTATTTAAGTTTTTTTGTGATGATGACCAGTCCCTAGTCTCGCGACCTAGACTAATACTCGACACACCTGCTCATTGTCGCTAATTTTCATGCAATCGAAACAGATTACGTGGGTAGAGACAGGGAAGATTCATAGTTTGCGGTGTATAAAATTTCGTTTAGTTGTGGTGACGTGTTAATCAAAATTGACCCGCAACACAAAATTGGTATTGTGACCCGTTCATCGTATATTAGATAGTGCTGTTGACACGTCGTACTTAAAATACAATTTAAAAAAAACCCAAGGGACTTTCATCAACAGTTTCACCCCAACACATATGTATTGAAATTACCCGCATAATGGTATCATTAAAACATATATGGCATGAATAGAGTGAGAGCAGCTAAAAACTTTCGGAACAGCCCACGTATTGAGCCGCCTCGTTTGACCGCAAGTATCCAATATTTCATATTTAAAGCAAATGTCTCAGTGCTTGACACTTTAAATCTTATATCATATGAATAGAGGTTATAGACGTGCCAAGTCTTGGGTATAAACGGTGTTAATGTGCATTGGGAGTACCTTACTTAATTTAATTTAGATTTTGAGAATACAGTAAAAATCTGTCTACTGTCGATTGATTCTATCGGCTAACCATCATTACCTACGTTTACGCATGGAAGAGCCTCGATAGATATGCATCTCCGAAAATTATGCAAATAGAAAAGTTTCCATTCCACAAAGTGCTGTAGGGAGAAATTTAAAACAATTCCCATCTACGCGTGCCAATGTTTGCAATGAATACATTGCGATACGCCTCGATGTAACGACACGGGTGTGCCTTTGGGGCCCTGGCTCCCTTAATGTCACTTTGATACTTTTTAATAACGTTTTGTACATCGATTTTGTGGTAACTGGTAAGTCAATAGGATGTGGTTACCTAAGAACTGCAGTTGTGCGCAAAATAATAGCAGTAGTTTTTTATCAGAGTAACTAGAGTCAAATATTTTCAAAATGCGATGTAAGACAGGCATGATTTGCCTTAGGCGACACGTTTACCAGAGCCTCAACCAAATAAATTATTCAAGTAGTAGAACGAAAATTAACAACAAACTCCCGATTATAGGTACACTGGGCAAGGAAAAACTTCTAGGTAACAGAAAATTTCCATATTTTTTGTACGTAACATTGAATATAATGGAGAAGATACTAAACTGAAATAATGGCACACACTGTTTGTATTTATTTAATTACTATGAAGGGTTTTCAGTATAAGAATGTTCAGTATATGAGCGCTCGTGGCCCAGCGGCACCCGCGTACCGCGTGCGGTATGCGAGGTTAAGCAATGTGGGCGCAGGTCAGATCTTGGATGAGTGACCGCTTTGAGTGGTTACTAACTGAGCGCTCTCGTGCTTTGGAAGGCACGTTAAGCCGTTGATCCCGACTGTTGTCTACGACAACAGTCGTTAAGCCAAGTTAGAGGCCTTCGGGCGGCTTGAGAACTTCTAACAGTCAAGTTGCCCACTCACTTGACAAAGGGGGGTCGAAGTTGCACCACGTCCGTAGGGAGTACCCACCGTTACCCTACACGTGACCCCTGGGTGGTGGTAAAAGTGCAACAAAAACTGGCAACCGTACTTGTCTTCTCGAAGATCTCACGGTTCGTAAATAAATGCCATACGATTATATAAAAAAAGTATAAGAATTGTTGGTAGGAAGTAAATAAGCTGGTTTTCATGTTTTAGTCCATACGAGTACACCTACTGTTTAATTTACTTTTACAGTTAATTTAGAATCAATTTTGACAAATATAGAAGAATAGTAAAAAATGAATAAATTACCTTTCAAATTTCAAATTAAAGGGAAAAATTTAAAAAAATTACGCTCCGAGCAGGATTCAATCCTGCGACATCTGTCATACGCAGCCAATCGCTCTAGGCCTATGAGCTATCGGAACAACCACGCTCGGGCACGAAATCCTTCGCTAGTTCCCTCTTACAACGCCTTAGGGAGGCGTACAGCGACATCTATCGTAGAAAACTTAGGCTTCTATTAACGGTACCAGCGTGTCAACTTACATTGACAAATTGTCAGTAACCCACCCTTATTATTCCCTTTAATTTGAAATTTGGAATTTTCGTTAGCAGCATTACTGCTTAATACAAAATTAAATTACGTTTATCCCTTAATTTAAGTTCAATATTATAAATAAATAATAAATAAAATAAAAAGCCCATTTATTCCATAACCAAAGTGAAAAAAAAACATAACTTAAAATCTAATTACAATATTATTTGATAGTATTTTTATTATTTACTTTTCTAAATGTATAAAATGTAATATATAATCAATAAGAATTTGGTTAGGACCCCTTACGGGTAAAGGCCTCCTCCAGCTCATGCCATTTTGTTTGTTCGATTGTTCGATTTTGTGCAGTGTTGGGCCAATCCGTTTCAATTTTTTGAAGGTCATCAGACCATCTGGCGTTGGGCTTACCTTGTCTGCGCTTGCCGTCTGGTCCTTTCCACATTGTGGCTACCTTTGTCCATCTCTCGGCGTGCATTCTGGCCACATGGCCTGCCCATTTCCATTTAGACTTTAAGCTATATTCTATTGCGTCTATTATTTTAGTCTTTGCTCTAATGTCTCTATGTCTAATCTTATCCTTAAGTTTTATTTTCATAATGTTACGTTCCACGGCTCTTTGGCATTTTTGAATTTTGTTTTTTTGCGTCTTCAGTATATTTCCAAGTCTGGCTGCCGTAAGTCATAGTAGGGAGTAGGCAAGAGTCTATCACTTTCTTTTTAAATTTTAGTGGGAGGTGACTTTTTAGAACCTCTATCATACTCCAGAACGTATTCCAGGTTTTCTTAATTCTTCGGTCAATTTCTTCTAGGTTGTTTGTTGGATTAAGATTAAGTTCAATATTACATCCCGAATAATATACAGGGTGTTTGGCAGATGGATGGACATACCTATATAGAGGATAGATGAGGTCATCTGCTACGTGGTCAAGCACAAAAAAAAATACTTTGGCCCAAAGATTTTATTTAAGATTGTATTAATTTTTAAAACTTTGTTTTCTAAATTTATAACCTCAATTACTTAAAAACAAATCGGCCAAGAGCATGTCGGGCCATGCTCAGTGTAGGGTTCCGTAGTCGCCCAATGAACTTAATTAAAAATATTAAATAACAACCGCCAAAAGGGAATACCTTCGCAGCATTTCATTCGTCTTTTACTAAGAAGGGAAGACTTTTACGATAGCTCAAAAACAGCTTAAATGATCATCTCCGCTATAGTTTTCGTTGAATGTCTTTGCTAAGCTTTCCTTTCATGTTGTTTTCTTGTTTTTTGAACCCACAATTCAAAAGTTAGAGGGTCACATTTTTTTTCTTTTGTAATGGTTATTTCGGAAAATATTCACTTTATCAAAGAATTTTTGATGATGACCTCAATTCATTTTGAAAGACCTATCCAACAACAACCCACACCATAGGGTTGAATAAAAAACACACCAACACTTTATGTATAGGGTCACTGTCCGTCAAGCGTCGTCTTAAGTTTTAATTTTTTTCCTTAATTATAATTTTCTTATTGTTTGCTATTATTTCGCACATTACTGTAGGTTTCAGGATGTGTAGGCAGGAGAGCAGGTGCTGTCTGAGATCCGTCCCTCATTTCCTTATCCTAATGGATAAGTTAGCCCTGGCACTTTAATCTTATGTGACATGTATATTGTTTCCACCTGTCACTGTGTACAAGAATGTGTTTACATACATACAAATTAATAACTTAGTATAAAACGCAGGTGCTACCTACCTTGATTTTACGTATTTTACATTTGGTTGTCATATTTTACGTCTTTTTTATTAATTTTATTAAAATTTGCGTGTAGCCTTCTGCCCCGATGCGAGGAGCTGTTTAGGAAATTGTATTTTCTTGAATAATAAGTTCCTTCTCCCTTTTTCCTGCTCCATCAAATCTAGCAGTAATAAATTTCAGTGTATTAGGATTAAATATAATGAAACGGGTCACTCACATCTTAAAGGTCGAATATAGCGACGAATATAGGAGCGATATTCGACCTTTAAGACGTGAGTGACCCGTTTCATTATATTTAATATGTCTCAAACTCACGGGAGTTTTCTATATAAAATTTATATTAGGATTATTAGGGTATGTACCTACTTTGTAAATTTTTTATTCTATTTGCGACTATCAAATATAGAGGATAAGTTGTTTAAATACGAATGCTCTTATATTACATATCCACCACCACTATATCAGCCGAAGGACGTCCTTTGCTAGAAATGGGCCTCCCCCATTTCATGGGGGGTATATGCCATAATCGCCACGCTTGGCATGCGGGTCGGCGACCACAGTATCTCCACCGCACTCCAGGGGTGCTGCTGCCCATCCCCCGAAGGTTTTTGTCGTAGTTTTAGGAAATACCCTGGTCCACATGTACTACATATTTACATATAAATATTACATATAAACTTTCAGAAATAATTACTTCAACAACCATCGCAGGAAATGAGCATTATGAGCAAACTGCCCAATTTTGGTATTTATATAGAAAAAGTTATATCGACTAGGCTGACTAGACTAGATTATATACCGATGTCAAGAAAAATAAAGTCAAACTGTGTTCGAATTTGTTTTGAGAAAACCATTAAACTTATATAAGACAAGAATCAACAAAAGTAGGCGATTGAGTGGGCAACTTTCGGAGCAAACGTTAAGTGCTACCAGATTTATTTAATGTTAGTTTGACTTGGAAGTTCGAGCACCAATTCTACTGCCATACGCGAACAGACTTGTTAAACGACTGTGTGGTTTTAACTTCCTAAGAAGTACAAAAGTAAGGTCAGGTCATAAAACTAGTTGTAAATATCTATATTTTATATCATATTATAATTGAAATACATATGAAATCATTTTATCTAGGCTGCCTTTCTGCTACGAGTTTTGAGCTTTTTCCCATATCAAAAAAATATATGTATGTCCAATGCCGATATTTAAGTATCGTAAAAATCGGTCCGATATACCGGTATTTCGGGATACCGGTATTCATGACCTTCGCAGTAGGTTTCAGGTAATTTGCTAGCCAAAATTTGGTCATAATATATGCGTATCTGGTAATTTGAGAAACAAAAACCTGGTCATACGCATATCTGGTAATTTGCGAAACAAAATCTGGTTATACGCGTAACTGGTCATTTGCGTATCTAATTTTTTTCCGAACCACTTCTTACTGCCCGTTCTCTCTCATCTATGAGAGCCTGTGCAAGCAGTGGGATATTATACTCGTACCAGCTGATGATGATTATGATAATCTTCAAAATTATTGATTATCTCTATTCTCTGTAGGTCAACGTTATGAGTGGACATCAGTTCCTACACCCAATTCTCCCCTGCGAGTTTCTGGACTCACCCGAGTTTGAATCCAGTCGGGCTACTATTGATGAGAAATTCAAGGTGAGTTGACAATTACCACCATGCTTTACAATCCGTGAGCTCTTAAGATAGGACTCGGGTTCGGGTGAAATGGTTGATTTTGGCTTAATATACGAACGTATAAGAGCAAGCGAGACTAGCGAGAGAGAAGTTCGGAACGGGATACTAGTACGAGGAATCCAGCACCGACCAGGCGCAAAGGAAAATTATTGCACCAGCTATATATTACAAAACTACGAAGTAGCTCTGGGCTGTATAAAATATTAACTTTCATCACTCTAGCTAGGAACCACGAAGCATACAAAATTCAGATAGTGCTCCTCCGTCGGGTAAGTAACGGTCGTGCCGATGACGTTTTAAATTTGAGATGTTACTACCGGCAGCTGACTTTTTAGGCATTATTTATAAGTCCAGGTAGGTCCCTAGGAAATTGTGGCGGGATGCCATTTGAAAGAAGAATATAAAACATTTGAGAAGTTATTTTTGGATGTTGTCTTGAAATGGCATTGCAATGGCAGCATATCATAACTTAGGTGCCCGCTGGAATTAAAAATTCATGTGTTTATATGCACGCTCCGCTATCCGCTCCACTCGAAGCAACACTTAGGTCGTACAAGACCTGTAAATTCAAAAGAAAAACCTAACTTGACTACACAAATAAGACGTTCTTGAATACCGATCATGTAGGTTGTATAGTGAAACTATGCCGCCGCTGATGGTGGTCTATGCATTCATTAAATTTTATCGCCAAGACCGTATTGCTCTTAACTTTAGCTACTGCGGCTGCGACTAAAGTGCCGCGCATATCTCGCCATAAGAGTCCGCAGGACGCTCCGTTCTCCATACAAACATAGTTTCGCTCTCATTCTCAAACGCCATGCTGGAATAACATAAAACTTTGCATGCACAATGGGATCTGGTATATCTAGGCCGTAAATTAGTTTCTGTTGTTTGAAATTATAATGAAGAAAAAATACAGCGATTATTAACGTTTTCATACAAGACCTAAAAAACTAAAAACCTAATTTCCGGCCTAGATAAGGCGGAAACTACGTTTGTATGGAGAATCGAGTTCATCCGAGCGTGCGGGGGATCCTTAAGTGATTGAATGTTGAATTTTCAAGTACTGCAGAAGATTCACACTGCAGGTTACAGACAGACAGCAACCCACCCTTAGCTGATTGCTCCACTGAACTTTAATAAGAAATGCCAGCGCTCTAGCAATTTGGAGATACCTACTATTGGCAAATGCTATCAAATCGCGTCCGTACGCGGCGCGTTTAGTGTCTGCCGTCAAATGTTTTCTGAAAGCCGATGTAAACGTGAGATGGGAGCGATTCAATTTGTCTTGATTGACAAAAGGGGACATCCATAGCATATTGCTGTTGTTTCATGTTTTTTTCAATCTACTTTTGCTAACCAGATACATGAAAATGAAGGAATCCCTGTGCCGGAGATGTCACATATTATTGATGTGTGTGACGTGTAATAAAAACACCCGATCAGTCATGGAAAAAAACTCTCTCGACATAAAATCATTATTTAGTAAGTTACGATGGCGACGCCGTTGCTGTCGGGGCCTAAAAATCAGTTGAATTGAGAATCTCTAATTTAAAACATCAAAAGGCTAATTATTATTTATGACCCAATCCGCTTTATCCCATCATTTTTAATGACGCCAGTTAGACGATGACTGTAATCATCACCTTGTTAAATAAGGCAATGAGGCCAACTATCACGCTTCAGCACACTGATGGGTTCATTATTCAGGGGGGTTCGCAGCGTTCCGGAATGCTGTGACCTATATTAACGACTCGAAGGGGTTTTTAGCGTAAGCAAAGGTCGAAGGAACGTTTGCTCTGTCGATTACCGATTTGGTTTGATCGATGATCTTTTGATGTAAGAGCATTTTGGCAAAGCTATACAAGAAAATACCTAAAAAGAAATTCTTATTTCAGTGCTGTATTTTTCAGGACTAAGCAAAAAACATTCTACTCTTTTTGTTGAATGTGAAAATGCACGAAATTCAAACGATTAATGATCGTCAGACAAAATATTATGAATATTATGATTGAAAATATACAAAATATTTAGCACTCTGCTTTTCCATTTAAGGATGATTCACAGTAGGCCGTTCCGTGTCCGGGCCGGCCCGTTTTCTTCTAGAGAAATGCGCCAGCCGTTGCGTTTGCTGTCATAGAAAATGGGCCAACATATAACCGTCCCTTGATTGATAAAAATAAACACGAAACCCACTCCGTGTCATAATGTATCTGTCTATACTCACATTTTATGTATAAGTTTGTACCAATGTGAGACATATTGGACCCGGGTATGTAAAAGTAAAAAAGTAAAAGTAGTTTATTTTTCAAATTAGGCATATTACATGCACCTATGAACGTCAATAAACTACCACCGGTTCGGAAAAATAAACCTCTGCCACGAGAAGAACCGGCGTAAGAAACTCGGCGAGGTGTCATTTTTTCAAAACAATATACATTGTATAGTTAAATATAAAATTACAGTCTCAGTTACTACAAAAATAACAAGCTACAGTAGAAAACCTATTTTCGCGATAGATTAGCCGTGCAGGACACTATCACTGCCAAACATCCCTGTCCATGATGTAATCGTTTACCTTATAATATGCTTTTGAAATAAGTGTTTGTTTTACTACAGATTTGAATTTAGAATTGCTAAGTTCAGTAATGTGTTTTGGAATTTTATTGTAGAATTTAAAACTACGACCAAGACCACCGGGGGATGGGCAGCAGCATCCCTGGAGTGCGGTGGAGATACTGCGATCGCCAACCCGCATGCCAAGCGTGGCGATTGTGGCATATACCCCCCGTGAATATGGGGGAGGCCTATGTCCAGCAGTGGACGTTCTTTGGCTGATATGGTGGTGGTGGGAGACATATTAACATTTAAAGAAAGAAATAAATATGATTGAAACTCCTTTTCCAAAGTCACTATTTGCGACATGTTTCGCAAACACACGCAAATTTTATGTGCCAAATTCATGTACACAACCGCTCATAAGTATTTAAGCACTTGTACTTTTTTCCATACATCTGTGTACAAAAATTACTTTCAGAAATACACTGCCAAGTCAGAGTCCCTTGACAGCTTTGCGTGAATTTTGCATTTTTTATTTAGCTGACTTATTGAGCCTTAAATCGGTGCCAGGGGCCCCCCCTTTTAAAATGGTAGTTTTCTTTTTGCAATGACAACTACTAATTTAAGGCTCAATAAGTCAGCTAAATAAAAGATGTTAAATGCACGCAAAACTGTCAAGGGACTGACTTGGCAGTGTATTTCTGAAAGTCATATTTGTATACAGATGTATGGAGAAAGGTATGGGTGCCTAAATACTTATGAGCGGTAGTGTATGTCAATTGTACATGTACAAGATAATAATGTATCAATTTTATATTATTTTCCCCTCACTAGCTCGGAAAGCCGTCTTTTATCCTTTGAATTAAGCGGGTAAAAACGCATTTCATCCACAAGTGGGGAAAGTCATTTGACCTTGGAGCGTGTTTGAGTAGCTTTTGACAGATAACAAAACGTAAAACGCTCATATTAATGGTTCGTTTGATATCAATTATCATTAAATAAATGGTTTGAGAATTTAATAAAAAATACCAAATTTAGCTTTATTTAATGATTTAAGTTGTAAACCTTAAAATTCTATAAGTAAAATTTTTTTATAATGACTTTGAGTATAATTGTAAACGCACAAGTCGAGTCGATGCAATTTCAAAACGCATCGTCAGAAATGTCATCGTGTCAATGTCAACTAAAATATACACAACTTGTCACCGACTCCGACTCGCGTAAATATTATACACAACTTTCAGAGTTTTCTGTTATAATATCGTCAAAAAATCTGTGATTCCAGTGATGAAAATCATGCCTGTGGAACTGTGTTTTTTTGCATGTTGCACTTTCCTCGCTATAGTGAGGAGAAAAGTTTTGTGTTACACACGGGTGCAAAGTTGTATTTTACATCTCGTGTGTTGAAACACTCGCTACGCACAGGATTCTATTTTAGAACCAATCGCTTCGCTCGTGGTTCAACTATAGAATCCTTTCGCTGGCTCGTGTTTCAATTCCACACTCGCGGGTAAAATACAACTTTGCACCCTTGTATAACAAATAACTATTACAATACCGTCATAAAGTTTAGGACCAAACACAATTTTAGTTTAATTTTCATAAATTATTACCCAAACCAAACAAGGCAAAAAGATTGCAATGGGTTATTTCTTACATGGATTGGACTTTTGCAAACTGGTTGAGAGTACTACGGACAGATGAATCAAAATTGAATGGATAATCAATCAATGTTGATTATTTGGATATTTTGTGTTTGGTCTTAAACTTTCTGACGGCAGTGTATATATAACATTTTTAAAACTTATAGAAAAGTTGTAATATTATTATTATAACATAGGTGCGGAGAATTAGACCGCCATGTAAGACTGATTAATAAATCTTTTCACTTATTTTTTATACAACGACGGTGGCAAACATGCTTACGGCCTGCCCAATGGTAAGCAGACACCGTAGCCTATAGTCACTTGTGACTCCAGAAGAATCACAAGTACGTTGCTGACCCTTAATTGACCTGAGGAGTCGTTGTGTTGACAGCTAGAGACATATGCAGATACTTCACTCTCAACACAGCGCATCCTCGGGAGCTCTGGCGACCTTACTCACCACCAGGAACACAACACCACATACATAATGAGCAAGTAGTGATGTTATTATTGCTGCGGTCTTCCGTAAGGTGGAAGGACTTCCCCAGTTGGGCTGCTCCGGGTTCGAGCGAGATGAAGTTCCGCTGTACCCTACCTCTCTTACTGTGTCCTACCTCTTTTCTGTCACATAAATTGCTTATTGGCCCTTGCTGTGCATTCATAAATCAGTTGCAAATATAAATAATGTCGTAGTCATTAGGCATAAATCATATTTACATACCTAGTTTAATCAAACTATCGTTACGTTCAAAGCAAACTGCAAAATAATTAATCACCGCAGATTCTCGGTAAAAACAAACCTAACGACCCGTGAAATAAAGCGTTATTTGCTCAGTTAAATAAAAATTCTAATAACAACATTCTCTGTCAAAAACCATTATCTTTTTCAGGCTTCCTTTCGATAAAAAATATTTATTGGGTTCAGGGCTCCGACCGTCGGAGTGGCTGTATATTGTAAATGAGAAGGGGGCCTATTACTATGAACGGTTTGAATTGAAATTGTATTTGATTCGCCCTTGTTGTGACACGCGAGAAAGCGCTCGCAATAAATACAAAACAGATTCCAAGTCAATGCACTTAGTGGAATGAACCCTAGGTTCGTTGTCGGGCGTGTTTTAGGCATCCATTTCTCATTTCACGACCGGTTTGCTTGGCCGTAAGTCACTTCGCTCTTTCGCATTACCAACCCCTTTCCGCCGACCTAATTGCTGTCTGATACGGTCGAATAACATCCAAGGTGGCTATAAAAGTAGCGAATTGGGTTAAATATCGACAATGTACAATATGTACATCCAAGTAAAACTTTAACTTAAATCGTTCGTGTTAAAAAGTTATCAAATATGCTTTGATAATTTCACTCAGCGGGGGAATTACGCAAGGTTTTGGAGCCTGGGTAAGGTAGATCTAAATGTCATTTTCCATAATAAAAATTACAGATTTACCTATCGTACGTTCGTACAGTTACATGATTACCCTGCTGGTAAACATTTTCACTACAATTGAAGTGTTATACTGTAATAAAATAACATTTAGCAGCAATATTATATTAATATGTTGCACGCGTTTGAGCCTAAGTCAGAGCGAATAGTGCTCTCAACAATATTATATTCATATGCGAAATGATCAGCCTATTTAACCTCCAGCGGTGTAAAGTCCGAGTAGGTTTTTTTATACTACGACAGTGGCAAACAAGCATACGACCTGCCTAATGGTACGCAGATACCGTCACCTATGGACACTTGTGACTCCAGAAGATACACAAGCACGTTACATACCCTTTATTGATTTCAGGATCTCACCATCAGGAACACAACACTACCTACCTACCTCAGGAATAAGTAGTGGTGTTATCATGGCTGCCGTCTTCTGTAACCACTCACTTGCTTTGATTTTTGAGTTGAGCTCTATGCCCTTGCAATACGGGTGATGTCTGGTAACTATTGTCACCAAAAGCAACTGAGTGGTGGTGGTGGTGAAGGTACTTTCCCAGTTCAGCTGCTGCAAATATGAGCGAGATGACGATCCGCTGTGCCCTAGCTCTCATTGCCCAATATCTCCCAGTGATTGGTACAATCCTACCGCAATAGCGCTCAGGTTATTACGTTATCAATTTCGTACGAAGCGTCGTTTAAAACCCTTTGGTATGTTGAAGCATGTTTTTATTCCCATAGGTATCCATCGTGGCCGCATCTTCCTGCCGCTACGTATACTGGCAGCGTAGCTCACTGGAATACCTATTCGTGAAGGAGCCATATCTAGCATGCGTCATCACGACGCTCATAGCCCGGGACATAACCACGAAACTCTATGCGATGAACAACAAGATTGTGACGGAGAGGGGTTCGCATTTAGACATCAGACTGCCGAGCATTTCTCATGCTTTAGCGAGAAGTCCAAGGCGATTTCGGGCCGCAAACCGACCGCCACCACCGACAACGGTTCAACCTGTGCCGCCAGAGAAACGACCGAGTAAGTCATTTCCTAACTTCGTGCTACCGTAAATCATAAGTTTATATATGCAATGGTAAAACACTTCCGTTGTGAGAAAATTTCGGCGTAGTTTTTGGGCTAGTTGGTGTGCTTGTTTCATGTTGCAGTTTCATTGCATAATTGCAGTCGCATTTATAGCTTTAATTTCGCTACTAACTGGGTGAGAACAGAATTATACGTACTTACCTAACAAAAAAATAAATGTAGAATATTTTTCTATTATTTTTAATCCGATAAACTAGCGAGAGCATTGCGTACCTATGCAATTGAGCATCGTTAGGGTTTTTATACCCTAGAGGCGCGTACCTATCTGTGTTTTCATAACCTCAAAAACTTGATATGATGTCAATTATATGAAAACACATCCTCGCACACCTCTTCACCGTTAGTAAATCATTTTGCTTGTTTTAGAGAATTTAACTCCGGCATCATGATTTCATGATTTGAAGGTTTAATTTTTTTACTTGTATGAATTTATAGCTTAATCATCAGCAATACAGGGGCCTTGGCCGGCGACGGTGACCCCATCTGGCCTACCTAGTAAAAGCAATATTGCAGATTTCGATTAACATCAAAAACAAAACCTAAGGAAATTATCTGCTCTCGTTACATCTACATACCATTTGCTACTTAGCTGTGTGTGTGCCTTCAATCACCTTACCTGTCCACACAGCCTGCTGGATTCGTAACGACCGCACCGACCGCAGTGACTCCCGTCGTGACGGCTCCGAATACTCCGGCGACGAGGAGCTGATGCCCTTGGCCGAACACGAGGCACCAGCCGCCTCGTCCGACGACCTCTCCATCGCAGAAAGCTGCCCCGATACGTCGTCCAAATACCATAGCTGCGAGGCCGTTGAAACTGACGATGAATTGAAACATTGAACTTCCCTAGAAGCGAATCATAGTCTTTGCTATTGCTTGCTCGTGATCTTGCTTGCTTCGATATAAGCAAATCTTATTTATGATCGATCGAGTCAAGTCTGCTCTGAAACAGGATAACGTAGAGCATCATATTCAGTCTGCAGCGTAACTATCACGACTCCGAATCTTATTTGAGGTTGATTGAGCCAGCACATAACAAAGTAAAACATCTTTTATTCAGTTTTCAGCCTGTTGGTTTCACAAGGATCGTAGCTACGGCTTCGACACTCTGGTGACGAGGAGATCTAATATCTCTAGTCAAGCATGAAGCGACCGCAGCCTCGTGGTTTTCGAGCTTCGCTGTTTCACTGTCCAACCAAAAAACTGACATTCGCTAATATATGGTTCTGCTTCTCGCTATTCGGTCTTTTAATAGCCCAGCTTCAGCCAAATCATACAAAACACGTCTATAGCTCCCATTCTGTGATGCTCATATTAATCAATGATGGTTATAGCAAAGTAAAACCTTAAAATATTTCCCAAGCAATATATTGTAAAATAGTACATAAAAACGTCGATAATATTTGTTATAAATGTCATAATATTCTGATTGTAGAACTGTAGGTTCTTTCAATCTTTCATTTATAGCTTCCAAATAAATCTTTCATAAAGTAAAAACATAAGTATTTGTATTTCACAAGTTTTGCAATTTTTGTATGTTTCTGTTAAAGTTGCCTTTGGACTACACGTCGTGCCGGAAGCGTGGAGTTATAGTGGCGCTTTGCCAAGACTTAACGTAGTAAATTCACGGTGTCGTCATCTACTGCCGAATCCAAGCGTAATTTTAACTCGCTGAGGCATAATTTAATTTAAATTCTTTAGAAATGCAAAGACAAAAACTGAAAGATTGAGATCCTTTTGAGGTTCGGTTCGCTCAAAGGCATACCCTAAATAAGTTTTTCAAGGTGATAGCTGATGAAAAGGCATACAAAAAAAAACTGGTACTACCACTAGGACTACGCAGTACGTAGGGCCACAAACAAATAATAAATAAATAAATATTGGTGGACAAAATCGACCTAGTCCCAAACTAAGCAAAGCTTGTACTATAGGCACTAGGCGACGATATACATACTTATATAGACAAATAAATAAATACAAAACATCCGAGCCCCAGGAACAAATGTTCATGCTCACCACACAAATAAATGCCCTGACCGGGATTCGAACCCGGAACCTCCAGCTTCGTAGGCAGGGTCACTACCAACTAATTGTAAGCTAAAGTGGTCGTCAAAACTGTATTAGCGGGAATTATGTATTAGAGGGATTACCTATCAGTTATACAAAAATAAAATGTTCAAATTATGGTGTCGTTTATTCCTGTGTAAACCTGTTTTCATGACCATACTCGTATATATATATATATATAACAGGGTTTCTCGAAAGAAATGCTTCAACAGGAATAACTTACACGGTAAGTACCTGGTACACTAAAAATGGAAATATGTAAATACTTGAATGACCTAAAATAGAACCAAGTATTTTGAGTTGGCACAGGTAATGGCATAGAGAAAACTTACCTTTCGTAAGAATCGTTTCATAAATTTGAAGCTACGAGTATGATACTCACATTCATATATGCCGATTTAAGTTTTTGGTAGATGTTTTCTCGATTAGGTAGATGTGCTTTGCTCCACACCAAATTTTTACTTACGTGTAAAATTTGATTCTTAGCGATAAATGTGATATCTCTGGGGAAATTTTGTACTCTACAAAACGCCACGGACTTCTTATTAATTTTGTCTACGTTTGAATGAATTTGATTGGAGTTCGAACACTTGATGTATATAATATTACCTATTGATTTTTAGGGTTCCGTAGTCAAGTAGGAACCCTTATTCTTTCGCCATGTCCGTCTGTCTGTCCGAGGCTTTGCTCTGTGATTGTTAGTGCTAGAAAGCTGCAATTTGGTATGGATATATAAATCAATAAAACTGACAAAGACGTAAAACAAAATAAAAAAAACACGTAAAGTGGGGTTGAATTTTTTTTTTGCTTCAACCCTATGGTGTGGCGTGTTGTTGGATAGGTCTTTCAAAATGAATACAGGTCTTCATCAAACATTTTTTGATAAAGTGAATATTTTCGGAAATTTTCACTCCAAAAGAAAAAAAAATGTGCCCCCTCTAACTTTTGAACTATTTGTCCAAAATATGAAAAAAAAACATGAAAGTAAAGCTTGGTAAAAACTTTCAACGAAAACTATTGCGGATATGGTCAGTTAAGCCGTTTTTGAGTTATCGTTAAAAGTCTTCCCTTAGTAAAAGACGTATGAAACGCTACGAAAGTATTCCTTTTTGCTTGTTATTGATTTTTTTAGAGTAAGTTCATAGGGCAACTACGGAACCATACACTGAGCATGGCGAGACATGCTCTTGGCCGATTCTATTAATTTGATCGCACTCAACCAACTTGGGTGCATTCGGGTGATTTATCTGGATATCGCAGTACTTACCTACTACCTTATTTACTCGTAGTATGACGAGAAGACCTAGATATCCACAAAGGGTATATGTGGTAATAACAACAACGATCCCCTTTGGGAAAATATTGTGGCGAGAATGATTGATAGAGCGTTCAACAGTAGATTAATATTAGGTATCCACTTGTAATACGGTAGAAAGCCCGCGCTGGCGTTGTCCCAATGTAAAGACCATCGCTCAGTTCCGAAAAGATTAACAACACGTAACTACCCTTTGTGATTATTACAATATCAATCATCATTAAATTTGGTAGAGAAGTCTTCAGTTAAGTTAATAAGCACTTTGAAGATTACCGTAGCGAATTATAAAACGTTTAATATGCTAGATATCACACTCGCACGTACAAGTTGGAGTAGAGTTGACTGGGCATCGAACGTATAATTAATTAATCAATTGTTTTTAACAACTTAATGGAATTAAATGGATTATGTAAATTAATCCGGTGACTTACAATGCTATATGAAAAAACGCGCTCCATAAAGACAACATAATGTTTTGCTTTTTGTACACAATATTTTTGTGGCGTGTTTTGAAACATTCCATTTAAATTATAGGTACGTAGTAGTTCCTAAAATAAGCCACTGGTCTGTAGGTTATATTAGGTTCAAACTCCGGCCCATGTACATGCCACTTAGGTTTTACAACGTTTTCGCCTCTCCTATTCGAAAAAAAGTATTTTCCCGTCACTAGCTCGGAAAGCCGTCTTTTATCCTTTAAAACAAGCGGGTTAAAACGTATTTTATCCACTGGTGGGGAAAGTAATTTGACCTTGGACCGAGCGTGTTTAAGTAGCTTTTGACGGATAACAAAACGTAAAACGCTCATAATAATGGTTGGTTCGATATTAATTATCATTAAAGAAATGGTTAACATATCAAATTGTAGCAATATAACTTTCAAGTTTTAGTGCCACTTAACATTAATATGTTAACTTCGAATTTCACGCAAGTAATTTACTTAGTTAATTACAATTTTAAATAATGTTAAACTATATTGATTATGATTATAATTAACCTGGTTATGATTATAATGTGTACAAATAAAGACTTATTTTTTTTGCATGTTGCGCTTTCCTCGCTATAGTGAGGTGAAAAGTTTTGTGTATCACACGGGTGCAAAATTGTATTTTACTTCTCGTGTGTTGAAACACTCGCTACGCTCAGGATTATATTTTAGATCCACTCGCTTCGCTCGTGGTTCAACTATAGAATCCTTTCGCTTGCTCGTCTGTCAATTCCACACTCGCGGGTAAAATACAACTTTGCACCCTTGTATAACAAATAACTATTTCTAGCCTATTTGGAGGGCGCAAAACTCGATTTTGTTCCCTGTGTCTTTTTTTCTATTTCTGCCCTGCCGACATGGAGCAAAATACTATTTTGCCTCAGGCAGGATTCCATGTTTTCCAATCCTACGTTTCATTCGGGATTCCAAGCGCTAACCCTCGATGAAATAGTGCATTTTGCTCCCATGTAATACAATGTACTATTGTAATCAGTAGATTTTCGGTAAAGGAAAATATCACGAGGAAACCGGCCTGATCCCAATAACTCAGGGTTGGAAGGCCAGATAGCAGTAAAGCCTTTTTGCCAAATCTTGAGATTAGATGCCAAAGGAACCCCCGGCTCCTCTAGGATACAACTGGGATAACGCTAGGAGAGTGACGATGATGAGGTAGTTTCTGAAATAACACTCTAGCCTATTTTAACATAAATCAGCTTTCCCGGCCGCCAGGTTGATATCCCGAAAATACGAGCTGAATCTTCTCTGTCCCAATAAATAATTGGCTATTGTAAGATGCTATTATGTTGTCATCGTAATAAAGTGGATGTACTTGTAGGTACGTCCATTCCGTTATTAATGGACTAGTCGTAAAGGGTGATAAAATTGCTCTCCTTATTAGCCTTAAGCTAAATCGTATTTTATTTATCAGCAACAATAAAGGAAACCTTAAGTCGTATTGCTTAAAGATCTCTTTCCAAGTGCACGTCAAGGGAGATACAAGGTTGTGGAAGTAGCTGGTCGTATTTATGGGCGAAATTACAGTTTCGGCCCTTGTGCCTATAACGCCGGTCTAATCAATCAACGCTGTCCGATTTACTCTTAAGTACAGCCGATTCAGTGCGTAGGAGTTAAAATATGATTGGTTATCACGTTATCAGAATATGAAAGATCTGTTCCATAGTATTTAGGTCGAGTATGAAATCGTCACTATATATATATATATGTAAGTATAACCATTAACTACATACTATTAGTGGTAAGAAGATAGCCTTTTACATGTAGATTTGCCTAAGTATATTGTATTATACAGAAAAAAACTCGAATATAAGCGAGAAAAGTTAAAAAGTACGACGTCTCATACTGTCAGTTCAGTTATATTTTTATACCAAGGCGGTGGCAGTGAATGTGCCAAAGCCTATCTATTAGGGGAAAGTAGTACGAGATGATCCCCTTAAGCAAGAATGGACGTAAAATGTATGTTTATCCTTGCAAACTAAAAATGTAGGCGCTAACTACTAGTAAATTTATCTACCTAACTATTCTCATACTAAAAATAATCAATTAATTTAGGTTTCATTTTAATATTTTTATTTTTTAAAAACCCTACGAAGTAATCATTATGTACACCCCTGTGTATAAGATGATCCCCATGGTAGGGGTAAGATGATTCCTATGATCGTCTTACCCCTATTCTGAGTAACCAAATATTTTTAAGAAGAATAAGTAATAAAATAACTAGCCAAGTGCGAGTCGGACTTGCGCACGAAGGGTTCCGTACCATTATCTATAAAAACGTCAAAAAAAAACACGTTGTATGGGAGCCTCCTTAAATATTTTATTAATTATGTTTTATACGAGTAGTATGTTGTTACAGCGGCAACAGAAATATATCATCTGTAAAAATTTAAACTGTGTAACTATCACGGTCCATGAGATAGCCTGGTGACAGATGGACAGACAGAAAGACAGACGGACGGACAGCGGAGTCTTAGTAATGGGGTCTCGTTTTTACCTTTTGGGTACGAAATCCTAAAAAAACTATGCAATAATCTTACAACACCTTTATCTAGAATAATCTTATAATGTGGACCCTTGTCTATAAACTAAACAAAATCAACAGTCAGAAGAGTTTTATTGCCCCAAAAAAATATGCTATCTAAGTTAGTGATTAAATTGTACCACTTATAACGATCATAATGAGATCAATTAAAAATACTGTGATTATTCCTGAATAATTAAGGGAACAGACTGTTCCTAACTAACAAAAAAGATTATTTACCATATAAAAATTAAAAACGAATGGAACCTATATGTTTGAAATGCTTTTTGGTAGGTGCTCGGGTGCTGTGCTGTACATACCACATAAATATTATTTTTTCCGACTGCTTGATATGCACGCACTATGTAAGCACTTCCTTTTTTGCTAACCCATACATTCTTGTCTCCATGTATTTTATATGTTTCAGGAGCTGATTTTCTTGTTCTTATGTTAAAAAAAAAATCCTCCTAAATATTTTTTTTTGCCCCTAACTATTTTATTTATTTCTTTGTCCCTTCGTTTCAATCACTTAGTCTTATTTAAAGGCTATGCCAAGACCGGCTCACGGCTGTCATTAATTCCCGTGACCACTGGCTTCTAGCGGTTTCCTTTTATAATTACGCGGCATTAGGTTTGCCTGAAATAAAAAGCTAAATATCAAATTTGAATAACCACCCTGGAGCCTACAAAACTCAAGGTACAAGATGATCCCCCAGGAATCGTCTTGTACACATAGAATGGGATCATCTTGCACCAAGTGCAAGTTTTTTATTCAATGTTTGCCAACATAACCTTCAGACATGTGGCTATGTATAGGTTGCCCAAAACCTAAAATTAAGCATATTGGAAAGCCGTAAACAGAACAGTCATTGCAATTAACAGTCTTAAAAAAAAGTAATGTAACCTTAAAGTCAATCTTACATTACATTAGCCGGACACAATTTATTTTTTATCTCGTAAAAATCGATGCGTCGCTCGCACCGCCATCACAATTTGACTGAGGCGGAAGGGTGTATGGAGCTATGTCTTGCTATGGAATTGACAACATTTCAAATTTTTAAGTAGTAGGAAATCTTAACTCATTTCTTTAATTTGGGAACAAGAAACCCCAGAACATTTTTTTTTAATTTTTTTATAGCCATTAGTTTTCTAAATATTCACGAAAATGTGAAGAAAGCCCATATCGTAGTAATGACGTCGTTACTATGAAATTGTGACAGTCACAGCGGACAAAAAGAACAGCAGCTCACTTTCTTTAGTAAATTTGTCTTAGTAACAGTGCTTCTGTATGATTTGTTACGCTATGACGCCTTACTTGTCACTTACTCTCTTTTAGAATGAGGAACTTTTGAAATTGATTTATTTATATGAAATAAATATGACCCGGGTATGTCCTAAAACTACGACCAAGACCACCGGGGCATGGGCAGCAGCATTCCTAGAGTGCGGTGGAGATACTGCGATCGCCAACCCGCATGCCAAGCGTGGCGATTATGGCATTTACCCCCCATGAAATTGGGGGAGGCCTATGTCCAGCAGTGGACGTCCTAGGGCTGATATGGTGGTGGTGGTGGATATGAAATGGGGATATTTTCGAGAATTTAAAAATGTGGTTTTACTTAACTTCATATCCTCTATTGGATTTCATCGGAAAAAGCCTGCTTAAAAAAATGAAATGTTGTCAATTCAACTAGATGTCGTTAATGGTTTGCACACTATCGCAAAGGATCAACTTACCCCTAGTGATCAACTCGTACTACTTTCCCCTACTTGCTACTGCCTACTAACCAAGAGCCTGTCTGATGGTAAATGGGTACCGTAATCTGTGGACACCACCTACGGTGTCACACGATTTCTGCCGGCTCACTCTATAAAATACGAAATAATTATCCTTAGCTCCCTACTCGTACATGAAAATTAATTGGTATATTGATAACGAATATGTAATATTGATAACGGCCAACACAGCAAATTCTCATTCACCATAATACAACTGGGTTACGAATTACCATGTCTATCATCTTATTATCTTGTGGAGTCACGGTAGCCTAGTGGTTCAAGCAGTGGTTGTGGGTTAGAATTCCGGCTCGAACCAGTTTTTTATATGGAATATAATTTGATATTTACTGTGAGCTTTTCGGTAAAGGAAAACATCGTGAACTCCCAAACCCGCACTGGGTCAGCGCCAATGCATGCATGACACTTTCATTCTTAATCTATTGCGTATTATGATGTTGGCGAAGAATGTTGGGCATCTCATGGATGGAACGCCGAACTAATGCATCAATAAAGGAGCTTCGTAATACCACCCGGCTTTCCACTGCACGCTTCCAGAGAGTGATGATATTCTTTGGCCATATAGCTCGCCAGGATCCGTCCAGCTTTGAAAACCTGATAGTTGTTGACTGCGTTGAAGGCTAAATGCAGAGGTATAGCACCCACACGATGGACAGACGCAATCTGCGATGCCACAGTGTTAACATCCAGGGGGCAATACGACTAGCCCAAAATGGATACGGCAGCCTTTCGGGCCTAGTTTCTTAAACGTACTGCGAGAAGTACTTGAGTTTCGTGGGCCTAAGACCAAAGCCTCCAGGGCATCTGCTCGACGTCTTCGGATTTTCTTCTAGACAGCTCGATTCGATATGAGAACAATGCATGGTGCAATGGTATATAGTCGGCATTGTAGACGGTGAACATACACAACACAGCACGAATAACACAACGACACACACCTACTAATACAAATATATCACAAAAACACAAAAAACCCAACGCCCCGTCTAATCCAAGCACACGTCAAATTAAACACGAGACTGTAGTCGTTTGGCGCTGCTTGGCGGTTGCTGTGCCAGACGGCCCCGCCAAGCTACCAGATGCAGGTTCCGCAGCCAAATGAAGCCCATCTAACTAGACGGTTGGCGATGCTCTTTGGCTCTCGACCTGTATTGTGTCGATTTGTAATTAACTGTATCGGATGCAGCTGTGCTTGATAGACGTTTGGCATGACCCGCTTTTGGTAGCTTGCTTGGAAAAGGTAGACTATTTGGTTTAATGGTTATTTTTCAGAAAAGTTTGAGCTTATAGTTAAAAACTAATAATAATATGATAATTTCCACGTATAGGTGAGTATATCCAAACTCAAAGGTTGTCTGGAAGAGATCGCTCTTTAGTGTTAAGACGGCCTGCTGTTACCTTATACGTTTTGTTAAAATATTTCCAGGTTCTTAGTGCACAATAAATAATATATTATTATTTATTATACTTACCAGTGGGGCTCTATTTTCGTTTGATGTTTATTCATAAATATTTTGTGTGAAGAGGTTAATTAAATGTATTTTCTATCTTTCTTTCTTCTATACATTTACTGGATTGCATTGCAATCCGAATCAGTTAGAAATAATCGCCTCAAAAGAATTTAATTTTAGCTTATTGTACAAAATCTGTGTAAGATAAACGTACCAATCTTCCACACCTTATTAATATCTACCGAATAGTTGACATCTATTGTTGACTCTATGATTATGACATAATATTGAAAGTATTGGCTCAGTATGAAGCACTGGGACGTTTACCTTATACATAGGGTTGACAGGCCCTAAACTTCAAAAGCTTGACATGAGACATGGCGTTTAAAAATGCCGGACTTTTGATAAAAAACTGGTCATATATACCATTTTTACCAGGCGCTTGAAACGTGTCACACACTGGAGCGGCCTGCGGTGGCGGCCGTGGTGGCGGCCAGTTGTAAACTATCCAGTCCACTGTGTGACACGCTTAACTTCAAAGCCGACTTTGACGTTATTTCTGTTTATTTTTGTTTTTTTTGTACCTATTCGTCGACGGTTAGTTTGAAAAAGCCGAACATATGCAGAACAGGCCGGACACGTAAAAATTAGCCGGGCAGGATCGTAAAAAGTCGGACATATGTAGGCGGACATTGTCCCAATACATTTATGAGAATATTATTTATGTCATTAAGAACCTACACTCGTTCTGTAAAAAATCTGATATCCATCATTTTAATACCAAAAAATATAAATGAAATTGCCACTAAAAAGTTTCGTGTTCGCAAAGTATACAATTCTTTTTTCGATGATGACATTTCTAATTTACCCTTTCCTGCCCTTAAAAATTTCCTTAAAACATCCTTGATGTCCAAGGCTTATTTTATTACAGGGTCGGGGGCTATCTAACTGACAGAAATGCATGGCCCAAATCAGAGACCTAAATAGCATTAATATTCATATATGTATATATTTACATTGTATCACGTCTGGGAAATTAGTAAACACATGTTGTCTTGTTGAACTATAACATTGTAAATATTCTGCCTCTTTTGTTTCCATACTCAGACTTACTTATATTAAGTAGGTTAAGTATTATCATTGTAATAAGCATATTTTTTGGAAAAAAATCACTGACTGTCGAAGAATCTCGGCAGTGGTCTTCTTTTGCAGAACTCATTTTGATTTCTAAATACTTGCAGAATAAAGTTCATTTATTTCATATATTTATTTCACCTGGCAACCTTACTTATACATCAGGCTGTAATAAAGCCATCTTTCCTACGAGTACAGTCACCAGCATCAATATCTGACACAACAAAGCGTGCATAAATATCTGACACGACTCTATTTGTAGGGTCGTTAGGACGTGTCAAATATTTTTGCCGCCTTTGGTTAGGTAGATAATAATGCTGGTGACTGTACCTGACTAGGTATACGAAGGGTACCATTAGTAACTAGGGTAATTCATGTAGATTGCGGGCTATATATGCAAAGCAATTACTGCTAATCCTATATAGATTGATACATCCGCTCTGTCGAGTAGAACACGCATGGATTACAGGGTAATTAAATAGATATGCATCAGTCCTAGTAAGCACTGGACTACATAGTAGAACTTTAATATAAATCCAACAACAATAAAAAATATGTTTTTTACGATACTAATAAACAAATCATACGAAACTACTCGAAAAAAATCGAACTTCAGCATATTTATGCAATTTGAAAGATTTTTAAATACATAAATATGATAAAAAGGACTCAGTTTGAACATAGAAAATTGTGACGTCATTAGGCACATTTCCTTATAAACCATGTACTAACTGAGTGTTTTTGAAGTTTCGTAAATAGTTGCTGATTTGATTATCATTGAAATATCGTATTATCGACATTGTGTATTTTTGATACCGCCACAAATTGTTACCAGACGTATGTTTTAGTGATATGAAGCGATATTGCAATAAATAATAACTGTATTGTTTACTAACAGAGCATATTTAATAAATTATTGAATAGATCGAATTGCGCATGTTATACTGACTAAAAAAGTTGTACTCAAAAGTTTAAAATCACAGAAACGGATAAGAAATAGTTAAAGAAAACCTACATTATTTTTAAACGAGCTATCCAACTATAACCCACACGATGAATTATGCAGGAAAAATAATTCATTTTCACATTACGTGTAGGGGACGTAGCCGATTTATTTTTAAATTTTGTTGTTGTGTTTTGTCGGCTTAATTGGTATATTCATGCCAAATTACAGCTTTCTAGTAGTAACTGTTACTTAGCCGCGAACAGAAGGACGGACGGACGGACATGGCGAAACTTTAAGGGTTCCATGTTTACTACGGTACCCTAGAAAGATTCTGCCTTCGCGTAGGTACTTACACTGATTGTAAACTTTTATCAGTATTGGTGAGGAAAATATTCAACTGCTCTAAGATTCAAACTTTCAAGCAACAACATAGCTTAGGTAGGTAATGTGCCCGGCAGCGTTGCTGGCCGTTGTCGGAAATGTTCCTTTGTTACCGGGGGTGTTATTCCCAAACTGACTCGTCCTCACCTCTCACCTCACATCTCACCCGTTTAAAATGGGTAAAAATGGGTGAGGTGTGAGGTGACAAACGAGGACGAGTCGGCTTGTGAAATTCACAATGTGAATAAGAGGGCGGTAGTGATGCGACAAATACGGGTTTCACCCAATACGAACATTCAGCCGAATATTCGGTCCAGCTTTTGCCAAACAGACAACAGTCTTGATTATTTACAAAGTGAAATGTGAATAGTAAAGCAAGATAAATAGCAATAAATATTAAAACACAAGACAGTGATTATATTTCATTGATGCAACTTGTAAACAAGAACCTATTCTATATTATTGTTCGGTAAATATTCGGCAGATGAATCGAACAAATCGGCCGAATACAGAACATTCGGAAATACGCCGAATATGCTGAATACCGAATAATAACCGAATATTCGGCGCATCTCTAGTTACCGGCTGGTTCACTAGACTGGTTTAAAAATATAGCCACATCTCTGAAAATAACCTTACCAGCTTACGTTCACACGTAACAGACTAAAAAAATTGTGGCTTTCGGAATCCTGACCATATGTATATATATATATTTGAGTATATATTTACATAAATAGTTATGTTATAGTGTAAACAAGCTTATTAGTTTTACGTGTATTCATAATCTGACATTGCTTTCTTAAATGTCCGTGTTTGTGCAAAATTAGTTTGTGGCCTTTGTGTACTACATTTATTTTTCTCATTCTCTCGAAGGTTAGCTGGAAGAGATCCCTTATAGGGATAAGTTCGCCTTTGTACTTTTACATTTTGTTATTTTGTTTCGATTGTTATTGTTTTTTTGTGCAATTAAATGTTATAAATACATACATACATACGTACGTACATGTCACGTTGCTGTTGATTTTTATTTCATTAGGATTTTATTATTGACAAGTAAAATAATAATTTCTACAAAAAATCGCGTCTTTGTAAACTATTACTTTTTATAAAAAGAAAAGTTTAAAAATCGTTTTTTATATCAAATCGATCCATAGGCACTATTAGGTTTATATACAACCGAACTTTTTATGTGACTCAAAGTGATATTTGTGACTGAGTTATAACGTCGATCGGTTAGTTAATATAATACGACACATCGTTATTGTGACTGCGTCACAATAAGGCCCTGTTGTCATTATTTGTATCTGTAACAACTTTTATCAGAGTAAGTACTTAAACAAACCTACATCGAAATATAATTAAACGTGTCACTCACGTCTTTAAGGCCGAATATCGCTCGACATGTTTCAGACCGGTTCGCGGTCCTTAATAATGAGTACCAATCACGGCGGTGTTTCTTTAAATATTCGACCTTAAAGACGTGAGTGACCCGATTAATTATATTTTAATATGTCTCAAACTCACGGGACTTTTCTACATAATACCTACATCGTATGCCTAAATCAACTGGACTGGACAAAGTAAGTAAAATAATATTAGAAATATGGATGGTGAAATACGGGTTAATCCTTGAACTCTGCTGCCAATAAAAATGAATGGTCACTACCGAGCGCACCCTCTAGTGATAAATAGCACGACATGGGTCTCTGCTATTTACCGATCCAATCCGAGTTTTATTACTCATCATACAATATGATTGAGCGTTCGTGGCCTAGCGACGCCCACGTACCGCGTGCGGTATGCGAGGTTAAGCAATTTCAGCCGGGGTCAGTTCTTGGATGGCTGACCGCTTTCAGTGGTTTACTAACTGAGCATTCCCGTGCTTTGGAAAGCACGTTAAGCCGTTGATCCCGGCTGTGATCTATGATAGCAGTCGTTAAGCCCAGTTAGAAGCCTTCTAGCGGCTTGAGAACTTCTAACAGTCAAGTTGCCCACTCACTTGACAAGCATAATCCTAATAAGGTCTGGTTTCCCCCTTGAGTTGGAAGCTCAGATAGCCAGTCGCTTCAGTAAAAAGTAGTGCCTACGCCAATTCTTGGAATTTAGTAGCGAACCCCAGGCATCCTTCAGGATGCAACTTTGTACTGGGATAACGCTAGCATGATGAGGATTATACAATATGGTTGGAAAATGGCCGAAATGTAGATGCTATTTGTAAGATCAAAGATATCTGAATAGATAACTTTATTATCCAATGGTAACTCTGAATCCACATTTATGTCAAAGAAGCAACAGCCTTGCGCGTGTACGAGTATAAAATTATTGTGTACCGTACGTCAACTGCCAAAGAATTGATGTCAACGCCATCTATACTACAGAATTGTTCAGCAGATCCGTTTTTTTTCATGAAAACGCGATAACGACGCTACCTACCGGGTCCAATTGTATTTTCAAGCATTTCAGAAATCCACTCAAATATACAAACAAAATTTCATCCAAATCGGTCCAGCCGTTTAGGAGGAGTTAGGTGACAAACAAACGTACAGAAGAATAAAATTATCAGGCGGGCCGTACGCTAGATTGCCACCGACGTGGTGTAAAAAAAAACATACGAGGGCAAGATGTTTTAGGGGAATACTTATTAAATAAAACATACTACAAATTGTTACGATACTTCTAAATCATTCATTTGGTTGGCCGGTGGCTTATTGGTAGAGAAGACCGCCATTTGTAATTTCTTGATTTTTGCAAAAAGTTTTAAATAAAAACAAGATATTTAACTTCAAGGTTTGAGTCAAGATATTCTATCTAAAATAACTTTGAAAGATGTTCGAAATTGGAATGTAATTAAAGTATCGATTGGGTTAGGTGACAAAGCGGACTCCAGGCTCCTTTAGAATACAACCGTGAAACGCGCCAAATATGATTCTTCTTTTTAAGCTACTCGAAATTTGAATGTAACTAAAGTATCGATACTTTTATGCATACATTAAGATGCAATCACAAAAGGAGTAGGTACAAGTTTTTTAATATATGTAGGCCATTACTCATTAGCTTAACGTTTCTGAACATATTGTAGGGAACTTATGATTTGGATGTAGATAAGAAAGTTCTTTCAATAAACAAGCAAGAAGTCAGTTTCATATCATTAAACTACCGCCATTTATTCAGTGTAGGTAAGTATTTCTATGATTTGTCACTCCAAACTGTTTTCAACCATATACATTGTAAGTTTATATTTTCGTACTCGCCTTTTAAATCCCTTTATTACGATATCACACTCGTGCGTCATGAAAAAAAAACCGCCCTTTTTATAAAAACCGCCGTTTTATGTGCCAGTGACATTTGCGCTATCAAGTCGAATCTAATGGCGTATCTAGAGACGTCATAAAACTGACCGAAGTGCGGCACGTGTACTGTATTGTAAACATATTTAAACAATACAAGTACACACCAGCTTGGGGTTTTTACAACCCTACTTGAAGATAACAGTTAAAGTTAAACAATAGATGGTGGTAACGGTTGGTACAAAGTATTTTTCGTCGTCTTAAGTAAAACAAACTATACGATTACTGCATGTAATGTAGACCTACGAACATGTCAGTACTTAGTCAGCAATTCAGCATTTAGCACTAAGCCACGGAATTCAGGTCGAAAGTGGATAAAGCTAACTCGTTAAAGGTGTGCAAAGGGGCTTGTCCCTCGAAAGCAATCGATTTTGCACCTAACCTAGATCAAAAGTTTGCCAATCATGATAGTAAGAGTACGTGTGTTTAGCCAATTTACCTCTTTCCGGGTGGGAATGCTATTTGCGTTCTTTGAGTAGATAAGTTTCAGTAGTAATCTATTTATGTACCTACCCATGTCTAAGAGGTAAAAGTAGATACTTAAACGTAGTTGGAATGAATGACCAAAGACCAAGGAGAAATAACAAAACATTAAAGTATGCAGACATGAAAGATTATCCAAAATTAGGAGCTGGATTTGACAATCACGTTCCTCCTGATAGTAAGCAGTTGTCGTAGCTTATTGACTCTTGCAACTTTAGGGTTACATATGGTCCAGTCAGCATCAAAAGTAGCTACGTATGTACGTATTTGAACAGTTCAAAATATGATATGAATATTTTAATAGTTGCATTGTTACACCTGTATTTGACATGAAACTGCTAAAATAGTTTAACAGTTTGTACACTACCGCTAATAAGTATTTAGGCACCCATACATTTTTCCATACATCTGTATACAAAAATGACTTTCAGAAATACACTGCCACGTCAGGGTCCCTTGACAGTTTTGCATGCATTTTGCATTTTTTTTTAAATCGGTGCCTGAAACCCCCCTTTTAAAATGGTCTTTTTGCAATGACTTAAGTAACTACTAATTGCTGGTTCATACAAACACACTACACTTTTCTAAGAACCAGCAATTAGTAGTTATTTAAGTCATTGCTAAAAGGGGGGTTTGTGGCACCGATTTAAGGCTCAATAAGTCAGCTAAATAAAAAATGCAAAATGCACGCTAAACTGTCAAGGGACTGATTTGGCAGTGTATTTCTTAAAGTCATTTTTGTATACAGATGTATGGAAAAAGGTATGGGTGTCTAAATACTTATGAGCGGTAGTGTATTTAATAACTCACTGGAAATCAAAGCCAAACTATAGAAACTGCATAAAACTATCGCCCTAGAACGTACGATTAATTTTGTAATGGTTTATCATAATGTGATAAAAATAAATTGTCGCATATCAAAACAGCTAACAATATCTTTATACACGTATATCCTTGAGGGATTTAACAGTCGCAATATAAAATGGCCATAAAAGCGCCCACTATATCATTATTGTAAGTAAATGCCTGACCTGACCTTAAAACACAATGAACAAGACTTGGACGAAGATATGATCGCATCACTTCGCAGTGGCCAAGGACTGGTCAACAATGCCTTCCACTTTTCAATACCGTAGTCCCTCGATAAAACCACGGCGGCATGCAATGCAGGTAATTCCTGTGGAACATAACGAAAAATTTTTTGATTAAAACACCACAGACAGACTCACGATGCCACAGACAGACTCACATATACACAGGTATACATGTTAAATTAATAACACCTCTCTTTTGCGTTTCGCGTCGGGGGTTAAAACAACGTGTTTAATTTTGTTTCATGAATATGACAATCATCATTGGCCTTTAAAAAGATGTTTAGCAGCGTTTATCAAACTGCTGCACTTCATTAAAAATTAAAAAAAAAACACTCTGGATAATTCCATGCTAATAAGCCTTTTACCAATAATTCCCATCAGCGTTTAAATTAAGAAACTAAATCAGAAATTTATATTCGTACTATAAACAGTTTACATGCGACAACCCCTGTACAACTACTTCCTTCAGTGACTGAACTAATGCAAATTACCAGCTTTACGTGCGATGCCTCCTTATCCAACACTTGAGCGTTACGTGCGATTTACCATTCGAGCGTTATCTGATGGCCTGGACCTAACAAAGAGCTTTAAATAACGCCGTAGCGAGATCGATATGGCTACCAGCTTTGACTTGTATTTACTTCCTTGTACTACGAAAATAATCTTAGGTAATTAAAAGCGGTACTATTTTATAAAGGCCAAAAAGTGGAAACAGTGTTTTTATATAAGTTTAAATAAGTTTTCTAATGAATTGATATGTAAATTAAACGGCAAAACAAGTCAGCAAATTAGAAACATTATTAAACATTATATATTTCAAACAAATATAAAACATAATATGTAAGTAATAAAATGATAAAAGTGTTCTTGCAATAAGGTGTGTGTTAATGATTTTTTTGGAGGACTCCTTAACTAAAAAACATCTTTTATAATTAAGATTAGTAGTTAAGATTTGTGAAACTATAACTTACTTATAAAATAAACAGTTTAATTTTTTTTATTTTTTTTTTATACCACGACTGTGACAATGACAAGCAATGTTTATGTAATGTGGCCTGTCTGATGATAAAAAGAGATTTGTTTGTATGCCTATGGGCGTTTGCGACTTCTGGGGAATCACAAGCTCATTGCTGACCCTTCATTGCTTTGAACTTTCACTGAATTGTCAGCAAAATTGCAAATTCCTTTTTGAACTTTTAGCACCGCGGTTCTAATTAATTGCCTCCTTACTTTACAATGTTTTTTGATGAATTCTAATATTTTCATGGAAACTTTTTAGGTACTTAAAACAAAGGAACCAATTTCTTTAAGCCACTAATGTAATAAACGCGGTTTTAAATGATTTATTACTTTTATTACTTAACAATACAAGTATAAAAAACATTTTAACAATGCACACATAAACTACTAATGTTGTACACAGTAGTGAGAAGTAAGTGGTTGTTGCTGGACGGTATCATTTTTTATCAACCATGTATCATCGAATTTTAAGGTGAGTTATGAATTCCTTTTTTCGCGCTTAGTTCGTGAACAGCAGGATAATAAGCAGCAGGAGCGTGCGTAAGGAGATCTAAATGCAATTTACCATAATACCTTTTTTTTGTTTAGGGGGGAATACCAACACGCCTCTCCCCTGCGATCCCGCCTCGGCCACAGAAGATAGGGAGAACGGCCCACCGTAATACCGGCACTCCTCTTCTTCTGCGGCCCCACCTCAACGCATCCTCAGCGGGCTACTCAAGCCCGCTGGAAGTACCCTCCTCGGGCCAGCCGGCAGCCCAAACAGGCCGGCCCTTGGTGCCTCTTAGCTTTACCGTGGATGAACCAGTCCACGGTTACTAAGCCCCCCCGGCAAGGCGGGCACCCTGGATAGTACCTAAAATGACAGATTTAACTATCATACGTTCGAAAATTTTCGTGATTAACCTGACGGTCAACATTGTCCGGTTGATGAAGTATGGATTTGTTCGCATCAAACTGTCTCAACCGCCTTGTAATCTTCTAGCTAGACTTTTCTTCCCTGAGGTCGTCGAAACTAATCGGTACGCAAGGCGCATTTAGATGATACCAGTCGCAGGCGCCAATACGCGGCGCGCTCCATTGCTGGCAACACTGCACCGTTTAAATGGACCTGATCACGTTGGTTTGGCATAAAATATACATCATAAAATATGTATCTACTCGTACATGGCACCAGTACCCTGCCAGCCGTGCGTAAGTGCGAGTATGGCGATTAGTCTAAAAGCGCCTTTACTCCCGCGTCGCTTAGATAACACACGAAGCAGCCTGTTCTAGGTCGAAGCTTACTCTTAGCTTACTAAATCCCATATGTAGAGTAAAATCAACGCAGGGCTTTGCCGCAATATCAAGTCATCTGCAGTGAGAGGGTTAAAATAAATGATGTACGTAATATCATCCTATTATAAAACAGCGCTGACGTAGCTGTCTAGAAAATTACAATTCATTTTTATCATTATGGCATGCTCCGCGTAATAAATGTGGATTGTTTGCAAAATTAGAGGCAGAATTCAGTGGGGATTGGCTCAATTTAAATCAGCAAATTTGTATGAAAACGTCAAAAAAGCTCTGTTGATATGGTATTTTGTAGGGAAATTGCAACAAGTGACACGACTGATGTCACTTGTTGCAATTTCCCAGATGGTCATACAGTGGTATTTTGTATTAGCATATTTTTAAAGTAACCGATATATTCCTCCGAATCACTAAATTTAAGTGGCACACAGCACGTAGAACTGATGGCCGCTGGGGCGGAAAGGTTCTCGATTGCCGACCACGTATGTACCTGGAAGGCGCAGCGTGGATAGACGTAGAGAAGGTGAGATGACCTGATAAAGGTCGCGGGAATCCGCTGAGTGCAGTTGGCGCAGGACCATTCATTGTGGCGCTTTTTCGGGCAAGTCCAGGTCCAGCAGTAGACGTCGGCGTCGGCGATGATGACAATGGTGTTTATAATAATGTTCAAAATAACATAAATACAAGATAAAAGATGATATTTCTTGGATATTATTGTGAGTTTTGTTTATTGGTAATGCAATAATAATTTATTTTTACTGTGGGGGTATTCTAATCATCTGTAAGTCTCTGTATTTCACTCGCATCTTTTAATAAAATATTCCCACTTGGTGTTTCGCACACGTACTAATATTAAACATTATATACCAATAGAAATAAGAAATCGACCTCCAAACGATCGCAGCTGCATTAAACATGAATTCCCCGGTTTTACTATTACGCTAGCAAAAATAAAAGTTAAGGTTTTGTCTGCGGAGATTGGAGACGCAGAGGCTACGGACCAAGGTCTCGCGGCCTGTGTATTCACAACTTTTCCATTTCTTTAGTTACAGGCTGTCCAGTATAAGTCTGACCAGTGAACACTTAGTTCGTAGGAAAGTCGAGGTCAGGCTATACTTGAGACTGGTAGGGACGCGCTCTCTGTCGAGTGCAGGATGGCCTGTGAATGGACAGACTGGCGCGCCGCCAGCCGCTAATCGTCACGCAGTTTATACATTCAATCGCCACCACACAACTCTAGCTTTAGCTTTGCAATCCATGAATTACTAAACATGGTACCTTATAATTCATGATAGTTCAATATAGGGTGTCGTAGAAAAATTCTTGTGTGAAAATAATATTCGGTTTCGTTCTACGATGTCCGAAAAAGTAATGCATGTCGTATTCATGCTTGGCGTGCTTGGCTAAAGAAATCGTTAACCATTAGAAGACAGACATTATGTATGACGTACACAGCGAAAGTAAACATTAAAGCAGATATTCACGTTTGTTAAAAAAACAGGTTGTACGCTGAAAATAGGTGATTTGAATTGTAATTTGTCTTTCGCGTTTTCTATTGTTATTAGCTTTAATAAGTTTTGATGATATTCTATGTCTGTGCCCTAGTGACCGAAAATTAAGCGTAAACTGATATTTTATTGACAACCCGACAGTGAGATTCTTTTGAACCCTTTCTTGTATGGCTTCTTAAGAGAAGACTTACACTAAGTTAAAGTAAGGGTAAGGTTAAGTTTAAACAACAAATCAACCTACAAGGGTGGATTTGTAATTGAAAACTAACTTGCATATTATTTTCTGCTTCTAAAAAGCGAGGTGAGAGCTTGTTAAACTATTTAACGTCCATTTAGCCGCGCAGTGCATTAAAATTTCAGGAATACTTGCAGTTTGGATTGTTGACGGGCAAGCTAATAATATATGCTTTAAAAAATCTGTGAAATATTGGTTTCATTGTGCATGGACGAATAGAAATCAGTTCAATAGGTACCAGCGATTTATTAAATTTGTGTTCAATCAAAAAACAAAAGAAGTTCATGCGCAATTTAATGTGTTAATTTATTTAGGCAGCAAACAGTCACATTGCAAGATATTGACGACTATTGATAGGGGGACGGTAGTGTCGCTGCCAAGGCGAATAAAAAAGTAGGCGAGGCAAGAAATTAAAATGAATATTATCTCTATATTGAAGACCATAAACTTAATTTCTTACCACATTAACCAGATGGTCCGACGGACTTATTTACGGTAGGAAATTACGTCAATAGTCCTCAATTCACATGCAATAGATCTATGAAACCGCCAAGCCATACTTTTTAAACCAATGTTTAGGGTTATTAACCCACCACCACCATATCAGCCAGAGGACGTCCACTGCTAAACGTAGGCCTCCCCCAATTTCATGGGGGGTAAATGCCATAATCGCCACGCTCGGCATGCGGGTTGATCGCAGTATCTCCACCGCACTCCAGGGATGCTGCTGCCCATCCCCCGGTGGTCTTGGTCACAGTTTTAGGACATCCGGGTCCCCCGGGAGGGTTAGTAAAGTCAGTTAATATGGGCTATCCTGAGATCTGATAACTTTTTATAGCGAAAGCTATTTATGTCTTGGCCGCCAATTTTGCATAAAATGTTTTTGGTGAGATTTACTTTAATGAATGTCCCAAAGCTGATCATTTATGCTTAAAATACAATCAAGATAAGACAAGACATTATATACAGGCTTTTTTTATTGAATTCCGTTAATTGCGAGGGTACAATCCTGAGATGAAATAAAGTAATCTTCTCTAAGACACTAGTATCCCAATTTGTACTATTTCGAAGATATTTAAGAATTCATTTTCGTTTATTAACACCCCTATAGTATATATAAAATGTATAGTATAAAAGATCCTTAAAAATTAAACAATTATGACGTGCAGTGTCATTCGAATTTCGAATTGTCATAATTGACATTAACTTTTGCTTAACTCCACGTTAACTCTTAAGGCCGTTTTAATTCACCCTTTGGTGATATAATTATTTTATATGAAAATAAAAATCTTGAATTTTGAAAAACTAAATATGCTACGTCGTTTTTATAGCTATACACGGCTATATGCTAGAAGGAACGGAAATCAATAAAAACACCCTGTATAAAGCAATGAATTGATATAAAATCAACCATAACCCTTAGTATATTAGAAAATTTAATAGCTTTTACTTAGTGTCTATACGCAAATAATTATTCACGTTCATACATAAGTACATTATTTTTTTTCAATCTTTAATAGTTTTGAAGCTTTCATCAAAATGACGATGTCAGCCTCCAGTAACACAGGCACTGTTTTTTTTAATTCTAATAAGAAATGCACTTATATTCATCCATAAACAAAAGAACTACAAAATTGTAACTTGATTTACAAAAAAAACCTATGCAATTTGGAGCTTTTGATGAAGGTTCCGCTACAATTGATTAGAAACCCTATATAAACATTATAAACAAATTGCGAAGAAAAGTTTTTTCACAATCATGATAGTAAGATATATTATGTATTATATTCTGATAAATTGTCTTAAATATAAGACCACTACAACAAAAAACACTAGCCTCGGTAATTCGCGGAGAAATTCCATCTATGCTAGTTGCAATACCTCACTAAACGGCAATAAAAACGTTTTGAACCAGCCAAAACGTAAAATGACTGTATAACTCAAAAGTTAATTTGTCTGGGAGCTCTCGTACCATGATTTATGTAGGAAGCAGCCACGAAATAATTCTGGAGCCGTGCCGGCTCTTTCGATATCGCTGGTCACCTACATAAATTGGCCCCGACTTGCGACGTAACTGGCCACTTACTTTTTTCAACCTTTTTTTTGTTAATTGCATCTCTCTTACACAATTTGCGCCAGAGCGAGTTGAAGCATTCCAATAGATTCAGGGTTCTTTTTGCGAGCAACGTAACTGTAGGTAGTATAGGTATTCTTTAGATATTTACTCTGTTTACCAGCAAATGGATTGCCCTCTCTGATTCAATGTCTTCACGCATAAAATTTTAATTTTGTCTGGCATGCCATAGGGATATACAGGTAAATTTCTTCGAGACGTTTTTGCATCTGTAGTAGTATTTGTATATTTACAGGGACACACGTACACGTTGACGTATAGAGACACACATCCGCGTGTGCGTGAGGCTGGCTACAGAGGTCACAACTATAAATGCAAAAACGTCTCGAAAGTAATTTGCCTGTACTACTTTCAAAATCAGACTGATAGAGACATTAAACAAGAGGAATATCCAAGGGAAGTTCTGTTCTGTCTAATTTCTTGTGACGACAAATTGCTGTCTCAACATAGCATCCGTAGCGATAGCGATGTACCTACGTGCAATGTCTATAAATAGAAATACATCAATCGCGGGTTTTTTAATGAAACTTGGTCCCGATTCGAGATTTTACTTCCCCGGCATGTCATAGTGATATCCTCTCTTTGTTGTCTGTCTTTCAAATTTAGAATGACCCAGACACAAAACAAAAGCGAAATCTAGAATTTTACTTGCAGTTTTGATGGTAAAATATAAGGATTAAGGCTACTGAGATAAAGGACTGCGGGTTCAAGACAGCATACGTAGCTACCTCTGAGATTCAACCTCTTTTAAGGAAAATACTTGAGTCGCATGTTACTTAATGAGACTGGGGCCCGATTCCAGATTCAAAGTGTGACTGGGGATATTCCGTATTTCATGTCTGTCATTCAGGATCACAATGACAGAGTCCTAAGTGTCTTTTAAGGCTCTCGGCATAACGGAATGCAGTCTGAACCGGTTGAGAATCACGAAATACATCAATCGCAGGTAAGTTAATGAAACTGAACTAAGTTCACGGACGGTTTCACGGTCGATACGTATTTGACAGGTGGGTATAGAGTCACCGTACAATAATTTTATTGATAATATCTAAGTAAGTAGTAGCGAGATGGGAGTAAGGGTTGGCGGGGCGCGGCGGGCGCGCGTGCGTGCGGAGACGACGAGATTTGGGCTGCCAGCCGCGTTCACGTTATTGGGAGGTTTTCGGATATTTTATGTTTTTTGTGAATGAACTTGTCCAGTTATCTATCGAAATTAAAATTTCATGAAGTGATGGTAATATTTATAGAAAGTTTTGTAACTAACTATGTACTTTCAGGGTTAAATCTCTCTTGAAAAAATGTGTACCTAAACCTAATATTGATTGGCACTATTATAGTTTTATGCGGTCACAATCTGAAGAAGTAGAATAATTTGACTTAGCAGTAAAGTATCAGAATGCGCACAGTCATGTTTATATTAAGTACAGGCTAACTTTTTAAATTTAAGAATTGTCGTTTTAATTAAGCTTACAAGCTATATAACATCGTTTTAATAACACAAATTACGGGACGACAAATATTACTAAAATAAAGAGATGGTTCTATAATCATAATAAACCATGGCCTTATCAGTCAAAGTTCAATAAACTCATGTTAATTATGTAACTTCAAGTTTTATTTGTCTTAATTTGTCATTATTTTTATCTTATTAAAAAAACAAGGGTACTACTTTATAATCTCCTTAAATTACAATTCATTAAAAGTTTACAGTTCCTGAAAAAATATTTGAATGCTGATTTTCCTTCCTATTGGCAACCCTGTCGCATCGGGCGCGGCGGCCGCGGGAGCGGGCAGTCAGTACGGCTCCGCTCACGCCGCCCGCGCCATGCCCGCCCGCGGCCCGCGTCCCTTATGATGCACCATGCGTGTCCACAAGTGGGCGGGCTCAGCCGATGCTCGGTCGATCGTAGCAGGTCGTAGCCTCATGACACTGCGAGCTGCGAGAGCTACGGTATGTCAAGTCATACTTAACAAAACGAGTGCGTTTCCGCAGCGATAACGTGAACGAGGTTTCCCGATTTGTAGATGAAAACAGAGAAACGCTAACAGGTTCCGTGCACCCAAAGTGCTCGCGTGTCGTGATCAGTTGTGGCGCTAGCTTGTAGGCTTTTGAAACAGATGACTACGCCGAGAGTGCAGAGGCTACGCTTTGTAGCAAGTCTTAAAACTCGCATATGTGTCGAGAAGCTATCCTCACAAACTCCAGTAAGCTCACTGTTAGGCAACTTGCCTAAGAACCATCAGTTGCTTGGTTTTCCCAGTATGTCGCAATCTATCTGTAAAACGCTTGAGCGATTTACCAAAGAAATTTCTAATAGCATTATTTTACCGGTAACGAAAATCGTTTAAACATCAGTGACGCATATGGTCGTGAGCAACGGCTGAAGTTTGTTTGTAGGATACCTACGAGTAGGAAGTGGCCAGTGCCATGATAAGCGATCTTAAAATGTTCATGTGAAACTTTGTTACTAAAACGGACTTCAAATTCGCTTGATGGTAAGTTTACACGCATATAAGTAGTAACTTTTTTTCAATCGTAACGTGTACAGAAACAATTACAGATACTATTCGTCATGTTTTGACGTATGTACGACGCTAGAAGATATCGTCAATGTTCAAATGCCATATGTGTAAGTACTACAACACTCTGCAACTTAAGTTAGATTTGACCGCACAGCACTCTTATTTACAAACCTCATCCGTTTTTATAAAGAAACTGTCAAGTCATTTGTAAAATTTTGACAGTTTACATATAAAAAACGGGTGAAGTGTGAGATGAAAGGTGAGAACGAGTGCGCTTGTGAATAACACCCCTGGAATAAAATACTTATCCAGAGATTAAACCACGAAAATTATTTCTTGTATTACAAGTAAACATAACTGTCGAATGAAATAATGCGAAACAGCGGACCCCAGGCATCCTTCAGGACACAACTTTACTGGGAATAACGCTAGAACGATGACGATGATAATGAAAGAATGCGAGATCCAGTTACAGCTTGACATATTTGCCAGCAAAAGAAATCAACACTTCTCTAAACCCTGTAGATGTTCGCCATGTTACAAATTGTATAAGTCGAAAAGCGCATTTGGCACGTGTATCGTGTAAGGAGGATTGTACTAGATTCCGATCTGAGAGGAGGTAACGCATTTTAATTTGATTTCTAAATTTCTGACATGACATGTCAGAACAAGCGGGCAAACAACATTGAAATAGAAAAAGCGGCCCAGTGCGTATCGGGCCACGCGCAATGTAGAGTTCCGTAGTTATCCATAGTGAGATTATGCGGACTTAAGGTGTTGCAAACGTAAATTTACTATACATATATTTGACACAACTACTACATACGAGTATCTAAGTAGTCAATGGAAATATGCATTTTTCAAGTACCTTTCTTATGTACCTACTTCAAAAATATATACTTTCGTACAATTAATACACCAACACACAAACAACACATAACACACACACACACACACACATTCACCTACCATGTTTTTTCACACGTCCAATAGCAACCGTCTAGCTGGCAGAGGGGGGGCGACACTTAACATTTTAGAGAACTCACTTCCTATTAAACGAATTATATACTTACCGAAAGGGGAAGAAAAAACTTGCATCCCCATTTTAAGTGTAAAAAGTTTTTCTTTAAGACTTTATGATATCGTTTTTTCGGCGTGATCGATATGTATACTTAATACCAAATTACAGCTTTCTAGTAGTAACGGTTACTAAGCTAAGCCGCGAACAGACGGATGGACGGATGGACAGGGCGAAACTATAAGGGTTCCTTGGTTACTACAAAACCAACAAAATGAAAACGTAAGCGCCTAATCGACCCCCAGAAGAAAATGGATGTTAGATTTGTTACGTCGAACATCGAACTATATCAACGTTTAATGCGTGCAGGTCAATACAAATCCAAAACGTAACGCAAGGGCAAACTCGTGTCGGCATGCAATTGGGACAGGGTTGAGTCGAGTCTTTATAAATCTTGGGTTCTTGGGTCGTGTTTGCACGTGTCTGCCCTGACCATTAACCTTGCTGAAAGAAAATTATAGCCAATGGCCTTCCTATGTACGTTGTGAACAAAACATAAACTAGTACGAAATGAGAAGGAATGGGGTACCACCTCGTGGATTGAGCTGTTTATGTCTTGGTAGTGACACTGCCTCCAACGCTAGAGGTTCCCAGGTTCGAATCCCGGTAAGGGCATTTGTTTATCTGGTGAGAAGAAACATTTTTTCCTAAGATTTGGATGTTTTCTATGTATTTAAGTATATATTTATTAAACATATCGTCGTCTAGTACCCATAACACAAGCCTTATTTAGCTTACTACGGGACTAGTTCAATTTATGCAAGAAAATGTCCCCTAATATTTATTTATTTATTTATAGATTTCAGTTTTAAACAAAAGACATACGTTGGAAGTTTTATGTTTTTCAAGACCGACTAGTAATGTTAAGCATAAGGTTAAAAATCGTTGTTATTAATATCAATGATTTCCAACTCATACAAAATACTGAAAAAAAAAAGAAATTTTCGAAACAATGCAAGAGAAGAGAGCAAGTGAGGTAGGGCACAGCGGAAAGTCATATCGCTCATATTTGGAGCAGCCTGACTGGGGAAGTACCTCCACCTTACAAAAAACCGCAGCCATAATAACACCACTACTTGCTTCTTAGGTATGTGGTGTTCTGTTCCTCGTGGTGAGTAAGGTCGCTAGAGCTCCCGAGGATACGCTGTTTACGGTCCTGCATATGTTTTTGGCTGTCAACACACCGAATTCTCAAGTTAGTACAAGGCAACACGCTCGAGAGTCGCAAGCCATAGGCGACGGTGTCTGCTTACCATCAAGCAGACTGTAATTGTGTTTGGCACCGTCGAAGCAGCGCAGGATCGGAAAGCTTGGCATGCTCTCTCTCGTTTCAGAGGCCGGGATCCTCTTTGGACATAATTATTTAATTTAGGTAGGTACAAGATATCTTCTGCTTTTCTTTCTGCTTTCTTTATAACGACTGGACAGAAATGAGAAACGAGTGGGTGGAGAGCTAATTACAAATGTATTCCGATCTTTAAATCGAGTTATTTCGAATCGAAAAAGCTAAATAATAACTACTTTGTTTCTTTAGCTCAACAATAGTGTACTCTTATAATGGGTACAAATCACTTTTTAAAATTGTCGGATAAATACATAATAAAATGGGTCTGGATTTAACATTGCCTGCATATAATTGCACTCGGGTTTTCTCGTCATATGAAGTTTTGTTACTAAGTTGGGGAATTGGTGACTCCTTTGAGTATACAAGGTAATAAACGTAAAAGTATTTCTGTCCTCCTCAAATTTTCTCTCGCCGCAGAGACCAATAACAATTCTAAAAATACTCATAAGAGATACTTAACAAAATACAAAAAAGGTTACGAATACGTGCTAAACATAAAGGAAAAGGTAGACTTTGCCTCTCAAAAAATCAGTCTGCCATAACAATAATAGTAGCTTCACAATTGCGTTCAAATAATGAGTCACCGTTGAAAGAAGTGACTCATGTAGCTGAGCCACCATTTCGCTGTAACAATTCAATTCCAAAACCATCTGGATGGAGCGATTTGCGCATGCGGCTGTCATGTGGTGGTCGTGAGTTCGAATCCCCGTGCGTACCAATCAGTTTTCCGGATCTTATGTACGAAATATCTTTTTATATTTACTGTTTCGGTAGAAGCTATTCGGGGAATGTAGTCTCTAATCAATGAGAGTAGGTATGTGCCCTGCAGTAGGACGTTAGGGCACAGTGACAGGTGGCAGGTGTGGGTGCCTTCTCGCTTATATTTGGAGCAGGCCGACTGAAGAAGCACCTCCAATCTATAAAGGACCGCAATGTTACTTTGTACGTGTGGTAGTGTTGAGTAAGGTTGTAAGAGCTCCCGAAGTTGCGCTGTGTTGAAAGTGAGGGACCCACATTTATCTCTAACTGTCTACCTGTGCTGTCAACACACCGAATCCTCAAATCAATAAATGGTCGGTAAGGCGTTCGTGACTCTTCGGAAATTGAAACCCGCCTTAGACTGCCGTGTCGACTTCCCATGCAGACAGGCCGCATGCATTTTTGCGTCATACCTGACCAAAGTGGAAACTACCTCTCGCTTCGCGTGCTTCATCCCGCTTCCTGGCAAGAAGGAGACGTAAAAGTTTGTATTCACCACTGGCGGTAATAAAGAAAGCCTCTGATCGCATATTTGTCGCCCTTGCCATCGGATCGGGCTTCAAATACTTGCTGACTGAAGAAGAATGTGTTCCGTAAAACGGGGTGAGTAGGTTTCGCGGGGAGAGGTGGGTTATGAATGGAGAGAGAAGGTTTGAGAGGGGGGCGAGAAGGGATTTTAAGGCTACTGCTACAAAAATAATGTATTCCAATTTAAAATGGAGCAATAGTAAAATAATAAAAAAATCAATCCAACAATCTTCCAAAATCACCTTTGTATGAAAACCCCTCTCACCCCAAATACGAGGCACTACGGGGTGAGGTAGGTTTAGCTATTTATCGTCAAAGTTTTGAAATGGAACTACCCAAAATAAAATAAAAACTAAAATACAAACGTCTGGAACACTTATTATTTACACCATTCAGTTTTCATATGTAAAAATAAAATGTTATCGAGGTTTGAATTTCAGTTTTGACCCTACTCACCCCATTTTACGGTTCATAGTATTACCGCCCTAAGTAATGTACTATTACAACCGTCCCCATAAAAATTAACATATGATTTCGTCAATACAACATGTACCGGAATCCCGCCTATGGAGTGCCTCGTGTTGTTTGATGTAAGACGATCGCACTCGGAGCCCGCCAACCGGTCGCCTTCACCCGACTGCCAAGCCCCCTACAGCGGCTACAGCCAAACGATCGAGCTTACCGTAATATTATTATTACTATTCCTAGATGCTATTCAGAATTTATACACGTGCCGTTCTAGAACGGTTCGGCTCGTGACTAAACTGCGGTATTTAAGGTACAAATTCAATATATGTACTCAGTAGTTCTGCTGTGATTCTGTTTTGAAATGTATTATGAATAACAATCTAGCTGTGTAAATTTTAAATTGTGGTCATCGAAAAACCATTGGTACATATAAAGAAATGCTATTCCCTGTCAAAGTCTTTATGATATGAGTATCCATCTTAAAGTGAATTTCAACTGGTCTGTTGAAGTATTTTTTGATTTTCTTATTATTTAAATTTTTAGGCTAGTTATGTTTGTGTACGTAGTCTTATTTAAGTTAATTTTTAATAGTTCCATATGTATGCTCTCTTTTTTTTACGATTAAAAATATACTAAAGTAAATATTTAAGTCAAGATATTGTTGTAAAATGAAATGCCAAACATGGCAATGTCAAATTTCCAAATTCCTTTATAGTTCGATTTGTATGACTTGGGTTATATTTCTTTGAGATCACACTTTCACTGGATATTTAGATATAGATTTTACAGCCTTATTCATAAAAAGTTAGAGGCTCCTTGAAGGCCCGATGCTAAAAAACATGATTCATAATCCTCTGTCAACGCTAATCGGTCCAACAAGGCTCTGCTAAATGGTTCGAAAGTTAGAGGCCCGTAGACCCTTCTTTATCTCTCTGTTAAGTCACAAAATGGCCGCCACAAATTTGAACAGCTGATTGCGACAAGAGAAAAACCATACACATGAGAAAATTTCTACGAAGGTCGAAGGGATTCTGTACGGATGTTGTTTTATAAATTCTGTTAATTGGGTACTTAAGAAGATACGTATAGTCGTATATTAAATAAAATTAGGATGATTAACATAGTTACGGCTTTATGGGAAAAATACTCTCGCTTTATAAAAAGTAGATCTTATGATTGAAATACCTATAAAGAGTCCCCAGTACGCTCGGCTGAACTCGATTCTCCATACAGACGTAGTTTAGATCTCATTTAAAAACGCCTTGCTGAAATAACATGAAACTTTGTATATCCAATGGGAGCCGCCATATCTAGGTCGGAAATTAGTTTCTGTTGTTAGAAAATGTATTGGTAAAACATACAGCGAGTTTTTGAGTTTTTTACGTCTTGTATGAAAACCTTAATAATCGCTGTAACTTTTCTCCGTTATAACCTATATTATGCCGGATCCCATTGTGTATACAAAGTTTCATGTTATTCTAGCATGGCGTTTGAAAATGAGAGCGAAACTACGTTTGTATGGAGAACCGAGCTTACTGCGGACTCTTAAGTGATCGTCTATCATTATCTTTACTTTCGTGACAATGTAAGTTATCCGGGTTATACGGAATGTGGAAGCTGTTAATGGACTACCACAACCGCGGCGTCGCAATGTGTATTACAAATTGGCAGATCCTATAGAGAGTACCTATATAGGGGATCTGCCCGATGTAGAATTTCGGCTCCGGTACTGGTTTGACAAGGGGACGGCCCAAATTATTGACGAATTGAGAGCTTCTCGGACTCTCGGTGCGAGCACTGATGGCGAATCACTTTGATGCGTGACTCTGCCCATTATATAAAAATCCCTTCTAATGCAGCCGAGAGGGAAGAGACCTGTTACGCGCTGCGGGCGTTTCCGACAGGAGCAGTCAACAGGACGGCAAACAATGCACATCTTCGTGCTTTTATTCATCGCCACTTCCAATAAACAAGGTTATCAATAATTACGATTTCCACGAACTTGGTGGTTTCAACAAGAGCTTGCCTTAATTACTTGAGTCAAAAGAAAACTATGGCGCGTCGGGTATGGTGGAAACCCTTAATAAGGGCCGTCAATTGCAATCATGTATGTAACAGTAAGTAGATACAGCGGCATAAATAGGTACCATACAAATACTCTTTATTGCACACCTCAAGGGTCGCTAGGCCGGTTACGCGACCATCGTCAGTGTGCGACCACCTGAAGGACGAGATTTTTATCTATTAAAGATATGAATATTTTTACACACCCTACATACAGAAACAGTGAGTTCTATAAAAATTTTTAAGTTATTGAATGGGAATCTATTTATAAAACGAATCAATATCCTATCAGTTCATCAACTTATCCAAGTGATCGCAAACCGGCACACCAAATTAGCTGGTCGCTAACCGGCCTATCGACCCTAACTACTTTATAGATATAATATAATTTAGTAAGAAGCTTGTTACCAAAGTATATAAAACACAAGAAATAATGTATACAAAATTATGCTGGTGGCTGTACTGTACAGCCAAGGAAAAAGAAACACGTACCGTTTTCGTTCTTGTTGCAATGTGAAGAAGGGATAAAAAGGTACGTGTTTACATTTCATTAATCATCATGAATCCTAGCGATAACCCAGTACAGTTGCACCCGGAAAGATGCCCAGGGTTACTTAATCCCAAGAATTGACGTAGGCACTAGTTTTTACGGAAGTGACTGCCGTCTGACCTTCTAACCCAAGGGGGAAATTAGACCTTATTGAGATTAGGATTGTCAAATGCGTGAACAACTTTACCGTCAGAAATCCTCAAGTCGCCTGAAGACCTTTATTTCATTAATAAGAAAAATGATAAATAACTTGTGTAAACCCCCTTTTCATGGCATGTACTAGTGAACTACTCGAATGAGTATTTCTTATATATGTTTAATGATGTACTTATACAAAGTACCTCATTAAGTTGATGATTTAATAATGTTAATTACCAAGGAGTTGCTCAAGTTATAAGAAAAAATAACATACATTTAATTTAAAAAAACTTAATGACATATAAATACATTTATTTTGTAAAGTTTACAAAATCCAAAAAGAAAATGAAGACAGCTACAAAATCCAAAAAGAAAAATAAGAAAAATAATCTGGGGTCAGAACAATTACTTTTAACCACATTGAACTACCTTTCCTTTTACTTTTAAAATATTCCATTTTGATTAAAAGCTAAAAGTAATTGTTCTTTTAATTTCAGGATTCTTTCTCCTCTCTTCATTGTCTTTTTTCTCTCTTCATGGGAGGTGGTGTGGCTTCTTGCACAACTGGTAGAGCTTCCTGTGCTTCAATAGTGACGAACAGTACTCCTCACCAGTTGCAGGGGCAGTAGCTGAAGTTCGTACAAGCAGTATCTGAAAAAATAAAATATGTTTAAATAAAATATTTTATGAGGTGACATGCTTTTATTTTTAAGTTACATTCACATTAGTCATCTGTATTAGTTATAGTTACTAACTAAATGTCATGTCTATTATGGTAACCATACATTTTGGGTTGGGTACATTTAATTTGATCCTGCTAACTTGCTACTTTTTGTTCAATATTTTCCATCCATCCTCTGTAGATAAGTAACCTTATCTAAACCTCTTTCAAATACAAGTTACCTCTTACATCCAACCTACCTCAGGCTTGATTACATGCACATTATCTAACCATATTGATTTATTGATTATTTTTATTTATATGATATTAAATGATTGTTGTTAGTTAATAATAATTTATCATATACTTATGCAACAGAGCTTCATACTATAGGGCTCATGGGTGTCAATTTGAACTTACTTCAACGGGTTCACTAGGTTCAGATACTACTTTTTATGTCAATCAAACACATCACACAATCAAACCATAAATTATAATTTGACCCCGACCCTGAAGCGAAGTATATCATGATATTTATATCCATGTATTTCAAACTGAAACTTGTGGACATATACATCATTGAAACATAAGTAAATGTAAAAAATAGGTACGAGTGTATAACCATACCAACCTGATTTATTGAGTCCGAATCAAACTTGTTGCTATCTGTCTGGAATTCTGCAGCAACCAGGCTCTTAAGGGGTTGGAATCTGTGGGGCCCTCTCGCAGAGGCTCCCAAAACCTGACGTTATTCCGTGCTAACTTTGCGTTTCTCGGCGGATTTTATTTTCGTTCCGCGCCGTTTCACATAATATTGAACTAAAAGCGAAAAGCAAAATAATTTGTTATACGTATTGTTTCATTTGCAAGAACAATACTTTCATAACTATAATAAACACTCATTAGGAAAAAGCTGTACCATATAATACTTCCAACAATTTGATTGCCTTTTAAGAAGGTCTGCTCACGCAGCGACGTTGCGGCTGTACGTGTTTGTGTCCGTATTTTTATCTTCTATTATGTTTACTCTCACTTACTAGCTCTTGAAGCAACATCTGAAAAGGACGTCCAGTGTTTAGATTCAATAGGAACACTAAAGGTAGGTTAGCAAAGATCCATTTCACATATGACACCAAACAAAAGTAAATGAATTGTTTTTCTTACTTTATCCTCCGATATCCAATTATCACTCCTTTTTTTGGTGGAATTCATTTATAAATTCAATAATTGAAAACTTAACGATCAGGAAAATTTCTACTATTTCGAGGTTACCTAGCTTCCCGCTAATTAGCTGTCACTGCAGTCAATCTTTTTTTTTAATTCACGATGTGGCCATGTTTTTGTCTATGATTTGTCAGGATGGCCAACATAACGTGTCTAATCCACCTATCAGCAACCGATTATCTAACAGACGGCTAGCAAGCGCTTATAAATCATACTTCTTAACAACCGTCAAACAGGCTTAATCAGTCTGCTAACTAACAGGCCGATCAAGCCTCTGTTAAGGTTTTTTTATGAATAGGGCTGTAAGGGTTTTATAAAGCAATTTCTGCCATTATCACAAAAATTCATCAAAATCAATAGAAAAATTTCTTGGATACTTTTGACAACGTCAACATCAATCAATTTTGATTTTGTAAAGGTTCATGTCACTAATTCTAGTTAACAACATCAAAAATCTTACTAAAATAAAAAAAATAAAAAACGTAATTAAAGACAAAATGTTTTTATTAAATATAACGTAGTAGCTTAAAAGTTAAGATAGTCTATTGTTGTTGGTTTGATTTTTCTCAAAATAATCCCATCTTATCTTAATAATGCATTCATGAACACAGAGATTGCAATGAATATTATGAGTCGAGTGTCCGAATGGTTTCCTTAACCTAATCTGATTTGGCAACTTATTTTAGACTTTTACTCTAATCTTCATAAGATAAAAAGCTATTTTCACGTATTCAGTAAGTAGTGATTACAATAGATTGAAAATATAGTCTATTTTTGTTGGTTTGTTTATTCTCAAAATAATCCCATCTTAATTATGCATTAATGAACACAATGATTATTGTTACCTAATCATGTGTCAAGTTAAGTTTCCTTAACCTAATCTGATTTGGCAACATCAGAACTTATTTCAGACTGTTATTGTAATCTTCATAAGATAAATAGCCATTTTCACGTATTCAGTAGGTACTGATTACAATAGAATGAAAATATGATAGTCCTATCCAATAGACATCTTTTCGCATTCCTTGGGTCGTCCGTGAATAAATTTCAAAGTACGGGCGCCGCGCCGGACCAGTAGCAATTTCGATTCAATAAGAAACATTCAGATACATGTATCATATATCTTTGCTTACTTATGGATGCAGCAAAGCATAAAATATTGTGTTTGTTTCACATAACGCATGTTTGGTTGGACAAGTGTTTCAAGTAGCATAGCACGAATTTAAAAGAAATAATTGGCATCAATTTCATTAACTCAGCGTATATTTCGCTTGATAGGTAATGTTTTACAAAGAAACAGCTGTACCTAGTATTGTTATACTTAAAATGGAACATGTATAACAATTCTTCTGAACAATACATTTTTGCGTCATCTCAGATATTGAGTGATTTAGTAATTAAATGAATAAATTTACTTTTCATTTGAATTGGAGTAAGTCCGTTATTTTGCCGAGTGTCGTCCATAGCCTATGTTTATGGTAAGGAGGCGCATGCGACGGCGTTACTTAGATGTGTTTTGTATTAACTATAGTAAAACACTTTATAAACATAGTTACAAAAAGAGAAGTTAGGTACAATTGTCGGCCTGTTTAGCCTAGTTGGTAGTGACACTGCCTCCGAAGCTAGAGGTCCCGGTTGCCCCGGCCGGGATTCGATCCCGGCCGGGGCATTATTTGTGCAATTAGCACGGATATTTGTACCCGGGTCTTGGACGTTTTCTATGTATTTAAGTGTTTACTTATCTATATAAGTATGTATATCGTCGTCTAGTACCCATAGTACAAGCTTTGCTTAGTTTGGGACTAGGTGGATTTGTGTACGATTGTCCCCCAATATTTATTTAAAGGCGAACTTATCTCTTCGAGGCATAATTGTCTAGAGCACTTCCATGGTTCAGCTGGTATTGTTCACTTCGGAGATGATGTGTTTGTGTATAAGCGTGAGCTCAAAGGAAAAAAATCATACTCTCTTTATGCGTGCGACCAAGAGGGACGGAAACGCCCTTATGCAGCTAAATTAAGAACTTGCTTGAAACGGCTACCATAAACAGCCTACTTAACTTGGGCGGGTAACGTTTGTTTGCCTCAAAGTCATCTCAAATAGTATGAGGGAAACAAAAAAAATATGACAAAGACCGCAAATTATACGTCTCTCTCTGTCGCTGTTATTCAAATTTGTATAGGATTATTTTGACGACCTGTTTAGCCTAGTTGGTAGTGACTGTGCCTCCGAAGCTAGAGGTCCCGGGTTCGAATCCCGGCCAAGGCATTTATTTGTGCATTTTTCACGGGTATTTGTTCTTGGGTCTTGGATGTTTTCTATGTATTTAAGTATGTATTTATCTATATAAGTATGTATATCGTCGTCTAGTACCCATAGTACCAGGTTTGCTTAGTTTGGGACTAGGTCGATTTGTGTAAGATTGTCCCCCAATATTTATTTATTTATTTATTTATTATTATCTCGCTCGGTAGTGGTATTGCTATTTGTTGTCTACTCTGAGGCGTGAGTATTCCATAGTATGGGTGTCACGCTGCGGAATATAATTTTTTGATTTAAGTATTTATCTTTATTTATATAGGTATAAATAAAGAAAAAAATCCAAGACAGATACCAAATTGCTGTTTGAGTATTTTATTAGTATATAATTATTGTATTTATGAAATTTTCGACGTGTTTCAATGGAAGAACCGAAAACATTTAACTCCAATTAATTGAAACATAATTTGCATTTCTTACCAAAGTTAAATAGCCAATAAAACATTGTTCTCGGCAATGTTACACCGAAACTTGGTGACAACTGACAAGGGCCCTAACTTAGCGGCTCGTGAACGACTCAAACACTTTGAAAAGGTGGCATTAAAATAGGGGATGTTTGTCAGTTAGAACCTTTGTTAATTGAAGAGGGAAACCGCGGAGTTTGGAATATATTGACCCCTGGCACTATGTTCTTGGCATAGTTTATATCACTGTTAGATAGACTATGTGATAGATAGACGATCAGTACGATTTGTATGGGAAAGGCGTTTTGTTATTGAAAACAGGTTTGTATTTATTTGGAAGATTTTGGTTCAAAGTGTAATTGTGTTTTTTTGATTATGCTATGGAGTGAAAAGGTAGTACATAACTCTGCGATAAAATTCTAAAGGTCTTGTTGGAATTCTATGAACTTCAGTAGTGCATTAAGTACTCTTAGTTTGTAACTAAGTAGGTTGATAATTATGTCAGCACTGATACTTACTTTTTATTAATGATTTGTGTTGTGATTTTGTTGTGATGTTGTGTTGTTCTTCAAGAAAGAAGTGTATACATTTTAAAGGGCCGGCAACGCGCATGTGATTCCCCTGGAGTTGCAGGCGTCTATAGGCTGCAGTGACCGCTTACCATGTGACACACATTCCAATTCGATTAGGCTATGTAAAATATGAGCGGAATCGATGCCCAGTTCAGTATTCGATCGATTATACAAAATCGAAATGGTAATGCCATTAGGGCTGATTACAAGAGTTGACCAAAGCCCATTAAAATGTAACAGCAGTCATAATATAAATATCAGTGACGAGGTACTGGAGTCCAATAGCAATCATCCATTCGAAAGTCGGTCAAGCTACGTAGATTGTTATCACCTATATTAATAACCTTTACCGACACTTTTCCGTCTGACCAGTATAAATCTGTCCAGAGATTACGCATCTTGTTACGAATGGCGGGGTGAAAATATACTAGTAAAGAGTAGAAAATTGAGCTTAGACGTCTGAGTAGGGTTTGAGAATCGTTTGGGTAGGTGCTACGCCGTAGCAGAGCCAATTCGTAGTTCCGTAGCACTCAAGTTAAGTAGTTCTACGACACGAGAGCTTTAATTGTTTTTATATTTATTTTTCTGCAAAATCGGAGGTTATTGTATGTATTTGTAAAAAGGAAGATAATAACATTATGTCGAATCAAATCGAAATGATGTTAAATATTATTTATAGTTATATTTAGGTAGATATTATTCTAATTTGATTTTCGTGTATTGTTGGAAGAAAGCACTACATACAAAATGACTGACTATAGAGTTTGTTTTAGCGTTTCTTCTCGGCAGTGGTCTTCTCTTTCAGAAACGCCAGTATATTTTGCCTAGTAAAAGTGCTATTGCGGTCTACTTGCAAAATAAAGTTCGCTTAATTTCATTTACATATTTCTTCTTATTGCTTCAAATGCATTTAAGTGTATACCTACCTACCGTACTTTAACCCGTGGAACGACATGCCAATTAAAAATGTATTGTAATTTCAACTATAAATATAAGAAATCTAAATTTGAAATTCAAGATTTGTTAGGAACACACGTGTGATACTAGCACGTTTGACCGGTTAATAAAATTGTACCGACTGTTTACAGCACTAAGTACACAAGGTTTCACGCACACCTAAAAATACGCTCTTAATCTACCAACCTATATATACATGTTAATTCAGCCCCCAGACCGGTCGCCCAATTTCAATAAAATTGGCACCGCATAACGAAGTCGTTAATAAAATACGGTGCCATACCTCGTTAACCGAAGTCTTAAAATAAACCTTTGTAACATACACACAGCATTTTTAGTTCAAAAGGGCGTAAACCGATCATCACAGCGACGCTTATACGTCTGTTGAAATCTTATTGACTCAACCTTTATAGGGTTCCGTAGTAAAAACGGAACCCTTATAATTTCACCATGTCCGTCCGTCCGTCTGTCCTCGGCTTAGCTCAGTAACCGTTATTACTAGAAAGCTGTAATTTGGCAAGGAGCGCTCGTGGCCCAGCGGCGCCCGCGTACTGCGATAAGCAATGTCGGACGAGGTCAGTCCTTGGATGGGTGGCCGCTTTGAGTGGTTACTAACTGAGCGTTCCCGTGCTTTGGAAGGCACGTTAAGCCCTTGATCCCGTTTGCTGTCTATGATAGCAGTCGTTAAACCAAGTTAGAGGCCTCCGGGCGGCTTGAGAACTTCTAACAGTCAAGTTGCCCAATCACTTGACAAGCCTAATCCCAATAAGGTCTAGTTTCTCCCTCGAGTTGGAAGGTCAGATGGCAGTCGCTTCCGTAAACGTAGTGTCTACGCCAATTCTTGGGATTAGGTAGCGGACCCCAGGCATCCTGTAGGATGCAACTGTACTGGGAATAACGCTAGGAGGATGATGATCTTTTACACCGAAAAAACGCTACAATACAATCTTAAAAAAATGATTTTAGGCTACCTCCACTACATGTAAAGTGGGGATGCATTGTTTTCTTGCAAAACCCATCTTCGTGTACCGTTAGATAGCTAAACTAAATGGTAATAATTGTTAATTTCTTAACTAAATTTATGCCTATAATAATTATAAAAGTTTATAGAGGTAAATATCATATGTCCTTCAATAAAAAATATATTTAAAAACATAGAAATCAACACACACTAAAAAATGTCCTAACCGCGGGTTTAGAATTTGACTCCAACTAGGCTTCAGTGCTCATCAAAACAAATATCAAATTGTTTTCAATAAGATATGTTAAGAATAGCCTCTTTAAGGTGAGGTCGTCAAAACATTGGCATAATGAACCGTGGCGGCTGGAAGTAATGCAATTTGATGCAAATGCGATTTGGCGATAACACGGCGCCGCCTCGCAACGTGGTTTAAGGCGTGAAATGATGGTATGGACATGGTATATGAGTTTTTTCATTAATAAACTTGAGGTATGTTAAATACAATGCAATTCTACTCCCGCTTAAATTATTCCTATCACACAATTAGGTATTTTCCTGGAAATATAATTTTACTAGCTGTTGCCCGCGACTTCGTCCGCGTCTTCGCTCCAATTGGTCACAGCGTGATGTTATATAATTTAAAGCCTTCCTCGATAAATGGCCTATCCAACACAAAAAGATTTTTTCAATTCGCACCAGTAGTTCCTGAGATTAGCGCGTTCAAACAAACAAACAAACTCTTCAGCTTTATAATATTATAATAGACATATATTATATTATAGTATACAGTATATATATAATAACGTATACATATATGATTACGAATACGATTCGATCCTCGATACCTACTACCTACTAGACATCTCAACCATCTGACCTCTTCATTTTGTGATTTTCACATTACAATAATAATTTTCTGTGTGTACACAATTCCGCGGGTGTCCGCTGGATGCGGGTGGCGCAGGACCGGTCATTATGGAATTCTTTGGGCAGGCCATCTGGACGTCTTTCGGCTGACATGATGATGACAATTCTGGATAGACAAGTACGAGTAACAACAGCCATTTAAAACCATTTTTGCTTGTGCTCAGAAATGTAAAGCGTAATGTAATTATTTGCTAGCAGTAATAACATTTGTGAAACAGGGGCCAGGGGTATGGGCATTTATGCGCTATATAGTCTAACATCACCAACCTGCTGCACTTTGCACTTTCTTCCATTTCACACAGCCGTATTACACGCGACCCGCTGCCGGCGCCACGATGACTTAACGTGGGCGGAAGCGGCGAGGATTACCCGCCTCCGTACCACCAGAACCCAAAACGCCATATCTACATGACTCTTATACACAAATAAGCCTTTCGTTCTTAAAGCCAACGTATGCATACAGGCTATTTATTGTCCCTCATTTAAATTATAAGCCCATTCCGCTGTTCCGCGGCGCCGTAAAGTTTTCCGCTGCATGGCAGTGATTTTACGACAACCCGATTCTGCGATATTCGTGCCAAGTGACGTGACCGTCTTAGAATTCGATCCCTCTTATGGCGGGTTTATACAAAGCGAACACGGTTCTAGCTTGATTATTAAGAATGAATTTTTGTTTGCGAAAAATTAGGTTAAAATGATAGAATTTCTTCACAGAATATAAAAACTTTTTCTTATATAAGTATTACGGATGCGAAGAATTTATGTTGCACTCACGTAGACAATCGATCATACATATTGACTTGGGACTAATTTCCAATTGATACGGGCCTAAATTGATGAGGCCAAAAAAAGTCATCTGACACTTCGGACATAAATCAAGGTCTTAAAACATGCATACTGAAGGCGAAGGGGTGGGCAAGCTCCTTCCATACAATACAAACTTTGTGCAAGTTTTTCTTCGTTTGTGTTTGCACTCCAGTTACTATTTTTGGTCCATATGCTTATTTTTTTGTTAGCTATGTCGTGATGTTTTTCGTTTTTAATTTTAATTATTTATTGTATTTTTTTTTTATAATGCAAAATTTCAACATCAAGCTCTGCGTATATCCAATATGTACCAACAAAAAATAAAATTAAATGCTGCAGTGCCAAAACTAACGCAAAAAACTTGCACAACCTTTGTATGGAGAATGGCTTGCCCTACCCTGCGCCTTAAAGGAACGCAGAAGGAACGCAGCTTGAATCATCGTGTACTCGTACGTGTTTCAATTCTCAGCACGGACGCAAATACTGGTTTCGTCCGTGCTACGTCAACGTATTTTATTTTTAGCTTTCGCGTTTGAAGCTTCATTCCTCTAATCTGCAAAGAGAAAGAAGGTACGAGTAGATGTTTTATTGCTACGTATTATATGTGCAATCTGAACGACAGCATTTCACTTACTTAGATCCTGTATAACTATTCAATTTCCGACTCAAATCAACTGAACTGAGCTGGTTTGACCTTGAACACTTGAGGTTGTTGACGTATGCCATGTAGCATTCGATTATGTAGTGTGGGTAGGTACCTATGGGTGAATATTTACGCTTTCACAACAGGAAACGATAATGTTGCGAGAGCTTACTGCGAGCCAAAATTTTACGAATTCCACATTTCTGATATTATTTGTTTGTCGCTACCCATAAGGCGACTTCCTAATTTGTCGGTACGGAGACTGGCGCGGGATGCGCGGAAGCTGGGCGAAACTGCCCCGCTTCTGGGCAAAATATTTCTACTACGCAATCGTATTACTGACAGTATCTCGTCATGTCAGGAAATCTCTGCGACATCAGTGTCTGTGTGTCAGAAAACAATTACCTACTTTAATTTAAAAAAAGCTATTCTGAGCTTCACCACACTTATTCTTCTAGTAATTCTAAGCAAGTCTACCAGAATATATTTAAAAAAAATATCTTCCTGGCTCCTTCCTCGGACAAAGAATAGGCATCGCCATTCAACAGGGAAATGCAACTAGCCTTATGAGCACAGTTCCGCAGGGGAGCTTGGGGACCTAACCTAACCTAGACATGTTTTAGTAGGTATGTAGGTTTTAATTTTATTTATTTATATTTAGTTCTAAGTTAGATAATAATATAATGCTAATTATATGTTTGCTATTGTCAATTAAATAAATATATTGTGTAATGAATAATATATTTTTTTACAAATCTTAATTAAAATAAGGTTTAAGGCAGTAAATCTCTCACTAAAGTGAGAAATCTGACGGTGAAGAAGTAAACATCAATTTGTAAAATACAATTGGGTTACGTCTTTCCTCTGCTTAAATTTGTAGAATTGTGTCGTCTATACAATCATTTTTACCCGACTGCGCCAGAAGGAGGGTTATATTTTTCGAGAGTATGTATGTATGTATAATTGTTTGACACGCTCTGCAGCCTGAACGGCTCAATGGATTTTATCTTGAGAGATGTTGTTAGATTCGTATTTACCGTGAGAGTAACACTGGGTATATCAAAATAATAATAAAATAAAAAAAACAAAACGGCGGATATTTGCCGCCAAATTACACAGAAACGCAGTCGAACTTTCTAGTTTTTTTAATTAATTAGTTTGCAAGACTGTATCGCTGGATAGCTCGTTTAAAAATAATGTGGGTTTTCTTTAACCATTTTTTGATTCAGGAATACGTTAGCGTGATATTAAGTACTTTTTTTTGTTGGATTCAATCAAAAACATAATAGTAGTGCGTATTATTAAAATGAATTTAAAAGGAAAACTATCATAGCTAAATAGACACTACTTACTAGTTAACGAGATAACAAGTAATAGCCGAACTTAAGAAACGTACTTGGAAAAGCAACTTTCGTACAATTTCCATTAATAACTTAGATATGTTGTTAATTGTGTTAAATATTTAGTAAATATAAGATTCTGAAATTTCAAGTCCGCATAATGTCACGAGTGGAAGGCTACGGAACCCTAAATTACCCGTTATCCGACACGCACTTGGCCGCTTTTTATTGTAATGTAGATGGATATCTACTGTGCGAGCGTCGATAATTTTAATGGTGCGACGTTTCATCGAACCTACGAGTATGTGTTGGTTCTATAAGCTCATTACTTAATCAATTAAGTGGGGTGTTTGTGTATGCCTGGCATTTGCTCCACAGCCTATCAACAGCGACCTATTTCCCAAGCAGGGCACGCCTCCTCCGATATTACTTTTCTTCGCCGAAAACTTTCGTGGGATCTTCAATAAATTTCTCATGCATGCACGTATATGAAACGAGAACAAGAATAACAGACATTATTAATTTATTAAAATTTCGTGGGTGTTTTCGGACGGGAGTGTTCAAATAAGAATTAGTTTTGCATGGATATTACACGATATCTTAGATGTTTGTGAATCGATATTAATATTTTCCTGTCAGTAACGTTGCGCTGTTACGGTCTCTATATTTGTGCGTATCCTCTGTCGTTTTTAACACTATAATTCTTATTGGGTTGTGTTCAAAAGATATTTTAACTTAGGTCTTGGTTGTGCTCCACCACCGTTCACCGCCATCAGCATCCTATTCATATTCAAAGATTGGAATCTAAATGGTTGCGTACTTACGGTACAGTTGCATGGGACATTTTTCGTACAAGTACTCTCGCTGTCCAATGAAAGAGGTTGCCCAGTGTCCCTACTGTTTGGCGTCATTCGAAAAGGGAGTGCACTGCACAGATTTTTGTAAAGAAAATAATACACATGGAGTCTATTTATGATTTATGATCGCGGAAGTGCGTACCACAAACTATGAGCAATCACATCACTCGGACAATAAAACCACATTGTTGTAAGCAAATGTTAGCGGAAAAGACGGCCCATAATCCCTTAAGACTACAAGCCACGCAATCCGCACGACTACTCTCCCTTCTAACAAAAAGGCATATGTCACTAGGACAGTTACTTAGAAATTAATACCTTCTGGTAATCGCTGTTAGTTCAAATTTTAATGCAATTAACAGATCGGTTTCAAGATTACCGCGGTCTAATGTTAATGCGCGATATTGCCCTTTCTCTTCGTCTTTAATGCCTGACTGTGTTTGAGAATGGGATAGAACGTAGATATTTACAGGACTAGATCGGGTGCAAGATTAGCCATGCCGTTAAGGCGTGATATACCCTACTAATTGTTCCAAATCAAGCGTAAAGGATGAAGCATGCTTAATGAAGTACTGAACCAAATTATGAGACACGAGAAGACATATTAGATAGAGCAATTGAATGCGATGACGGTGCGGGAATCACCTGAAGACCGGTCCGCCATATTCACCTCCGTCAACCAAGCATACCATACACATCACATCTTTACTCTATACGTATACTACATAGTGCCTATACTTTTTACAAAAGTCATATTTAAAAGTACAAATTATGTTAAAAACTAGAAAATAAAAATATATATTTTTCTTTTTACTGAACCATATAATGTGCTTCATAAATTGTGGATTATATTAATTCAACTATTACTAAAATACATACTACCCACTCGAGGAAGGAGTTTCTCGGTTTACTCGGTGTAGGCTTTATTCCAAAGAGCTGCTATCTAATGTATAGCGAATAGCAAAGTCTCCATTTCAGGACTGGCTGATTGTGCTTTTGTCCAGATGTTTTTTAAGGGCTAGAGACCGCATTTTTGGACGGATCCTCACGAAACTTGGCTTACACGTATGTGTATGTGTATGTATGTCTCGATTAAATGGATTTTTTTCTCAAGATCTTCCTTTGACTGGAGGGAAAATTGGAGCAAAAAGGGGGGAAGTTTGCTGTAGCGTTACTTATGAACGGATTTTAATCAAATTCGGAGAAAATATCAAGGACCTGATTCTTGGTGTGATTTTTTCCCATTGGGGGAAAAATGGGAGAAAAAAGGGTAAGTATGCTGTGCCATTGTTTGTGAATGGATTTCAATTATATTCGGAGGAAACATCAAGAATTTCATACACTACAGGTTGTTCTGAATAAAAAGTTTTTGAAAAGGGGGAGGAGGGAAAAGGGGGGAAGTTTACACAAAAAAACAATTGTATATTACTATAGAGGCCTGGAAACGGAGGGTTGCAGGCCAAGTAGATATAGACGGATAGGAATACGCGGCCTGCAGCTCAACGTTTCTCGCCGAGATTTGTCTAGCGATTTTCTCAAACATATGCAATGAAATAAAAAATACACCACTCAAAAAGCAAACTTAACAGACGCCATGATTAACATTAAAATTTAAAAAAAAATACTTCCCGGCCTTACTTATTATTATTATTATTTATTATTAAATTTCATTGTATGTTTCAGAAAAATATTTTTCTCAACCGACAGGTTGCATTTCTCAACCGATTATTGAAAAAAATTGTGCGTAGCTCATTTCATTATTTCTAAAAACATTATTTCAAAAATCTATATACATATTGACTTCGCGATGTCTTGGATTAACAAACTGTTCAGCCTTCTTCAGCCATTTCTAAACATTATGTAAATATATTATTTTACACAGATATGAACATGGAACACCTATAGGTACAATTAAATAATACAATAACGAAACAAGTTTATCAATACTATAAACGTTAAGAGATGATGATGATGATATACGTTAAATTGTTACTACTGCACTGTACCAACACACTAGTATTATCACTAGTGTTATTGTTGTAGTATTATTGGTATTATTGTAATGAATGAAACTGAGTCAGTCTAATCTATAATAGATGTCCACTGCTGGACATAGATCGCCCCCAAAGACTTCCACAATGACCGGTCCTGCGACACCGGCGACCTTTACCAGGTCATCGGTCCACCGTGTGGGGGGCCTGCCCACGCTACGCTTTCCGGTACGTGGTCGCCACTCGAGAACCTTTCCGCCTCAACGGCCATCGGTTCTACGTGCTATGTGCCCCGCCCACTGCCACTTAAGTTTAGCGATTCGGAGGGCTATATCGGTCACTTTGGTTCTGCTGCGGATGGCCTTATTCCTGATGCAATCACGCAGAGAAACTCCTAAAATAGCTCTCTCCATTGCTCTTAGGATGACTTCGAGCCTTCTTATGAGGCCCATAATAAGCGACCACGTTTCAGTGCCATATGTCATCACTGGAAACACACACTGGTCAAAGACTTTCGTCTTGAGACACTGCGAAATATTGGACGAAAAGATGTGCCGTAGCTTTTCGAACGCTGCCCAGCTGAGTCAGATTCGACGATTAACCTCTTTCTCGAAGTTAGACTAACCTTACTTAAAATCATTCATATTATATAATTATAAAATAGTGTTCTAGGAGCCACGTTCTTAGGGCTCGCCTGAATGCTTTGTCCTCTAATGATATCTGTGCTGGTAAGTTATTATAAATACTGATACTCATATTAGATGCATTTCTTCTGTAAATGCCAGTTTCACAGCGTGGTTTAATCAAGAGATCCCAATATTACAATCTTGGAGTTCCATATACATTATATTATACATACACTCCCGTTCGTGGCAACGAATCTTTCAATCAGTTCACTGGCCTTAGGGAGGCTTCTTATCTACCGCGTAGTTGCTAAAACTTCTGAAACGGCATTAACGTTTCAAATTATATTTAGAATCGTTAGTAACAATTTTACCCCATTCTAACTTTATTGTAACTGTCGCCCAAGTGTCATTTTTTCAATTTTTACTCTTGTTGGAAATTTTAATTTCGCAAAGCAGATGTAAAAATATTTGAAGAATCTTCTGTAAAAATATTTAAAGTTTTTCTTTATTTTTTAATATTTAGTTTGAGGATGTAACTATGTATTGATACACATTACAACCCGGTCACAATATCTGTGCACCTGACCTCGTGACGTCATATCGGCGAGCGCGGGCGGCGGCATTCCAGCGAGGTGCAAAGATATTCTGACCGGGTAGTACATTAATGACATAATAGCACACCCTTTCTTTTCTAAGTCTGGTTATCATATCACACATTCCAGCTTTGTATTTAAAACAAAATGTGTACATCTTTCTTGTTGCGCTAAGTAAGACTTCTCCCATTTCTTCTTTCTTTAAAGCCCTGGGACTTTTTGAATCGTTAACAATTTGCTTCCCTGTTGCGGCTTTACGTCTAGGAACTTTGCCAAGTTCCTATAATAATATGGGAAAGTACAGATATAATCAACTTCATGAATTTAGTTTATCTAACATCAAGATTTCACGATATAAACTAAGCCGTGTTAGAATTTATAGTATAGGTATTTCATGTCATATTAATTATTTAGTTTTATACGTTAAGCTGCTATGAGAGAGTAATTGGATGCTATTCCATCAGAGATATTTGACAAAAGGGACCTTGTTTCCACTATTATGTGTCTCTTACTTGATAGAATGACAAGTCTCCGTACCCTTTTTAGAACTGCGAGTAGACAAGGGAAATTTAAATAAACTGGCGAGCGGTGCAAATACGACGCAGTACCTACTCATGATATAGTCAGCTTTAAAAGTAGCTACGTATTTGAAAAACTCAAAAGTCTTTATTACAAGGGAATAAGAGGTTTTAGCTCCTTTATATATGCGTATCAACCTTTGATGCTGACTGTACCCAACTTGCTATCACCAGACGTAACGTGACCTCGGCTCTCGTCTTTTCTTGCCTTTAACCTAAATACATTTTCGTCAAAAATGACATTTTTCTTGCTGACCGGTCTTTTTTTGCAGTCATTGTCTAATCATTGAGAAGATTCTAAATGAGCCCAATTATGACGGATTTACCTTGCGTCATTTTGAGGAGTTCCTTTTGCCACCGTCCGTCTGCATCATCAGCTGATCAGCTCGGTGATGCCATAAGATTGCATGTTTACCGTACTTAACTTACAGCTTAAAATGTTTGAAGTATGTACAACTTACATACGAATATTGCACTTAAATAAACGCTCGTAAAAAATACAAAATACGTTGATTACTAGCAAATAAAATGTCAAATTAAATATAAATAAATTGTTACAGACTCGGGGAGCTCTCAGCTCTTAAGCAAAGTGGGCCGCACGGTGTGGTGATGGAGTTGGTAATACTGAAGGCTCGAGCCCAACTGAATCGTCTCGTGTCGGAGAAGCGGCGGCGAGGCGGGGGCGAGGGCGAGGGCGCGCGGGCGCGGAGGCGCAGGTAATTATTAAACCACTTTTTGCCAATGATGACAGGTATGCGTCATAACTTTAGACTGTCAGGCAGAAAAATGCTGCTACACCCTACTGCAGCACATCTAGCGTTGAGCCTCAATGGGTTAGAGCGACTTTAGATTTTAAGAAATACGAGTAAGATTGTCTTAAACTTGTCCCCAAACTTTAATTCTTAGTAGCTAGTTTATGACATCGTTGCAAGAATAATTAACAGGACATTCGCGATACTTAAATAATTACAGCAATAGCAGTCCGCATGCAAGACATCCACAGAATGGTCTTTGGATCAGAAAGTCAGCGTGTACAAACTTTAAGCGTAATAGGCAAGCACTTGCCCAAAGCCATTCCAGCTGGAACTTTATGGGTCTTTATGGGGGCACGGAGTGAGTGTCTACTCAGGGCCTGTATTGAAAAATAATATGCGCAGTGAAGCTGTGCGCTTGTCAGGTGGCTCGAAAAGCAAGCGTGGCGTTTCGCCAGCATGTCGCCTGTGCCTAAACGCAACCTAAAAAACATTTTTTGTCTGAGCGCTCCCGTGTTTGGGAAGGCACGTTAAGCCGTTGATCCAAGCTGTTGTCTATGACAGCAGTCGTTAAACTAAGTAAGAGGCCTTCGGGTGGCTTGAGAACTTCTAACAGTCAAGTTGCCCGTAGGGAGTATCCACCGTTACCCTACACGTGACCCCTGGGTGGTGCTAAAAGTGCAAAAGTGCAACAAAACTGGCAACCGTACTGTTTTCTCGAAGCTCTCATGGTTCGAAAAGTAAATGCCGTACGATTATATACATATTATATTTTTTGTTTGATACCCAGCATGGCGTCGGCGCCGCGCGAGCCCGCGCCCTGGCTCGACGCCGCGTTGGGCTACAACGCCTCGCTCTACAACGCCTCGTTGGCCTACAACGCCTCGCGCTTCAACCTCACCTACGACCCTGACTACGAGCAGCTCAACGGGAATGCTACCGACGAGCACGACAACCACTGGTTCTGCGCAAAGTGGACCAACGCGCAGCAGGACTTGTTTCAGGTACAGGATAACTTAACTATTTTAGGTGATTTCCTGATGGGTATTTTCTTCTTTAACGTAAGCTTACTCTGACTCTGCCTGATCTCGCACAGATTTACTCACTTGCCGGGATACTCATCATCATCATCATGTCAGCCGAAGGACGCCGGGATAATGCCAGTACCTATTACCATTTGTGCCGCAGTAATACTTATCATCATTTGAGGAGGCAGTCACCGCCCTGAAGAGCTTGAAGTCTGGGAAATATCCAGGAATCGACAATATCCACGCAAACATATTAAAGGCGGTGTATCTAGGTAGTGTCATAACGAACCAAGGTGGTACGGATGAAGACATCGACAGCAGGATAAAAAGGCAAAAGCTGCGTTTGCCCAACTCAAGCCTTTCTGGGAGACAAACGTGTTCACGCGATACATTAAAGTTTCCCTCTACGAGTAAATAGTCAAGTCAATCTTATTTCTTGACTCTGAAACGTGGAGAATGCCGAAGGAAACAAATACAACAAAAACCGAAGGAAACAAATAAACAAGTTGCAAATTTTCGGCAATAAGTCCTTCCTTCCTCCTTGGGTCGATTCTTCGCATTTTCTGGCCCAAGACCATTGGAAAAGAGGACCTGCGGAGAACGTATTAGCATGGAGAACGCTATGCCCAAAAGGAGATGGATTGGACATACTATTCGGAGAGGGGACAAAATAATGCAAGCATCACTTTAGCCGCCGGACGGAATCCGCATTAGCGGGCGTCCTGTGCACTCATAGCGGCGGATGATTGAGGGCGAGCTGCGAGCAGTTGGACTGAGCCAGATCGAGACCAAGTACGTCGTCGAAGACAGAAAGGCGTGGCGCGAGCTTATAAAGGCCCTTTGCACCTCTGAGTTAACAACAAGAAGAATATCATGCAGCAGCAGTACTGCATTCGTATCGTCCCGGCATCCGGCTCCAATCATTTGAAAGTAGATTCACAGTAAAGAAGCGGTCCTCTAATAAATTTATGCAGTTAGGCTACAGCGTCTTATAAATCGTAAAAGTAGGTTTTTTTTATGATAGACTGACCAGCGATTGGCCTTAGTCTCACCTGATGGAAAGCGATGACAAGGCCTAAGATGTTGCTCGCTGGTTCAGTAATAGCCTATTCACTCTTGTCTTGAAGAGACCCAGATTGTATATAAGTAGGTAGCCAAATTGCAACATTAAGTGCAACAAATTTGATATTTGACAGAGTAATGATTTTCTTGACTTGTCCTGTCGACTAGCGAAATTGCCTGACGACCAAGTCTACACCAGCTTTGATACTTTGAAGCATTTCTTGTCATGAGATTAGTCCACATCACCTGAACATCAGATTCAGTCGTAACAATAACAGATTGGTTTAGTCTTCCCTTTATTGATATATGTGTTGCTTCGACTAGTTGATCTATTGTGACAGCACTTTATTTAGCACTGTGACCGCGCTATTGCCAGTGAATTGCAAATTATGACCCGCCGGCGCACCGCATGGCAAAGAGAGTGTTAAATTGCACAACAGAGGCAATGGGTCTCTCAGGAAATATCGGTCTTTCACTAGGAAGATAGTTCTTTTACGCCTGATTGATCATTCAGTGAAATTATACTCAGTTACTTTCTACCACCCTGAATGAATGCCCAACTTGTGACCAAACTGGGAGAATAATGGGAGTTGAAAGTAAGCGCTGTCAAATGTAGAGCTCTTTCTAATTAAGTCGATTCTAATGAAGGGTCTTTCCTGTCCAAAAAAATTTCTTTAGGGACTTATTACTTGTGAGCAGTTTGCAAACGACGCAAACCAATAAACGTGCTTGGATCGTGCTAGTTGCGTTGGTTATATTCTGAATTGCAGATTAATTTGGAGTTAAGGTTTAATTCCTTCGAAGCTAGAGGTCCCGGGTTCGAATCCCGGCCAGGGCATTTATTTGTGCATTTTTCACGGATATTTGTACTTGGGTCTTGGATGTTTTCTATGTATTTAAGTATGTATTTATCTATATACTTATAAGTATGAATGTCGTCGTCTAGTACCCATAGTACAAGCTTTGCTTAGTTTGGGACTAGGTTGATTTGTGTAAGATTGTCCCCCAATATTTATTTATTTATTTTATTTATTAAATAATTTGATTCAGTTTATGTACTTATCAAATATAACATGGGAGTGGAAACCGTTTAGTGTGCCGGTGTCGATTTAAGTTTTAATGGTACTAAATCCCGACCCGGAATTGGACCCGGGTATGTCCTAAAACTACGACCAAGACCATCGGGGGATGGGCCGCAGCATCCCTGGAGTGCGGTGGAGATACTGCGATCGCCAACCCGCATGCCAAGCGTGGCGATTATGGCATATACCCCTCGTGAATTTGGGGGAGGCCCATGTCCAGCAGTGGACGTCCTTTGGCTGATATGGTGGTGGTGGTGGTACAAAATCACTCATCATCATCATCATCAATCATCCTAGAGTTATCCCAGGACAGTTGAATACTGAAAGATTCCCGGGGTCCGCTACCTAATACCAAGTATTGGCGTAGGCACTTAGAAGTTGTCAAGCCACCCGAAAGCGTCTAACACGACGTAACGACTACTGTTGTAGACAGCAGCCGGGATCAACGGCTTAACGTGCCTTCGAAAGCACAAAAGCGCTCAGTTAGTAACCACTTAGTGCGATCACCCATCTAAGAGTGGACAACGGCCGACGTTGTTTAACCTCAAATACCGCTCGCAGTACACGGGCGCCGCTATCGCACGAACGCTACTAAATCACAATAGACGTAAATTGTTCAAATTATAGATGCTGCTAGTGTTCTCTATATCGAAAATGTAGCAACTGACAAGGCGTCTCAAGTAGGCATATATTAATTTAAGCATGTTTACTTCGTAAACATAAAATTCTATCACAGGTTACCGTTTAGAATTTTTAACACTTCGAGATGCAGCGCTCCGCGACGCCTATTATGGCTTTTCCTGACTAAATTGCAGCGATAAAGTTAATATCGGTTTTGTAAGGTATTTCAAGTGATGGGTTTTTATAAGAAGTAAACTCCGTTTTAACGCGGGAACTCATTTTATGAAATGGCAGTTGCCTGCGGCCGATCCTTGTATCTTTAGTTATCCATTCCATGCCATGCTGAGATTGGGGTCCTATTTAGCGTTATTCCATATACTGTATAATTTTCTTTTGTTTTTATACTTTAATGGTAAATAAATGTATTTATTTATTTTAGCAGTTCCAACAACTTTTACAAACATATTAGCTTCTTAAATAGAAATATGGAGCCAATTACAGAAACTCACAAATAGAAGTAAGATTTGAAATATTACACAAAGGTTTCACACTATGTTACAGTATCTATTCTTCCTATTCTTCATTCACATCTATCTTTAGTTACTATACCTTACTGACGATACTCCCTGCTGACATTAGAAAAAAAATCTGTCATTTTGATATCCCATCCCCTTTAAAAATCCCATTTAATATCCCCTGGGCTGGGTTGCACCAAACCGCCTGTAATCGTGTCGTCGCAGTTTTCGTTGAAATTTGATTGTATGGAAAGTTTGACAAGGTTTTTAAGCTTTGTCCACATTTTGTATCGTTTTAGCGTCTCGAATTTCCATCCTCACCACTTAGATGGTTGGCAGTCCTCAACTGTTCAGTTCAGTTCAGTTCAGTTCTTTATTTGCTCATAATTAGACAATTAGTCATGCAAATGTGCGTTTCTCCAGAAATTTCTTGCCTCGCACAGCTAAACTGTGGAATGAACTGTCGCCTGCGGTATTTCCGGACCGATTCGACCTTCAAATCTTTAAGAAAAGAACGTACTCCCATCTTAAATGCCGGCAACGCACTTACAACCCCTCTGGTGTTGCGAGTGTCCATGGGCGGTGCTAATCGCTTACCATAAGGCGATTCATCTGCTCGTTTGCCTCCTATCTCATAAAAAAGAAAAGAATCTCCGTCACGTAATACCGCGCGGTTTTTTGGTGCATTGTGCCCCGGACCGCGCTTGTTTTACCGCAAAACCGCCTCCGCCTCGCAACGACGCTGCACTGCGCTCTGTACGCTTCAAGCTTTATTGTTCGTATTATTGCTAAGTTTGTACGTATATGGACGTCATAGATAAATAAATATAATTCTCAATCACTGTAGCAAAACCTAAGACACCTAAATTGAATATTGGTAACTATAAGGAACTATAAGTGTATTGCTAATACTAGCAGTAGATATATAGCTACCGATTAACACAGCAAGCTTTATCTCAAATCTTAGATAATATAGGGGAAAGCTGTAGACGCTAAAATATCCGTAGTTCGGCAGTCCATTGTCCATTCTGAGCAATTTATGCAGCTTGTTCCCGCAGAACGAACCTGCACTAGCCAGATGGGTTTCGAATTTGCTTTTGTTTAGCTATTGTTTGCAAACTGGGTATAAAAGACTATGTGTATGTGGACGTATATTGTATATGTGTGAGTAAGTGATATAAACTTGGGTACTATTTATCGTCCCATCAAATTAATTACAAAATAATGTTCCAAAAAATACATCTACCAAAAATACTAAATCTGCACCTAATTTTCAACTCTATCATCATATTCTCATTTTATGCTAGTGAGTTTTATATAGTTCCCCCTTGGGTTGGAAGGTCAGATGGCAGTCGCTTCCGTAAAAACTAGTGCCTACGCCAATTCTTGGGATTAGGTAGCGGGCCCCAGGCATCCTTCAGGGTGCAACTGAACTGGGATAGCGCTAGAATGATGATGATGATGAACTGTCAATAGAATTACCATAATATTGTTTACCCGGAAGGGTAACTGTTGAAACACTTAATTTAAATGTATAGTGCTACTCTAATTAAAAACATTATGTTAGCCTAGATAAACTAAACTCTTAAAATTATTCTCTATCCGAAACAAAGTAATTTAGCACCAAATTTACAACATCAAAAATTTCATATTTTGTTTCATTCCAGTATTACATAGTTCGTAATCCTATTTTAAGTACTCCTACAAAATGTATTCGATAACCAAAATACTAAATTATCACTATTTCAAGCGCCAATTGTTCCTAATTTCCATACACATTACAACTTCAAATCAGTCAGAATTTTACTATAGTAGCAAATCATTTTGTTCAGGTAACCACAGTTCCAATTCCAATATTGTCTAAACGTGCTTTTCTACTGCCAATTCATATTTGTGGGGGACACAGTTCGAACCTAACCTACTTTCCTTAGGTAGGGGTTTCTCTAACTGCTCCGAAGTCCTCAGTTTCTCCTCCGCCAGAGTTTGCAAAAACACTATATAGGGCGCTATATAGGTATAGGGTAGGAAAAATAAGACCATGCGGAATATGAGGAGCTCTTACTCCAAATTTTCAACGCATGGACTGTGCGTAATATATTTGATGTATAAAAAAAAATATGTGCTAATTATAATTCATCTTTAACGGTTTACTAAAATATAGCATACTCGTATTTGGATGAAATTGTAATGAAAAAAGGTGCATGAGATTTCCGGCGATACTTTACTTACTTTTGTCCTCCTAGCTGTGTTTGTTAAGCAAGTTCTATTTTCACGATTAATTTTTGTCATGGTCATGTCATCGAGGGAACTCCTCAAATGTAAAAGGCATACATATAGTAGTGATTTTAGTATTTTCATGAACTAATTAAGCATTTCCATTCAAAAAAGTGACATTTGATAAAGTGCAACTGCTGATGATGATCAGAACGGAACTCTTCAACGACGCATAGTTCACGTTTGACGAATTGTCCTCTTTGCTGTTTTTGTTAAGCTAGTTAGGTTTTCAAGACAATCATTTATCAAGCTCGAGTTTTGATGATGGGATCCATGAGAAATCCAGGGAACTCCTCAAATGTAAAAGCCATACATATAGTGATTTTAGTATTTTCATAATTTAAATAAGTGACATTTGATGAAGTGCAACTGCTGATGATGATCAGAACGGAACTCTTCAACGACGCATAGTTCACGTCTGACGAATTGTCCTCTTTGCTGTTTTTGTTAAGCTAGTTAGGTTTTCAAGACAATCATTTATCAAGCTCGAGTTTTGATGATGGGATCCATGAGAAATCCAGGGAACTCCTCAAATGTAAAAGCCATACATATAGTGATTTTAGTATTTTCATAATTTAAATAAGTGACATTTGATGAAGTGGAACTGCTGATGATGATCTGAACAGAACTCTTCAACGACGCATAGTTGGAGTTTGGCGATTTGTTCTCTTCGTTATGTTTGTCAAGCAAGCTACGTTTTCAAGACACATTTTTGTCAATCTTGATTTCTGATGGAGGATTCCATGAGGTATTGAGGGTACTTAGTCTTCTACCATTATAAACATACTTATAGCCATTTTGATTTCATTGTATGGAATCTAAGAGTGCACCATCTATGTATAATAATCTTTCACCGGTCTCCCCCATTGAAGTCGGTATTTTTTCTTAAAAATTATTTGATTCGAGACTTTGGTGGCGTCAAACGTCATTTATTGGAAGCAATTATTTTTTTTTCACTAAATTTATCCCAACTAGATGGGCAACCTGTTTTTAAAAGGCTGTCGCGGCTGTTGCTGCTCTCATCAATGAGAGGGATCGGGCAATAGTCTTCACGCTGGGCCAGTGCGAGTTGGGGACGAGCTAGCTTTAACTCTAATGGTTAAATCATCAAAATGTTATCCCCAAAATACAGAAAACTGTGTGCGTTATGTACAAATTATTCGAGTTCGAGATTAAATAAATATGTCTTCAAATTTATCTGCGAATAAAATCTTTAGGACTCTTTACGGTAGGACACGGTTGGAAAACTTACGATCTGCATTCAGCACCAGCAAATCGATTTCACATTTAAGAGGGGGTACCACGCCAAATTGCAGTTCGCAGATTGAATATTTACCTATCATAATCAAGTCTAAATGCCAAAAAAACCAATTACACGAAAACTAGATCATATTTGCTATTTTTGAGTTTGAACAAAACCATTAAAAACTAAAGTTGGCTCGATAGAAAAGAATCGTCAAAACATGTCTAATTTTCACCTAATTTCAATTGTGTGACGTTACCTTGCATACTATCGAAGTAAAAAAATTACATAAAATACCTTTCGACATAATAAATTTTTGTTATTAGCGATTTATCAAAATGTTGTAATTTTTCTGAGTTATTGAGGTAAAACATATTTGGCGCATAAGCCCTTTTTCTTCCGCGCGATACCGTCTCTTCCGTCGCACGTTCCGCGCGGCGCAGTATATCTGCTGTTGCTGTTCACGGGCGGAGCCAGTCCCGATCGCTCCACTGAGACGAGAGGACTGTGTTGGGAGCGCTCAAGACTGCGAAGTAAATATAAAAGTATCAACAAGAGTGTGTCCCAAATAAAACGTTGAGTTTATAAAACCCAACACTATAGTTTATGAATGGCAAGTAAAAGTTTGATGTAAACTTCTCAACAAAAAATCTAATATCTACCTTATGTTACAAACTTTACAGTTCAAATTACAACGTTATCATTGCACGGCACTCAACCTCGGTTAAACGATTGTGTGTAGTATATGCAAAAATAGACGATGAATTTCTCTTACGTATGAGTCTTACTCCAAGTCAAATTATTACACTAAATGTAAGGTTTCCGTAGTCAACTAGGAACCCTAGTAGTTTCGCCATGTCCGTCTGTCTGTCTGTCTGTCCGTCTGTCTGTCCGAGGCTTTGCTCTGTGATTGTTAGTGCTAGAAAACTGCAATTTGGCATGGATTTATTAAGCAATAAATCTGACAAAATGGTAAAACAAAATCTAAAAAAAATTTTTTAAGTGTACCTCTCCTACACGTAAAGTGGGGATGACATTTTTTTTTTTGCTTCAACATTATGGTGTGGGTTGTTGTTGGATAGGTCTTTCAAAATGAATAGAGGTCTTCATCAAACATTTTTTGATAAAGTGAAAATTTTCGGAAACACTCCAAAAGAAAAAACCGGCCAAGTGCGTGTCGGATCACCTACAAAGAAGGGTTCCGTAGCGACACCTACCATATACCAGTCCACATTTAAAACCACTAATCTAGTAGCTCTGTGAGCTGTGTAGACCTCGTGAGTGTGTTTATTTTACTTTTCAAAATTTTACATGACAAACAAAGAAAGAATATTTTACGAGAATCAGTGGAAAAATGCGCCCTGATGAGGAGCGGAAACCGAAATCCGCCAGCAGAAACACACGAAATCATTGAGAATATAAATTGTTCTTGATAATTTTCATAAACTGAGGCGACAAAAACAATTCTATTTAATTATCGAACCTACTTACAAAATTTAACTAGAATCGGTTGATAAATGCGACCTGTAGAAATCGACATCCGCCCGCAGAAAAATACTTTTTTCCAAAAACTGACGCGACAAACCAATATGTGGCCTTATCAGCGTGAAGGGACCTTACTGTCGGTATTGAGTTATGTATATCACCATAATCTACATACACTGAGCTATCGAACCATATCAAACATGCATGTAGGTTTAATAGATATATTTTTTTATAATTGAAACTCAAAAGTCAGAAAAGGTGATTATGAGAAAATTGAATTCAAACTTATAAACCCAATTGAAGTATGTTATTCTTGCAAGTTACATAGATAATATGCTATTTGAGGAGTAGATTGTATGTGCTTTCAGGTTTCAAGTACAATTTTGTAATTGTATATCTGTTTTCGTAATGTATATCTTGGCAAAGCGCATAAAGTAAAAAAAAATAATGCTGAATTTTTTACTTAGATTCCTATTTATAGTGTATTTCCATTACATATTATAGAAGGAGTAAATATTATAAGTAATTAAACACTCAATAAGAACTACTTCGATTTGAATCAACGTTGTCTATTATAAAAATATATTTATTTTAACAAAAATAGCTTTGTGGTTATAAATCTAATTAAACAGTCAAAATCAACAAACATATATATCTACTACGCTAAAACATAGCCAAATGAGATCAAATTAACACAAGAAATATTAAAAAAGTAGTTTTTTAAGTCTCAAAATTAAAGATAAAGTTTAGTAAAAAGTTAGTACAACCACTTTATATTTTCTGAAAGGGACCTTATTGCTGGTGGTAAAATATTTAGTGATATCATCTGATATCAACGATTCATCTGAGATCATCTGATATCATTGATAGTTTTAATTTTAGAACACTTTAGTATTAAATTCTTACCAAAAACCTATAATTTTGATTCGGTAAACACTAAATGATTAACGTATTTGAAAAGAGACCTTAGTGTCGGACGTAAAATGTTTAGTGACATTGTTAAGAATAAGACTTACTACAAAATACAAATTTGTTATTATCATTATTATAAATCAAACATGTTATTATTATTAAGTTACTATAAATCTCTAAGGACACGAATTGGTATAAATTGCCTATTACTAGCTTAGTCCTAATGGTGATCAATTATTGATGATTTACCTTACCTTAATAACACGCATTTTATGATAATTCAGAATGACGTTTTTTACAAAAGTATTTTCCATTTCTGACTTGATTTCTGTGGCCTGTCTAACCGCAATAAGAGCATGCAGGAATTTTCTTTTAGTCGTAGATAACAGAGGTCTCTTTTTCTGTGTCTGTATTTGCAATAGGCTTTTCTCTTTCATCTTCATGAGGTTGATCATTACAGTATCAGCATCTTCCGCACGTACAAACAAAACACAAGTTCGATGACCAACTGACGACCGACACGATTGAATTCAAGCGGGTGCGCAGCGAGTGAGGGAGCGCACAGAGCCGACGCCACGAGTCAATGAGAGAACAAATCCTTTGATACGCCCCGACAAGTACCGACACGTCTTTCAAACCGATACCGAGCGCACAGAAAGAATACAAAAGGGTCACTGACAGTCATCATCATCATCATGTCAGCCGAAAGACGTCCACTGCTGGACATAGGCCTCCCCTAAAGACTTCCACAATGACCGATCCTGCGCCACCCGCATCCAGCGGACACCAAAGCACTGACAGTAAAGTCCCCTTTTCACTAAACTTTAAGGGCTGTTCTAAGTCTTAAAAAATCGATTTAAAAACTTGTGTCTTTGTCGCATTAAAAGTTACAAACCATTTGTTGTGTTGTATACCTACAAGCAACCTTAGTGACCATGTTAGCTTGAAATCGTATAGAGATCCTCCTTGTTTTTGAAAGCTATTAATAACCATTTGTTAATATCATGCACAAAAACTTTCTCAAAAATGTGACAAATACTTTTCTAAAAACCGCATCAAGATCGGTTTAACCGAACGCGAGTTAATTGTGGACAAACAAACGTAAATACAAACATACGGGTCAAACTGAGAACCTACTTTTTTATGAAGTCGGTTAAAAACAAATGTTCACATAATGCCGAATAAAAAACTGCAGTATTTGAAAAAAAAACTGCAGTGTTTGAAAACAAAAAAACTTACATCCATTATTTATAAACTAGGCCAAAAACTACACAAATAAATGTGAAGATTAATATAACAAACATGTGCATCGAATACAGAACCTTATATTTTGAAGTTGCTTACTTTTGGGGACGACTAAAACACGAGGACGATTGAAACGTTTCAATCGTCCACAGGCAAGTTGTTTCTATCGTCCCCACACCACGTTTTTCACTTCAATGACAAATATTATATATATAAAAAAGACTCGAACGCTGATCAACGGCCATTAAAAACATTCGTTTATTCCTAACTATAACACCAAAATAATTTGATTAACCAAAATACAAGAGTAAACGAAGTTATAAGAGAATATACGAGAGCACAAATACTTACTTTTTACCGCGAAAAACTGGCTTGGCTCGTAGATACTCCCGTCTCGTACCGGCGCTCGAGCACTCTGGCCAAGGATTCAATTATGACCGACCGCATGTTCTGAATGTTGCGTCAGACGTGTACGTATTATAGTTTTCGAGAAATTTGACTTGTTTCAATCATGACGTGTTTCTATTGTCCCCGGTCTACCCTACTGTTCATGCCTTTACTAAGTGGGCGCTTTTTTTTTGCTTCAACCCTATGGCGTGGGGGGTTGTTGGATAGGTCTTTCAAAATAAATAGAGGTCTTCATCAAACACTTTTTGATAAGTGAATATTTTTTTAATTATTCCTTTCAAGAGAAAAAAAATGAATCCTCCTCTAACTTTTGAACTATGGGTCCAAAAAATATGAAAAAAATCAGGAAAGTAAAATTTAATAAAAACTGAATGAAAACTATAGCGGACATGATCAGTTGAGCTGTTTTTCAGCTATCGTAAAAAGTCTTCCCTTCTTAGTAAAAGACGTATGAAACGCTGTGAAGGTATTCTCTTTTGCTTGTTATTGATCTTTTTAAAGCAAGTTCATTGGGAATATACCGAACGGAACCCTACACTGAGCATGGCCCGATATGCTCTTGGCCGATTTTATTGTAGCCATATAATAGGTCGATTCATAAAAGCTGGCGCGGATTTTGTATGAAACTGTCATATTTTTCACAGTCATTTTGCGTTAGCTTTTGTCAATTAACTTATACTTCATTTAACTTTGTATATATATGTATAAGCATAATCCGTCAGATTCCGGGGTGGGTTGCTAGTTAAAAACGATTGTTAGTCTGTACGTACTATTTCCTAAAAGCATTTATAAATTTACTTACCTACTCGTAAGTAATAACTTTTTTGATGACTTCAAAACTATAACATATTTAAAAGAGGTTGCAATCGTTTCACCTAGAATATGGCTGCTACACGTCAGAATATGGGCGTTCGGATTGCGAAAGGACATGCAAAAGGCTGCCAGCGCTTACGTCACGATCGATAAAGACTTCAATATCCCAATCAAATACCTAACGCAGTCGCGCGGCTGTCAGGGAGACTTATCTTAATGCCCAATTGACGCCGTAGTCCATGGACGTTCTTAATTTCTAATTAACACCGTAGTCTATGGACGTTCTTAATTTCCAATTGTACCTAACAAATAAACATAACTATCGCTTATTAAATAATCATGTTTCATCTGTCTGGATGGACATATACTATGCGGAGTGAGCGAGGCAGCAACAGACGCATCGCCTTTACGCACAGCGGGGCCAGGCGCGGGACGCGCGGGTGAATTCTACTTTTTTCCTGGCGTTATGCCCCCTCTTAATGCAGATTTAATATGTTGAATTAATGCAGCGAACCCCTATTGTGTCATACGGGTACTTTCGTTATGATCAAAAGCAATAATCAGTCAGCGCGACGTGTAGCAGATATAGAGGGAGGTGAATTATACATATAGTAGCAGTAGTATATTATACTAGCTTTGGCCCGCCAGTGCTTATTTTGGAAAATCAAATGTACCGATTCTAGGCGAATCGATCCCGACAAAAAAATAACAATTATAATGATAGAAGTCTCGCTACGTAAGTACGCAGTTCTGCCGTAAAACGTAGTCCCAATAGAGCGAGTTCTTCATGTAAGTATTTAGTATTTATTTATTTATTTTTATTCGAATTAGCACTAACAGATAAACCTTACGTGCTAATGTTAGTAGTAGTTTGATGTCGAAAATACAATTCTATCGGAGATATGTTACAATACAATTAGAAATACATTATCAAATTATTATGTCACAATATCAGCTAATTTTACCATAGATTTACTGCTTTATTTTATTAGCTAGCTTAAGAACACAATAACTATACCACCACCACATCCCAAGGACGCCCACTGCTGGACATAGGCCTCCCCCAATTTCATGGGGGGTAAATGCCATAATCGCCACGCTTGGCATGCGGGTTGGCGATCGCAGTATCTCCACCGCACTCCAGGGATGCTGCTGCCCATCCCACGGTGGTTTCCAATAACTATACAAAAAATAAATCATCATATTATGGCCAAAGGCCCTAAGCAGACCGGCAAGACATGCGGGCCTATTATTCCAACAGAGCAGGCTCCTTATCCAAGGCTGAGGGCCGAAGGCCCAAAGCAGAGCGGCAAGGCACGCGAGACCGAAGGCCGAGCATCCCAACAGAGCGGGTTCTTTACATAATGATGATGGCCGAAATTGCGAAGCAGAACGACAACAAATGCGAGACCGAAAGCCGATCATTCACACACAGCGGCCTCCTTACGTATGGCTGAGGGTGAGGGCCGAAGGCCCGATGGGCGTGCCAAGTCAAGCAAAGACTGTTATACGCGATAATGAAGGCGTGGTGGAGGGCGGCACACACTATGTATATGTTATTTCGGACGACATCATGTGTCTATCTTTCTTTCTTTATCTTTCTATTTATGTGGTATAAGTGACTGAATATTAAGTAATCGGCAAAAGTAATAGGGTTACAAAGTTACACATGTAGATTTTATATCTAGGAAACAGGACCGAAATTTGGGTTCAAATTCACAGTTAGGTACTTAAATGGCTATTAAGCTTTCAAATTTTGAAGAGACCGTGGTGGCTGGCGCTCACACTACACAGCGTCCCGGCGCAGCGTTAGCGTTTACTTCCTTTTTTTCCAGTTTTTATCTTAAGATTTCACAAATTTTGAATGTGAATGTTTTTTCTTTGTCGGCTAATATGTGCTTACCAATTTTCAAACCTCTAACTCATTTCACAAGATTAAACCCCTCTTTTTACCCCCTTTTAAACCAAATCTGCACAATTTTTTTAGCCTAAAACCTGACCGGGTATTTTCTCGACAGATTAGCAAAGTTTGAATCAAAATCTGTTCAGCCGTTTTCATGTGATGCGCGGTTAAGCAAACAGACAAACAGATAAATAGATAAACAGACAAACAGACAACGATTCTAAAAACTGTTGTAACGTGTTCTGTTATCGATTCTAAGTTTCCCCCGTAATTTTTTTTCGAATATCTTCCATGTACAGCGCTCTACCCTCTTCAGCTTTATTATATGTATAGATAGCAGTAGTTCTTTAGAAAGAGCATCTAGACCTGCAACTGCCCCTATGCCACCCCCACCCTCCTTTGAAATAGTGAAAGTATTTTCCAAGCTATAAATGAAATAATTGTCAACAGGCAGCAAACCTCTGCTTCGCAATCGCATTCCTCGCGCCGAAGAGCTTCAAGCAGAGCATCCTGGTGCTGCGGGCGCTCGCGTGCGCGGGCGCGGTGCTCATGGGCATGTGGGCTGGAGCCGAAGTCTGTGCACCTGACGTCATGGCGTGGAGCCTCGCGCTCGTCTTTGTAAACTCTGTACACACCATCTTCCTTATCATAAGGTATACCCCAAAAATGTTGGGTTTAGATGCCAAAATTCTGGCCCAAATAAGTAGATTTATTAATGGACTGGATTGAGGGAACATGCATACACCTGCGAATAAATTATAAGGTGTGTGCGTGTGTAAGTCCACAATTTGCTCTGGACCAGCATGAGGGCTACTGTCCATTCGCTATTATCCATGAGAAGGCTGTGCCCAACAGTTGGATAGTATAAGCTGCTGAAAATTAACGGCTCCCGTCTCACAGGTTTCTCCCCCCGGCGCTATCGCTGGAGCTGACCGAGCTGTACCTGAAACTGTTCAAGCCGCTGAAGGTGAACAAGAAGCACTTTCAAGAGCTGACGAGGGAAGCACGGGTTGTGCGACTAGACCCGGGCGAGGCGTATGCTGTTGAAGACGTCACACCAGCTGATGAGAGACTTTCTATACTTCTAAAGGGGAAGTAAGTAATAATTTTAATTGTTTTCTGTCACTCCTGGATAGGAAATTACTGCTCCGTACACCTGATGAAAATCCTACTTTGTGACAAACAGGCGTAAAATTAAGAACTCACCACGAGTGGTAATGTAAAAAATCCTAAGAACACATGTTTCATTGAATTCACAAATATATTTTATAAAAATCAGGCCTTTTTACTATTTACTACAAAATAAGGATCACAAATTCTGAATAAGGCAACTATATCTTTACGCTTACATCGATATTACCTCCGTTGCAACATAAAACGTGTGCATCCGAAACTTGCCCGGTTTTAGTCGTTATACGAGCCTCGTGCCGTCATATTTCCGAAAAGGTGTTAGTTACAGCTCCGCACTTAAGGTACTCTAAGCTAAGGGTTAATTTGAAGAATACAATTCCCATTCTAAATTGACTTTAACGTTTCGCTCACTCGCTTCCACTCGCACTGAGCTAACGTATCATAAAGAGCGAAATACATTGAAATCAAATTGTAATAACAAATGATGGTTTTAAATTGACCCTTGGGCGCTTTTAAAGAGTAAAAATAGTACTCCCATTAGCGCGGTACGTCTGCGACGTATTTATAATTATTGTAGTTGTGTTTGCTTGCCAAGTTGCTTGGCCGCAAAGGATAAAAGATAATGATCACACAATTTTTCGTTTTTACAAAGTCTAGCTGAGCGAATTTCAATTAAAAACAATACCTTTTTACAATGCATTGGTGTAAGCAAACAAAAATTAGTTATAATTGTAAAAAATGTTAATGAATTCCAAAGCCTGCATATAATGTCAGCTAGGTGGGTGTTTTTCCATTCAGCGATGAGCACGAGGCAAGGCAGGCATACGGTTGCAAAACGAAAGACTATCATCACGGATCATATTTATTACATTTGTACATTTGTTTTATGTGCAATCAAGCTTAAATAAATAAATAATTTATTTAATTTTTATTGCACAAAAAAACAAATGTACAAATGGCGGACTTAATGCCAAAGGGCATTCGCATCATATGAAACTTAAACTCACTTTGATCGCGGTAGAATTTAGTAGCACCCTTATTCTCACATCAATATACAAAAGTACAAGCACCGCTAAAGTAACTTTCCAATGGAATATGTATGTAACGTTAATTAAAATTCCATTAATGTTTAGGTAGCATTTGTTTGATGTTTTCTTTATTTGCTGTCGCTGTACCTACAAGTTAACACTGTAATAATATTTACTACGCGGCTTCCTTACGTATTTATTTAATTAGTGTCAACCCTGTTTGCACTTTTACACCCTTTAAAAGAATATTAAATACACTTAATTCTAGACTAGTCTCCCTAGGGATTGGCAACGCGACGGACACCTGATATTAAAATTACTACCACAATTAGTATTCCTTAGTACGTTCAATTCCCTTAAAAGCCTTTAGAGAGCCAATACATAAACACACCCCTTGCATTTAATTAATTTCATAATTAAACTGCAGGATAAACATATATGGTACTTAATACGAGGAATGTGTGTAGCTTTTATATTTTTGTCCGGTATTACCTGTTTGTTTGTGTGTCTGTCATAAAATCCTACCTATTAATATTGGTGTTTCATTAATCTAAAATTGGAATGTTTCATATTATGAGATGCACGTTATTCGTTGCAAAACGTTCTTCAAGTGATTCAAATGATTTGTTATGTTATTGGCTACTTAATAGTCCGACTTGGTAAGTTTATACCCACCAATTTAATCTCTGAGTCTGAGTAAAATGTAGTCTAGTAAGGCATTGGCAAATTAGAATTTTGTTAAGTACTCGGTATGTCGAAGTAAAGGTATTGTAAGTTAAGGTATTTGGAAATTTGAAAACTTGCCAAGTCATTCTATTGCGTAGCAAATAACATAACATCAATTTAAGCAATTGAAGTACGTTATGCATGACAGGAGCTATAATCTAAGGAACTTTGAAAGTTTTTTTTCTTCAGTTGAACTCACTTCTTTTATTTACAAAACCATTTACAAACTTGTAATTTTCTTACATTTATATTTGTGATGGATTTTTTTTTGAATGGTGTCATCTACCGTGGTTCATGTACATACATATTATTCTTTGCTTTTTTTGTTTAATGAGCTTTCTTGTGTGTCTCGTATAAACTGTATTGCGCATTATCATAAGTTCATCGTCGGCCCAAGCGTTTTCAACAGCAACCTTACGTATTGTAATATACACCTGCATAATTTACTATATTTGAACTGCAAGTCCGCAGGTTTGGTATACGTTAACGCAAACATTATTAGATTTAATATAAAGAAAATCTTTTTCAGAATGCGGGTTAGCTGCGATGAAACGCACCTGCACTTCATACAGCCGTACCAGTTCATAGACTCGCCGGAGTGGGAGGCGAACCGGGAGCAATCCGATGATGTCTTCCAGGTATGATCACACAGCCTAAGACGAATGTCTACCGAAGGCGGTATAATATATTATGATTTATAAGAAGCTGTAAGGATCTTTCTGACCCATTTATACAAAAAAAAAACATTTCATCCATCATTTAGAATGGATCTGGTCATGTCATTTCCCTGTAAAAAAATACCTATTGCGTGTTTCACTATACCAGAACATAATATCAGTAATATAGAAAAACCGCAATCCCAGAGGTCATGCACCGCGAAATCTGAAGATGGTTACGTATTGTTACAATTCAATTCTTTATTCATGTACAATATAAATTGTGGTGGAAATATTTTATAAATAATGTCATACTTTGTGTAACCTAAAAACATAATTTATGAAATAGCTTTTCCGTTACCCAATCTGCATAACCCCTATTAGGTTAGGACGTAAACTAGAAGTTTGCGTATTCTCCCGTTAGTTATAACTTCAACTAATATCGAACTTAGGTCCCTCGTGTTTTTACACTTAACTAACACAAACAAAGTCATTACGTACCCTATGTTTTTACAAGTATTTCCTGAACCAAGTTCGTAAATTTATATTAAAAGGCACGTCTTATGACAAATGGTAGGCATACTTGGAAATGTTCCAAATCTCGGAATACCTTTTACGTAATTCGTTTTGATTTGAAGTACGTTGCTTTGGTATTTATAGACCTAGAATACCTGCTTTCTAATTTGACTGGGGAATAGGTTTGGCGTGGGATGTGGGTTAATCTCTTGCGCTTTTGGGATAATTGGAATTACCTACTTAAAGTAACTACTCAGAGTCCACGTTTATAGGAGGTATAAAAGATAATTGAAATATGTTGATTAAAACGGGACCTTCGTGTTTTTTGCGTAAGTCTACCGCTAATGTACTTTAGAAATGTAGAGGTTTTTTAGCGTGAATTGCGGATCGTAGTACATTATTATCAGCTTATTTGGCTTCGTTACATCCACCTTGTGGTACGGCATAATCTTATGAGGAAATGCAACATAAATAAATAAATATTAGGGGACATTTTTTTACACAATTCGAACTAGTCCCATAGTAAGCTTAGTAAGGCTTGTGTTATGGGTACTAGCCGACGATATATTTAAAAGATATATACTTGAATACATAGAAAACATCCAAGTCTCAGGAACAAATGTTTCTGCTCACCACAGAAACAAATGTCCTTACCGGGATTCGAACCCGGGCCCTCGAGCTTCGGAAGCAGTATCACTACCAACTAGGCTAAACAGGCTGACAAAAACCTATAATTCAGGGCCCAAGAGAGAGAAGAGATGCGTTAGAGCCATCTGTGGATTTAAATCCCCAAGTTGTCAGCCGCACTTTGAATCTATGTATAATATTAACTCTATGCTGTAGGTATATTTCCGCAATGTTATGTTAACTGACGTGACAGCGCTGGCACCGTCACTTAATAAATTGATGTCCAGGCATTCTAAACTAATATATCAACAAATAGGATCACTATCATTCGCTTATAAGTTAAGAGATATTTTCATGTAAAATTCTACCATTGTTAATAATATTAATTAAAATCATTCGTCATCATCATCTTGTTACGTTACTACGTATACAGGATGTGGCCTGTAAAAGAAGCAAAACATTAAACGGTACACTATGGAGCTCTCCAGCAATGATTTTTAATTGCTTTCAATTGAAAATAAAAAGCTTTTTTGTATTTTTTTATGCAAATATAGTTTACGTGTCCTTTTTTACTCCATTGGACCGATTTATATTATTAACTTATTATTATTATTTATTATTTATTATTATTTAGTATTTATTTAAAAACAGGAAAAATTGAAAAAAAAAGTCCTATAAATATCCGTTTTAACGAAAAATACAACAACGATTATGAGTCATAACTAGATGCTACCTCAAAATCAGCAGTGACTGCCGCGCTATAATCTCGTGGTGCCAAGATCCATTACTTGGAGGTCATAATCATAACTTCAGATCAAAATTTCTCCCAAGTGTCAAAAGTTATATTTTTTTGGACACAAGAGGTTACTGAAAATGCTCTAAGGAAGCGTCCTTTAAATTTTGTGCTCCTATTACAGGCCACACCCCGTATACGTCGGCTTGCTATGTGAACGACGGTGGCGGCCTCGTTTCTTTTCTACTCTTTTTGGTCGTACCTATGATGGCGAAATAAAGGATTGTTTGATTTTTGGAGGTACCTATAAAAATAATTGTGTACTTAGTAATTATTTTGAGATCAAACAACTCTAATTTCATGGATATTTACAGAGCTCAATTTCCAGTACTAGTTAAATAAATCTGGTCTACACCGTTGTGTACTCGTAAAATGACTAGACCTTTTTATTTTATTTTTTGTCTTAATTGACAGGCTTAGGTACAATACTTACTGGTGCGAAGAGGAAAATCATGCAATTTTAAACTAATGGCTCTGTGAGCTGAAGACCTCTTTAAAACTATATTTTTTAAAATTTCAAAATTTCCAAATACTCGACAAAAAATCTATATAATTATCAAACACCTGCTCACAAATTTAACGAGAATCGATTCAGAATAGAAGAGAACAGCTGTACATACGAAAGAATTTTGCAAAAGCTGAAACGGAGACCTTCGAATTCGGTCAATAACGAAATATCAAAAGATTATGAATTGAAATCCATTTTGCTATTAATGCCTAGGTAATATACATTATTTTTAAAATTGTTAATTTGATATAAGTAACTTACGTTAACGAAAATTACATTCCATTTTAATGCGGAGGTTTTCGATTCGAGCCTTGGGTCAGGCTGCGCGTCATTAAAACAGATCCCTACGGAAGATACCGGGTTAGGTCAGGAACCCTTAGCTATTAGGATAACTTGAAAGGTAGCGCAGTAAATTAGTTTAGTACGATAATAGAAACCTATACTAACCTAATTATTACTTACGTAACCTACCATGGTTATATAAGCATAGGACGATACCCTGGGTAAGTACGAGTATATTGAATATAACTTTAAATCAGACGTTTAGTTACAATACACTTTAGAATTAATTATCTATCCTCTTGAGGCCCCGTGTGGTATAGGTATGACATAGAAAAAAAATATTTTTAATTATATTTATACATTTATTAAGGTTGAGATTACGTTGACATTTTTTGAAGGTCATTCCTCAGGAGGATAAATACAAATACTCTTTGATATGAATATGAAATATTATAGTATTTTAAGCAACAGTCACATTCAAAGTTTATTGTTTTAATAGGTACTGCTGTCAGTTATTTAATCGAAAAATAATGTGGATGGGATAATAAATATCGTCGAATCTGGCACTCCCAAGCCGGTACCGATACTCAATGTCTTGCATTATCACGGGCGCTGAAAGGATTATCGGAGTAGGGTAAATTATTACCTAGTACCAAATTAAACACTTGTATATAGAGCAATATTGGAATTTGATATCGATAATGGATAAGCGTGTGCTAGAGTTCCCTCTTTTCGTCGTGAAATGTGATAAGTGAATTATATTGTAGAGCTTTGTCAATGTTCGATCGTGGCCTAGCGGCGGCCGCGTACCGTGTGCGGCAAGCGAGGTTAAGCAATGTCGGGCGGGGTCACTCCTTGGATTGGTGACCACCTTGAGTGGTTACTAACTGAGCGCTCCCGTGCTTTGGCAGGCACATGAAGCCGTTGATCCCGGCTGCTGTCTATAATAGCAGTCGTTAAGCCAAGTTAGAGGCCTTCGGGCGGCTTGAGAACTTCTAACAGGCAAGTTGCCCACTCACTTGATAAGCCTAATTCCAATAAGATCTAATTTCCCCCTTGGGTTGGAATGTCAGATGGCAGTCCCTTTCGTAAAAACTAGTGCCTACGCCAATTCTTGGGATTAGGTAGCGGACCCCGGGCATCCTTCAGGATGCAACTGTACTGGGAATAACGCTAGGATGATGATGAATATTGTGAATGTTCGATATGTAACTTGCTATTTACATTTCTAATTTAATTAATTAAGAAACTCCTCCGGAGTTGCAAGCGTCCATAGACCGAACCGTACCGTGTGAACGTACACATAGACGAATTATAGTTACTTTAAGATAATTGAATCTACCTATGAAATGCAATGGACGAAACATGAACTTAGCCGAAAGAAGGAAAGAGGCACTCTTGTTTATTGTACTTATACATGTACTTAAAACATAATGCGTACGTATACAGGTGCTATCAGCCTATATAGCACGGTAGCTTACACCGTTCCGTTTTATCTGACGTTTTAGTACATTTCAGCCATATAACGTGATGGTATAAGCTACCGTGCTAGCAAAGCAGGTACAATGAGGCGAACAAGGTGCTCACATTTATCGGAACACGACTCTGTTGTCAAGGTGGGTCGTTAGAGTGCATGTTGAAATATTTTTCAGCTCTCTGAAGAGTAAATATTTTATGGCGACAGTATTATGTACAACGAACGACATTCTATTACAATTAGGCAGCTGGTGCTTTGAGTTAATCTAAAATAATTTTGTTTTTGATTCAGGTGTCAGTTGTGGCGGAAGAGGTGTGCACGTGCGTGTGCTGGCCGCGCATGCGCCTGGAGCGAGTGCTGCGACACCGGCCGGCGCTTAAAGTTGTGCTCGACTGTCTTATAGGTCAGTACACACATACAATGTTTCGTTCATCCAACTCTCAAGGGCGTCTCTACTGTCTCAAAGATAGATCAGTACACACAGAACAACGTTACGGCCATCCAGATCTCAAAATCGTCCTCGACTGTCTAACTAAATCAGCTAGCTAAATCAAGAATTCAAAGATTACCTTTATTAAAAGTTATTTTCGGAAATTTTAAAGAAACGCGCGTGATCGAACGTGGATCGAACAATTTGTTCAGCTGATTGCACGTTCATGACGCTGCATTTCCCTTTCTCGATAATAGAACCACAATGAAAGCCACTCAAATAGATTAAATCTAAATAAGTGCGCCTTGGCGAGGTTTACATGCGTACAATTCAAGGGTAAATAGGGGTACTTTCCTATTTGCGTTGAATTAACGTCCTTTAATATTAGTTTGTTAGCTGAAGTTTCTATTTTAAGAATTTAGGAACTTTTTAGTGTTCCATACCAAAATTGGTCTTACGGAACACTTAATGGGATCATTTCGTGTCAGAACGTCAGTCACAAGCAGTTTTTTGTTTAAATTACACCTCGATTTTATTTATTCTGTGGCTTTTTGTGAGGTGGAAGTTAAAACTTTCTTAGTTGGGAGGCTCCAATTTAAGACAACAGTTCACAGTGCCTTGTATCTTGAGGAACTTACTATAATATTCAGACCTACGAGTATAAAATATTGCGACAGATTATTAGCTACTTATGGGACACCATAACGAGACACACGACACGTCGTATCGTGGGTTACGAGACATCGTAACTATAGTTCTTTTTTTACATTTAAAAAGTTGAAATGATTGGCTTAGTTACCTGGGTTCAAAACTCATTTTTATTGTAAGTAAGTTTGCAATGATCCAATGTCGTCGTCTCGCTTAGGAATCGGACGTCATGTTTACAAAGCATGCCATCCATAAAGCTAATAATCGAGTCGGAATAGGACATCAGATGTTCCATTTTGATTAAGAGTTGCTATTGATTAATACGAATCACATGCGTCCCTTCTTTTACAAAGAATGTTTCCAGGTCAACTGTTGCTTGGTTAAGTTTATTGACTTTTCTTTAATGTCTTCAGTATAATTACCTTTATGCCACACCTGGCCAAAAAGTGGCTTTCTGGCCAAGTGTACGTAGTAATAATATGATGTACATAACACGGGAGGTAATGAGGTAATAAATAGAGCCCTCGATCGCATATATATATATATATACGTCCCTCACCTACAGCTCGGGCCGCAAAATCTGCGATCTTAGTCTTTCTTTGCTTTACCACCCTAGTTGTGTAATGTACTATTACGTACCTGCAAGTATGTTTTGGACTTTTACTGACAAAGAACACTGGAACTGGCTGGGGAAGGAGGAGGAGGAGGAGGAGGAGTTTTTGTGGAAAAACATTGTTTACTCAACAGAAACAAGTGCTCCCTAATTTTACTAACAGTGAAAGTTAAATGAAATGACTCCTCAGCGAAAAATGCGATGCTTTAAACCCAGATTAAATACTCGTGCTTATCACTCGTACCTGTCCTTTTTCACAGATAATACATACATACCTATAATCACGCCTGTTTCCCAGAGGGTTAGGCAGAGATCACGGATTTCCATTTGCTACGATCCTGACATACAACTTTCGCTTCATGAACTCTCATAACATTCGTCATGCATGCGCCCCGATTTAGGGTTCTCTTCACCTGGCCTTTCTGCAGAATGTCTCCGATTTGATCGAAGTACGTTCCCCGAGGTCTTCCCCTTCCAACATTTCCATCCACTTTTTCTTCATACACTCGTTTTGTCAATCTTCTTTCATCTATCCTCTCTACATGTGCATAGATAATACATCATAAGTAATAGGGGATCCTTATTTTTTTTATTACATAGCCGTCCTACGGCCTGTAGTATTCCTAATACAGTAGTTTTATCTCACGAGCGCGGGTTAGCCATTGTTGTAGTTGTGTTTGTGCATACGAACACATGGACAATATGAACTTATAGCTCCTATGCTGATGCAGACATAGACAATGTGCATGTATATCTCAACACACAACCACGGCTCACCCGCGTTCGTCAGATAGCAGTACTGAACAGTCGGCCTCATAAGTAGCTGGACACTTTGGGTTGGGACTTAGCTTTAGCTGGACACTTTCACCCGTTAGACATTTAGTATGACAGTTTAAACATGACGTTAAAGCGACAAGGTACAAAGGTGTTCAGCCCGATCCGTACAACATTTCGAGACCAACCTTTCTAAGTTGAACTTTTGCTAAGCGACGACAGTCTATATGACAACTATCTACATGTTCCAGGTAAAGACATAACTCACAAGCTGTACTCAGTGAGTGAGGGTCTGGGCGCGAGCGGCGCGGAACGCGAGAGCAGCACGGCGCACCTGACGCGCTCGGCCAGTGTGGACGCCGTGCACGAGGGCACGCGCGGTCGCCTGCGCAGCCTGGCGTGGCGCGCGCGCTCCACCACGGTCAAAGGTAAATCTTACTACAGATGGACTTCTTTCCCATCGGCTAATCTCAGAATACGATTGGATCTGAAGTGGCTAATTATCAAATATCGTATAAAATAATAAATTAATATTATAGGGATATTTTTTTAAATGATTGACAAGTTCATGTCTGTTAATGTGAACCTATATTAAACAATATCAAATGTCAGAATGAAAGCTGGTAGCATTTTGCCATTTTACATGACAACATGACAGTTGTTAAATAATACGGTATTTAATTGACACTTCTTCGAGTCTCGTCGTATTACGAGTTTAGCCGACGGGAAAGCTTTATTCATTACAACTGTACATTATCCACTTCAAAGACACCAGTTTTTTTGCAGATCTCGCACTCTACCGTGCTGAAGGCTAAGCCTTCGCTGTTTTTCCTTTCTCTGCTTCTTTTTTCACTCTTTTCTATTGTAATTTGGTTCATCACATGACATCACCTCACTTCAGCAAAGTCCTCCTCCTTTAAGAAAATCCATAATGACTGGTTTTGCGCCGCTCTCATCCAACGACTACCCGTGACCCGGACCAGATCGTGGTTCCACCTTGTGGGAACCTTCCTGGGCTACGTTTCGATCATCATCATAATCATAATCAAAGTGTGCTACCATGACCAGTCCTGCCGGTGGCCGTTGGGGCGGTGGTTCTCGAGTAGCGACAATGTATCGGAAGACACAGCGTGGGTAGGCTAATGACCTAGTAAAGTGGGAGTGACCCGCTGGATGCGGGTGGCGCACAACATGTCGATGCAGCGATTTAATAGGTACTTAAATCGTATATTCGTTGCATTACAGGGTCTTCATACTGGCAGCCGATGGTGGCGCGCCAGTTCCTCCGGCAGTCGCCGTTCGGGCGTGGCGTGCCGCGCCTGCTAACGCAGACGTCCTCTGCCAGCCTGCAGCCGCCGCGCCCACGGAGCCCTCCGCGCCGCGCGCCCTCCTTCCGCCGCGGCAGGGAAGTCAAGTTCGCCGAGTCCCCGCAGGAGACGGTATGACGCGGGCAGCGGCCCCAGCAGGTACTACGAACTGTAGGACGATGGTGCTAGTTCATTCAGGCTCGGCTTTAGTCACTTAGGGCGGGTTGCACCAACCTACCTATAACGTCAAATATATGGTGTTGTGTTCCTGGTGGTGAGTAAGGTCGCCATAGCTCCCGAGGATGCGCTGTGTTGAGAGTGGGGGACCTGCATATGTCTCTAGTTCTCAGCACAATGAATCCTCAAGTCAATAAAGTCGCATGTGTGCCTAGGCTACGGTGTCTGCTTACCATCAGGCTGGCCGTAAGCTTATTTACCACAGTTATTGTATAAATAGGGTACTGGAAGCTGTCATCCCATAAAAGCTTACCAAACTTTCCATACAATCAGGTTTCAACAAACACAGCCTATAATTACAGACGGTTTGGTGCAACTTACCTTTTAATGGTTAAAATGATCCCAGAGATCACGAGGTTCTTTCCTCTGAGGCACCTACTAGTGCAATGTCATTCTTGGCAAGTGACTCCATACAGCCAGCCAATGGTGTATCTTCATTCTGGCACGTTATTTCTATGGTAATAATATTTTTTGTACTAGGAAGGAGACAATCCATGACACTTGAAAAATGGACTCTTGAGGTCCATGCATATAGAGTACTGACCAAAATTATACTTAGACTTTAAACTTCAGACTCAAATCTAAATACAACAATTCTAGCAGCTACCTCTCAGTTTTAATTTGTTTTTATTTCAGGAACTGGAGCCGCTGGTTGAGTCACACTCTTCGCCTCTCACACCCGCACGGTACCCCTGACCGAGGAGCGAGCGAACGATTAGCACCACGGACTTTTAAATACAGTCATGGTGAACTTGTGAGACAATTTAAAAATGTTATAGTTCTACAAGCCCAGATCTGAATTTATTTGACGATTTCTATAGTTTTTGATCTTCCAAAATAGTTGTTGAAAGGCACAATGGCATTGTTTAGTCCGCCTAATGCATTCGATGCATCTATCGCCTATAAATTATTGCGATCAAAGTATAAGCTTATGCGTGCGGTGACCTGATGCGACCGGCAGAATCTTAGATGCCAATAATTTCGTAGCGCTACGCTTGTAGCTGCTAACATGCGAAAAATAGTATGTAGCGGAAAGCGCCTACGAAACAAGCGCCCACCTAGCGGTTATACCAACAGATCCGTAGTGTTAAGCAAGACGATTTTTCATGTATTCGTATTAGTTGTCTCCGTGGTTTATTATAGTTAACCAAATGAGTTAGAACGGGACAGATGCCTTTATTCAACTTTTGCAAACTGTCTCCGTTTAAAGGCACACCAAAATGACAAATCCCATATAAACCAAAACGTCACAAATGCCAGTTCAGTACAATTTGCAGTTATGAAAACGTAGACACCGACTGGCCAAGAACTGTCAGATATCACTTACCTGTCTCTCTCAAACTTACTGATTTGTGAATTAGTGAGAATAGATCAAATGTACAGAAATCGTTCAACTTCGGATCTGCTTTACTCTGAAATCTGTGGGCATATTCCACGCTCACACAGCTTTTATTCATAAATACTCGTAGTTGCGAACGATCTGTTGAAGGTTGTCATTACAATATAAGAATATAATATAGGAGACCGCTGATGAACTTACTTGCATTGCAAATGCGGCGTAAACGATGTGATTGTGTTCGATAAAATAGATAGTTCTACCATAAGATACAAAGTTAATTTAAACGACCCATTAAGTTTAAAGAAGTAACTTAATAGAGACCCCTTATATTTTGGAAACGGAACGCTGTTTTCTAGTTATTTGTTTGACGCAGCGATCCTTGCCTTGAAATGATATAGTTTATGGACACTGTTGATAAAATATTGATTCCACATATATTCCATTATTAAAAAGAGCTTCCTGTTGCAACAGACGACTGTAAAGTACCTACTTAGTGTAACGCTTCGTTCGCTCGAGGCCCGGTGTGTATTTAGAGATCTCCTAGATACCCTTGCGTTTTTAGATGAGTGCGTCTGTGTGTGTTAGACTAGGCTAATAGTACGTGTATTTAAATTATGTTGCCACTCAAACAGCACACTGAACAAAATGTAAACAAAGCAAAATAACACCTATGGTATAACTATGTAAATTAATATAATTTTCTAGAAATTGATAATAATTCAAGTGGAATTCTAAAAGTATTAATAATAAAACCATTGTTTATTAGTAATTAAGACGTTAAATCGTGATAAAATTATAAAGTTAATACAAGGATTTATATTCGAAATAGGTAATTAAACGATAATAATACGAGTATTTGATGTATTTGTTTAGCAAAGAGTTATATTTTCATGCCCCTGTTAACACATACTCAAAGAACTTTTATTTAGGTACCTACAGCAAACGAATAAATATTGGCTGCCTGTCGCGAAACACGTTGCGATAGGACACAAATAGTACATTACTATAAAGGCCGGGAAACGAAGAGATGCAGGCCAAGTAGATATAGACGGATACGCAGCCTGCAATGCAACGTTTCTCGCCGAATTTGTATAGTGGTTTTCTCAAACATATGCAATGAAATAAAAAAATACACCACTCAAAAAACAAATTAACAAACGCTATGTTTGACATTAAAATTAAAAAAAAATATTCCCGGCCTAGGCCTTCAATTTTGTATGACAATCCTTTACAGTTCTTCCGAGTTATTCCGCCTGCAACGTAATACTTTGAAGCCTGTTATAACGCACGTAATGACGAAATTTCATTGCATTATTAAGAGAAGTATTTAATTTCAGAAAAAAAAAATATCCCAGTTTTTCTTGCAAATGAGAAATTTTATTCAAAAATTCTCCACCTGTCACATTGTTTCCGACTTACTTTACATTCAAACTTATTTATTGTGCTAGAGTTGGAGAGAGGTTACAACGAAAAAGAGGACGAGTAATTGAAGGTACTTGTCCTAAACTTATGTCATTTACGATTAAATAATATTACGAAACTCAATCCCTTAGCGCTGTATCGCAAGTTAAACACTCGCATTGACAAATCGTGAAAAAAAGAACATCACTAAGTTTCATCCCGATTTTGTATTGAGAATTTGTGTCTTGCCGACTAATATACATATAAAATAACTCAGATAAGGACCGCAGCCCTGCTTAAATTTAGGATATAATATAATAAAGTTATTTTATAATTTTGTGCACATATGGAAATATTTCTCACATACAAAACATTTTCAATCGAACTGTAAATGCCTGTGCTTTATTAATTTAATTTTGTGAACTGATGGTAGTGATTAGCGCTGTATTTATATCAAATGTTATTATAGAGTCATAATATAAACGATTGATGCACAAAATTCGACTGTTACAAGCAATAAGGAATTTATCTAAGCAGCACTTTGGGTACGAAATATCTTGTGTAAAATTTCTATATCAATAATGGTCTGACGCTAGCAGCATACTTACTGTTACTTCTCGTAGGTACTTAAATCTGTGCCACGCGTTACGCGTCAGATATAGGTAAAATAGGTAATCGCATCTAGCGAAGGGCCAGGAGTCGTATTCATTTATTTTTAACTTTAAAAACCCACTGAAAAAACGCAATGTCAGCCTCGACTGAGATCATAGTCGATTTTCCAATCTTTCCTTTGGGCGGCAGATGTGAAATCGTTATGTATCCCTTCGTACTTAGATTTCAAGACACAATTATAATGGTAATGAAATGATATCATTAATAATTCGCGTCGGTGTTTAGTTGATGTTGTCGCTTTCCTTACTGTGTCGTGTCAGACTAGATGAGCGAGTAGTGATTGTATTAAAGTATCTGAGACACCCAGTCAAAAGAACTACGTTGCGTTGAGTAGTAGAACGCGAATAAAATTTAACAACGGTAGTGACTGCTCTGAAAACATGCTGTAATAGTTTTTGCTGTCCCGCGATGGAAGCCCGATTGTGCGTGATCTCTTGAGAATACATATCGTTATATGTCTTGCCTCGTAAATGTGTCTCTAAAGATAGTTAAAAGACGTTGCAAATAGACGTCGATATCTGTCGCGAGCAAAGTAGATACAAGTAAAACACTATAGATTTCGACGTGATAATAAAGGTTAAATATGTATATATGTTATCGCCACATCATGCTTAACAACTTCGAGACTCAAAACACTATGAAGATATTGGTTAATTTTGGTTATCATCAGGAATACAAGAAAACAATACAATCATATTGGCGAGTATTTTTTTCGCGGTAATAGAGGGTGTAATTTTATATGTTTCTCGATATCGTCTTTTGCCAATCCACAAACATGTTTGCCTTGCTCTTATGGTGTAATAACGTAACATTGTAAAAGGCTAGTGAATTTTTGATAAATTAATAACAACTAGACTTGAAATTGTAAATGTATAAGGTGTAACACATTTAACAACTTAATAAGCACTATACTCATAAATACACAAAAGCTTGTTAACGTTTTTGCGTTCAGCTTGTCATTCAATTCATCATCAACTTAGCATTTAATGCCGGTTACTGTTTACAAATATAAGATTCAGCACTGAAGTGCTACCGCGAACTTCGAAAATCGAACTTCGTAGCGTGCCGTCCCTTTCACTCTCGTGTTATACACTATATGACGGAAAGAGACTGTACGATACGAAGTTCGATTTTCGAAGTTCGCGGTAGCACCCCTGATTTATGGCCGACATAAATCATTCGTCTCTCTTGCGCACACATACTTGTTATCCAGTGAATACGAATGTTTTACGTCAACGTTGCCAGGCTGGTCGCAATCATTGCATCTTACAAGGAATTGAGAGAGATTGTTCCATGTAAACATCCAGATTAAAGAAATTGTATTGTCAGTACCAGTGATAAGGTTTAAATGTAACTGTGTGTGTTATGTATCGAATACAGACCGTATTTGTAAGAACTATGAAGCTTATCTAAGGTGCAAGTACTTACTCTCTTTCGTGCGACCATCAATTGTGAACCATTTATAGGTATGTACCGTGTCTACAATAAAACGGGAGAGTCATTACAACTTAGACCAGCTGTCACCAAGATTGTGATGGTGCAGTGAACCCAGGTTCATAAAAACCACATAATTTATCTTACTGTTTGAGGACATCGATTAACTTTACCGTAAGTATGTCTTCAGAGTTATGTTAGCGCACCCTTAGCAATATAAGGACAGGACTCGGGAAATCTATTTCCGTTTGTAATATTTAACACACAGTGATCACAAGCCATTTTTTTTTTGACTCTCAGGCAGCTCAAGTACCTGGGTATAGTCACAATACCAGACAAAACATAATTTATACATCCTTATTTTACCTGTAAGGCCGCGGCCTGGTAGCCAGCGGACAGCGGGCGGACGAGTGGTAGTTCCTATACATTTGATAGAGTTCAATCTACGTCCCACGCTATCGGCTGGCGTATTGGAGGCCCTTATTACATTAGATATTACACGATAAATAAATAAATGGGAGTTCGTCTTTGTATTCTTAAGAGTGATAGGTGTAAAGTCCCTATCTTGGGTCATGTCAATTTGTATGTCGTAGCACTTTATTCATTGTGTAGTCTTCCAGTGTTTAAATCGTTGTGGCTAGCTATTTAAACTGAACTTATTTACCTGTTCAAAGTCTGTTCCGTTTGATTTAAAATGTGACAAATGATATTATTAAAGTTACCGTGACTAAGAGGAATTTATTATAATAGTAATCTCCACTGTTTCCGAACGCGTTGTGAAGTTTGAAGTTCTACGAGCGAAACGGTGTAATAAATAAAACAAAGTCTGTTACGTCTCTTCAAGTTTATAAACCATAGCAATACGTTGTATTTAAGCAAATTCACTTACCGGAAAGGTCCAGGGGCGGTACTACGGCATCTCATCATCTCTATTTCTATCTCCCTTGTATATTCGAGCGGTAAAGGTATAGCAATATAAATGTTTGTGACGTCGTGGTACCACTCCAGAAAAGGGAACCACCATTTAATGTAATATGCTATTAATATTAAGCGTACAAAATCGGGAGCAAATTATTTCAATGCTTTATATTATTAATTTTAATTACGATAGATCATATTTAACTGAGACAGCGCGGGAGGGTCGCCTACTATCGGCTACCCGCGCGGCGCCTACCCCTTTGTCGTCTTCGTTCGCGCCTCTTCCATTTTACAGTCATAAGTATTTAGGCACACCTTTTTTGTAGCATACAAGTATATACAAAAAATACTTTCAGATTTAGTCTACCAAGTCGGAGTCACTGGACAGTTTCAAGTGCAGTATGCATTTTTTATTAAGCTGACTTATCGAACTTTGCAATAATATGCAAGATAACTGTGTAAATATTCTACTTAACAGCAGACAAGCGTTCAAAAAACTATAAACTTGTTTTTATTATAAAATTGTTTCCTTTTGTATTAACCAGTAAATAATATATTTTTTTTCCTCTGGAAAAAAACTATTTTACAAAGGATGTCTCCGATGTTACATGAGCTTTCGGTAAATTTAATATATAAAAATTGCAACCAGCATCGAAAAGAGTCTATGGGCTCTGATTCGACAGTATCAATCTGTAAGTATTTTTTTGTATACAAATTATACGGAAAAAATAATGTGTTCTTAAATAGTTATGAGCCGTAGTTTATATGCGCCGTCTCAGTTGAATGGTAAGCCGGTAACAGGTAAGTTATTAAGCTATCTGACCCTCTATCGCGGTATCATTTATCGCTGATGTAAGAGAGATATGCATGCACTACATTATTGTGTACTCAATCCTAAGGCCACATTTACGTACACATAATACATAAGTTAGCACTTTATTGTACCCGCGACCCGATAACAGGTCAAAACAATATGCATGTGACAGAAAATTAAAGTAAAAGGTTACGAAGTTATTCCTATAAAGGATCTCTTCCAGCTAACCTTTGAGGAATTGAGTGCAAAGTGGGAAAAATGAGATAAACAAGACAAACTTACAACGTGTACAACTTACATCATGTTACAATATCTAAAAGAAAATATTTTTAAGATAAATGTATCGTATAGAGATAGGTACTGCGATCGCCAACCCGCATGCCAAGCGTGGCGATTATGGCATACACCCCCCCGTGAATTTGGGGGAGGCCTATGTCTAGCAGTGGACGACCTTTGGCTGATATGGTGGCGGTGGTGGTATCGTATAGATAGATAGATACTTAAATGAGGCCTAAGACCTGTTTATGTACAGACGATAAGTTCGGCGACTCTGTCTGCAATCGACTCTCTACATCCGCTATCTCTATAGTCGTTATGTACAAGCGATTCTATAATCGCGCGTACTGTACATAAACGCAGCCAGTTTAAGACATTCAGATTATAGGAGTAAAGAAAACTGATATGAATAAAGGAGCTTAAAATCTTCCTGAGTTTTTCAGAGGGAGGATTTAGTCAGCGATAAATCATACCATTTAAAGGAAAATGTTGTACAAATGTCGAACCCTAATGTCTGCTTAATGAGAGATTCTGATGTTATTCAAGACGAATATAATAAATATCTTAAGTAAGTTAAGACGCCCGCGCACTTTACAGACGGGGCTTCGTTGTAATAACTATTTACAGTTGTCTGAAAAATAAAGTCAAAGTTGTAATTTGTGTTTTGGAACACCCTGAAATATAATATGCATACTACAATGAAATTGAGTTAAAATTATGTTTAAGAACTCGGTTATATACTACCGGTCAGTAATATTTATGTCTGAAAAATCAGGAGAATTCTCCGAAACAACTGTTTTATGAGACCCAATCTTCTTGACGATCTTACAACGAGGCTAAATTCTTCGTTCCAAGTAATGTATAGTGTAAACATCTTTTAGGAAGTATCTATTAAAAATACTCAAATACAAAATTGAAGTTTGTTGGTATAATATTATTGGTCGTCACTGTATAAAGTATCTGCGAACCAAACTAACGACTGATACCATCGCACTTACATTTTTAATAAACTCAGTTGTCAGTTTGATTTGAGGGTATTAACGTCACTGATGATATAATACTACATTCTACAGCAAAAAGCGGCAAACCATGTTAACATAGCTAAAATGGTCCTATAGAGTAGTGTAATAGATCTATTCCGGGTGTTCCTAATCACTTAACTGAGACAGTGCGTACGATGGGGCAGGGGTGCATGAGGAAACGGCAAAGGGAAAGCAAGCAAAAAACTATGACCCGGTACCCGTTGTCGTCTCCCCCCGCACCCCTACTTCGTCATGATTGGAGTACTGCTGTTTTTTGGGACATTGTGTACATAGATATTATCTTACGATACTGAAGCAGTTACGATGTGATAAATACCGATTATATTCATATACTTATAATGTGTAACGGCGCCGGTAGAATTTAACAGTTTACTGGGTTTGATTTAACAACGTAAGTAAGTAGTTTTATGCGTCCGACGAAAAATGTTTTGTGAAAAATCAATGTTAGTCGTAATTAATGGGCTAGTGGAGGTCGACTTAGCCTGGTTTTCTAGTGTACGAACTATTAAAAATCTTATTAGCTCTAAAGGTGCGTTTCCTATCAGCGCGCCTAGCACGACAAGCGCGCTACGTGATGAGAAAAAACGCGGCCAAGGCACGTTTCTGCAGATAGATATTATACGAAGTTAAATTTTCATTTTCTTCTCGGGAAACTTCTCTAAAGTCTAAGGTCACCACCAAAGTGAATAATGAGACCATACTTAACATTGTTACAGACTTAGGGCACACTTTCACAGGAGAGGAGCTTGTGATATTCTTGTTTTTGTTAAAGGGGAAACAATATAGCATAAGCTTCCCGGATACGGGAGGTCAGGCTGTCAACCAGTGAGTAATTTTGCTATCCTGCTGCCGTATAGGAGTTGTTTTTATATAAATAATCTTACTAATACAATTAAGGAATCCGTAGTAATACGAGTAAATAATGATTAATAAGTAACTAGTATGCTAGAAGGCCTGGCTTCGACCATAGACGAAAATATCAAGAAGAAAACCTTCGTGTAGATGACACCAATACGCTAAGCAAATGAAATTGAAATGCCATTGAAAAAAAAGAAAGGTAACGAGACCTCTTTAAAATGAAGCTAGCTACAGTAGAGTCATTATTTTAAAAGAATGCGATATTGTATAGACATAAGCGGTCCTCTTGGTGTTTTCGTTCATGCTTCGACCCCACAGCATTAAGCCGTAGCCGACACCTAGTGGAGCGCCTCTGTGATACACGTTAGCTATTTAGTATGGGTTATTTTCACCCGTTACCACCAATGTGTTACCAGCTGAGATGTTCCCCCCGTTACCAGTGGTAATTATTAGGGCCTACGCTATCTGGCGCGAGTGCACGGAGCGAGCGCACGCCTGCGGGTACTCGCTGAACTCGCTCTATGCAACCCTAGGCGCATAAAATTAGCGAAACCTGGACATAATTCGATAACTGTAATTTTCTTTTTCTATGATTTAAAGTATTGTTAGTTATAGTTAAAATAAAAAGAATTAAACATTTTAAGGCCCCGCGTCAAGAGTTAGCGCTGCTCATACTATTTTTCGATAGGCGTGCGCCCGTGCCGTGTGTAATTCGCGCCAGCTAGCGTATCTAGGCCCTTAGGGGTAAAATACTAGCTGTACTGCTGTTGGCAGTTAAGTCACAACCTTCACTTTAGTGGTTGCAACAGAGATCTTCTGGGTTTTTCGCAGTAGTTACCAGTATTATCACATTAGTGGTATCAGGTGGGAATACGATGTTAGTAGACTAGGAATCGTGGAACTAATTGTGTTAAGTTCGGCCAGTCTCGCAGTCATTATAATGGGTTGCCCCGCGCGTCACATCATGCAACATTACAGTTATTTATTAGATATATTATTGTATTTATTCACTTTATTAACATGTTTATTACGTCTTTAATAAATGATTGCTTATAAACTGGATTTTCATTGCAGCGTAAGTGATCCTAACCGTTCGTCCCATATACTCGTATTATTATCGGTTTAACCATTTATCAGGCTAAAGGTATACCTCTTCCCACATCAACCAATTTAAATACACATGTTAGAGTAAGACTGACATTCAATTGTCATTTTGAAAATCTGGCCTGATAAAGGATAAAGGGTTAAGAGTCTATAACTATTATTTTAAATACTTTGAAAGAATAAAGAACAGTTTTTGGTAGTACATATAACATATATATAGAAGCAAATACTAACCAAATGTATGAGTATGTAAAGTTACTCGAAATAAATGATTTATTTATTTATAATGTAACAAATGGTCAGCTACGGAACCCTACATTGCGCGTGGCTCGAGACGCACTTGGCCGGAATACCTAACATTGGCACGGTTGCACAAGCACACGGCCTACCTGATTAATAAGCAGACACCATAGTTCCAGACAACTTAAGATTCCATTTCAAAAGAGATAAATGCGTGTGGCCAAACCTTTATTGGTTTGAGGATTTATTGTGTTGAAAACTAAAGACAAAAATCATCCTCACTCTTGCGTATCCTCAGGAGTAAACTAAGACTTGGACCTAAAGTATTTCATAAAGTCAGGAAATACTAAAGCGAGATATATATAATGATGTTATTAAATCGTGTTGCTTAACCTATCGTTAAACATAAAATTATTCTTATTTAAAGAAAAGAAATGTACTAATAGCGTAATGTATTCAATTCTTGACCTTGAGGTCTTCGAACGGGTGACGTTTGCCACGCGGTTATACAGTAAACGAAACTATTTCCATTTAAGTGCATTCCAAATTAAACTTTATTTGTTGATATACAAAGTATTATTTAGAATAAAACTTATTGACATATAATTATGTCATATCGCTGGCAACATCGCCACACTGGGTTACTGATAACACGCGATAAAATAAAGTTAGTATGAACTGCGCCGGGCCTACCGCACGTACGTCATGCTCGCACGTTTATAATAAACAAACATTGAATACACCATGTCGATCCTAAGAACCTGTGTTGTGAGCTTAAGAAACGTGAACAAGTGCCGCGTGTCATGTGTATTGATGCAAAATGTAAGTATGTTTTAAATGTCTTTCATCATAACAAGTTAGCTAGGTACCTATGCCATTCCGACGCGCGGTCCGTGTAGTTACTAGTCAAGAAAGTTACATCATGTGTTTTTTAATTAAATTATACTGTTTTAACATGAGAGTGCCCGCCTACTTGACTGTGTATTGTTCATAGCAATTTTATGAATTTATGCTAATTAGGGTGTTTTAATCGAATCCCTAATATTGCAAAATGAATTAAATTTAAAGTGAAGACGCTCACAGGAGGATTAAGTACCACGAACAATAAAAAAATGTGTGTTTTATTGAGATCCCCTTAATATGCCAGTCTTCGTGTATAAATTCTGTTAAAATGTACACTTATGGGTAATAAGTAACAAAGAAAACTTATACATATTAAAAAAACACAAAAATATCACACACTTATAAACAAATTACACATCTTATAAGGAACATAGTTAACGGTCAAGGAAAAATAAGCCATAGCAACATGTTGTGTTTGTAGTACCCATCTGATGTTTTTTTTAAATAACGAGATAACGGAATGAGATGATAAGAAGTTGTTTCAAATTTTATCAATCTAGTTAAATAATAGGCGTAATCACAGTGTGATAAGACAATCCAATAATATATGTTGAGATTGCTATTAGTTGAGTAACCTAGAACCTGTGCTGTTTTTCGGAAAAAATAACCATTCTTGGATTAAAATAAAAAAAATGAACACCTATTAGCCTACATAATCGATTACTAACTCGATAGACACCTCCAACCAACATTAAAATATATTCAGGAAAATATTTTATTCACAACTAGATTAGATTAGATTTATTTTATGATATAAATTATACGAATTTTAGTTTTAGTCAAATACATATATAAAGTAATAATAATTCAAAATTTCAAATACAAACAAACAAATTATCTTTTCGTAACTCCCAGTGACTACTGGGATCGTCAAAACCGAGCAGCTGAGTCAAAAATAAAACGGCCAAGTGCGTGTTGGCCCACGCACAATGATGGGTTCCTTGCCTATTACTATTTTTCGATTTTCAGTTACATGTAAAGGTGCCCCTCTATAAAAATTATGTGTGCCTGTGCCAGTGACATCCGGACAGAAAGAGAGACGGATATGACGAAACTATAAGGGTTCCATTTTTGCCATTTTGGCTGAACCCTAAAAAACGCCTCAATCTTCTCATAACATAAATATTTACGGCATCCGCGGGTGAAAATAAATTATTAAGCTGATATGTAAAACGCCAAAACAGTTAACTGACAATTCGTGACCCTTATTACAATGATAATAAAGTGCACAAATGGTCAGTTAAAGATAGAGTATTTTGAAATTCGCTTATCGTAGCGTAGTCTAGCTTATCTATAGAATTAATTCAATATTTCTCATCAGGACAGGTTGCTGCCCAGAAACGAGCCGAGCAGATTGCAAGAAACCCTTTTGGGGCCACTTCCGAGACCTTTTCATACGACTAGCATACTTGACAAGGTTGTCGCTTTCAAGCTATCGGACATCGGTGAAGGAATACGAGAAGTAGTTATTAAGGAATGGTGGGTATTATAGAAGTGTGCAATTTTTTATTGTTAACATAGTCATTGTAATCAGTAGACCGTAAATTGATCATAGTGTGTTCATTCCATGTTAGCCCATTATGTGCGGTCCTGTGCTTTCCTCATCCAATCCTTTCCAGCCACATACCAAAACGTCAGTTCATGTCACAGGTTAATGCTAGATTTCTGCGTCCCATTCGCGGTCTCCACTCCCGCAACTATTTTCTCCATCTTCTAGCGGACCTACGGCATATATAGCCGCCCATTTCCACTGCCTAGTGGTTATTTTTTTTGCTATGTCGATTAGTTTTACTCTGCTGCGGATTTCGGTATTACGGACCTGGTCGCGATGAGAAATTGAGTGACTTGCAATCGGTGGATGAGCTACATAGTAAACGTTCAAGTGAAATAAAAGCTTGTTGAAACAAAGAGAGTCAGAAGATCCCTAAAAAGTCCGAGGTATGCGATTATTATGATATTTGTTTTACCTATAATCTTTTGAAAGGGTTTTTTATTTCCCAAAGGTTCGTCAAAGTCGGCGACAAAGTCCAGCAGTTCGACAACATCTGCGAAGTGCAAAGCGACAAGGCGGCGGTCACGATCACGAGCCGGTACGACGGTACCGTCACTAAGCTGTACTGTGACGTCGACCAGACGGCGCTAGTGGGACAGCCCCTGGTCGACGTCGAGGTGGAAGACGATGTTGAAGGTTAGTCCAATATAAATCTAAAAGATATACCCAGCTAAACCCAGCTTAAGTTTTGACCAAGCCGCTCATCGACATACGAGTTGATAACGAGGTTGAAGTTAGCTGAATTTGCTGGTCTGGCCGCTCATAGACATTGAAATTTACAAGGATGTAGGAGGATATCTTGTTACCTGAAACTTACCAAAGCTGCAAAGTCAGCAACAACGTGCAACGGTACGCCAACATTTGCGTTGAACGTAACTCATGTCATGTGTTGTCATTTTGTGAATAGGTAAATAAAAAACATAAGGGGTTGAAACGTTTGAAATTCTCGGAAAAATTGTGAGAAGTACGGGTTGTTGCGGCTGGTCATATATTGAGGGGGAAAGATTCAAAACGGAGATTGTCGGCAGAAGAAGACTAAATTCTGTCTTAAAAATGGACGTTAATTATTCCAAAAAGTCATTCAGTCCCTGCCTTGTTGCTCTGTCGAATGGAAATCACCATAATGATTATAAAACTACATTAGCGGATAGCATACAAAGATAAATGTGCGTGAATTCTGAATAAAGTTTATCAATTTGACTAATTCGTGAAGTGCATCGGATTGGACACGACTGTCTACAAATCTAATACGTACTTTAATAATCTCTTTGCGGACGCGTGTAATGTCAGTATGCGATGAGTACGCGCTTATCTTACAATTATCCAAGGCTTTGCCGAAAAGTCGATGATATTAAAGTTCGCCATTTCGACAGAATTTGCCGATCCATCCTTTCGACATTGTATTTGTAATTTTACAATGATGATGTTGGAAGTGAATGTAATTTATTAACTTTCTCAAGGTACAATCGGCGGTAAAGAAAATATATTCTAGGTTCAATAATGGCAAGCCTTTTGTACAATAAAGAAAAAGGTCATGGCAAGAGAGGTCATGACTGTCATGAGTTTCCTTTAATATACAGTTTTCCTAAAACATAATGTTTTTCTTTTACAGGTTCTGTGTCGGAGACACCTGAAGCAGTAAAGGAAGATGTTGCAACTCCAGTAGCATACGACAGTCAAAGGATAAGGGTTCTGACCACCCCAGCTGTAAGAAGAATAGCATCCCAGTTCAAAGTGAGTCAATAGCTTAGCCTGACCTCCTAGCGTGGTACAGTTCATTATGCTACTTTTGACGCTGACTGTACACCTTCAGGGTGTTGAAAAATATCTGACCATGCACACTAAACCTTGACAACATATTTGATTGTTTTAACGACTGTAAACTTGAGTTGTAGGCACGTTCTTCGGGTTAACTACATTCTGTATGATGCAGCATGAGAATTATTAGCAATTTTGACGATTCGATACTTCTTTGACAGTACCAGATGCACGATTGATTGTCAGATTCTAAAAATTATACATTCTGTAAAATCATGTAGAATCATATTTAATGAAGGGGTTTATTAAAGGTATCAAATATCAAAGCTGGAAGTTTAAAATTGGAATTTAATGAAAGAGTAGGTATGCGTATTTGATTTTTGAGAATTTTTCCTAAATCTGAACTACCTTTGGTGAGCATTTAGTCAGCTAAACATTGTTTTCAGGTAAATTTGAGCACAGTAAAAGCAACGGGCCGCCACGGCAGGGTTCTAAAAGAGGACGTGTTGGCCCACTTGGGTATAAGTGCCGAAAAATCCAACGAGTTGCCCGACGACACGCACGTACAAGCTGTGCAAATACCTACTCAGGCCATCGTCAAAATCGAACCGGTGTTGGAAGACAGAACGGTGCCGATTACTGGCTTCATGAAGGCCATGGTGAAGTCAATGTCGGAATCCATGGTACGAGTAAGAATGATGTTTTCAATGTGTTTCCTTTTTATTACATTCAATGTACACTTAAATAAATAAATAAATTGTTGAGCCATTTAGAGCTCACTTTATACTGGGCATCATAGTTAGCTATAAAGTGTCCAGTATAAAGTGAGCTTTAAATGGCTCAACAATTAAAGTGCGTGACCGTACAATAGAAATACCAACGAAAAAGTATGAATGCGTGACCATACTAATAAGTGCACAGTTGGCTACAAAGAGATGTATACACTTCTACACCTTATTGCATTGTAATAATAATAATAATAGTTGTTTAATTCAGGCAAGTAACCCATATCACAAGCACATTAACATTAATTAGTAAAAACAAAAATGTAAATAAAATAAAAGTATACAGCTAAAATAATGTAAAATAAAAAGGTACATGGTATACATTTAAAACTGAGAAAGAAAAAAAAAACACATTTATTTTTTGTTCGCATCCCTGTAATGTAATAATGTAATAATAAAGCGTCCAAACATGTATAGGTACATCTTTTTGTAGTCGACTGTACAGACTTACAGTATAATGCTTGATTCAAGCAAACTGGATAGGTCTCAAATTATTATTATATATATGATATGCTATAAACATTGGATATTTTTTCAAACTTTGTCGCTACTATAGCGATTACGGCGCTCCATTGGATTAACAACAATTATGCTTAGCCACTTACAGTTAGTGAGACCTATTTTTACTACTTAAATAGTGCCCTAGTTTCGTCCGATAATGGGAGAGTCAGTGCGCTATTTGTAGCCGCCAACGTCTAAGAAAGTATTGTATGATGATATCTTATATTGACTTCTAAACGCCTGGTCCCGCACATAGGTGAACGTCTTCAATGGTATAGCAGTCTGAGCAAATAATCTGAGACAAAAAGTTGTTTTAGAACAAACTCTGTACTTATTTGCTCGATTAAGCCCCGTTTAACAGCTCAACCAACTTAAGTCACTCATCCAATCCAGGATACTTACCTAACAAGAATAAAGATTTAATCTGGGGTTAAACGTCAAATTCGTTTGGATTAATCAAGATATATTTGATCGTAACTAGTTAGAAATCTGTGATGATACAGGGTGTAACTCTCATATACTCGTAAATTGGAATGGCTCTATGTCCTACGATACTTGTTGAGTATCACTCGCGCGAATACAGGAACATACAGGTATGATGCCACAATACTTATAAAATTTTTAGCAATAAAATTATTTCGGAATGCGTGGAAATTTCTCCTTTGACGTTTTAATATTATGGATCCTCTTATACTTATATATGTTTGATTACAGAAAATTCCTCATCTAGTGCTCAGTGACGAATACGACGTCACAAAACTAATCGAGGCCAGACAGACCGGCAAAGTGTTAGCCGAGTACCAGGGAGTGAAGCTATCCTACATGCCGTTCATAGTGAAAGCGGCTTCGTTGAGTTTAAAAGAATACCCCGTGATGAACAGCAGTCCCGACAGTGCGTGTGAGAAGCTCACGTACAAATCAAGCCATAATATCGGCCTGGGAATGGACACGCCTAATGGACTTGTTGTGCCTATTATTAAGGTACTGTGGACCTTACAAAATTCAGTCTTTCTTAAGAAAAACTCTTCGCGGCGTCAATAAGGCACCACGGTACAATTTCTTAGATATACAGGGTGTGGCCTGTAATAGGAACAATAAATTAAATGGTACACTATTGAGCTCTCTAGCAATACAAATGGTTTCGATTGAAAAATTATCACAGTTTTTTTTTATTTTTATACAAAAATTGCTTCCGTGTACTTTTTTACTGTACTGGAGTGATATTAATAGATAACTATTTATTTATAAAACATTTAAAGTTTATAAAAAAAATAAGTAGTCCCAAAAATATCCTTTTAAATCAAAAAAATGCGACCACGATTATGAGTCATAACTTGAAGCAACATCAAAATCAGCATTGACTGCCGCGCTATAATCTCTGGGTGCTAAGATTCATAACTTTAGATCAAAATTTCTCCCAATTGAAAAAAAATATTTTTTTGTACACAAGTTTTTTACTAAAGTTGGTTACTGAAGATGCTCTAAAGAAGCGTCCTTTACATTTATTGCTCCTATTACAAGCCACACCTTGTATAGGTAGATGACTCGTTACAATTTATAAAATAGTGTGACTAATATGGATAGAACAAAAAGAGAGATCAAAACAAAAAGTACTTAAATAGGTAAAGTAGCCTATATATTATATGTTTTATAGACCCCAACTCCAGCGGACGTATGATGCTTGCCATTTTATCACTTATCGTCGTGGATAAGACCTTCGTCACGTTCTGACAAGTATGCGAGTGCTCTTGTCCACGACGATAAGTGATAAAATGGCAACCATCATACGCCCGCTCGCTGGGGTGTAACGCGTGAATGCTGATTAAAAAAAAAGCATTTTCGTCACCATTTCCGTTGACCATTTTAGGAGTCTGTGGTTTAGGGGTCTAATGAATACTTTTTTTTTCAGAATGTACAAAATAAAACCATACTGGAAATTGCTCGAGAGCTGAATACTCTACAGGAAAAGGGAATGAAAGGCCAACTCGGACTAAGCGATCTCAGCGGAGGAACCTTCACTCTGTCAAACGTCGGCGTTGTAAGTTTTACCTATTTGTCGCGAAATGGCACACTTAGGTACAGTCAGCATCATAAATATGTATACAATTTTGAACCTTGTTCCCCAGATATTAGTTCCGAAATGTATACATATTTATGATGCTGACTGTAAATCCTAGCTAGCATGCACTTATATCGCATGTATTTTATTTATACCACGTCGGTGGCAAACAAGCGTTCGGCACGCCTGTTGGTAAGTGGTCACCGCAGCCTATGGACGCGTGCAACTGCAGGTGACACATGCGTATAGCGTTGGTTTTCCACAAGCAAGTATATACGAGGCTTGCACTGAAAGTGGCGGGAATCGAATACTTATTAATTTATTTTTAACATGTATTATACCTTTTTATAATCTCTGAAGTTTCCTTATCTCAACACACTGGCCACTTAGAAAAAAAAAAGTATGGTTCGGTTTCAATTGTTTATTGAAGTCGTCGAGTCACTGCTTAAAATGGAATTGTGCCGTGAAAATTTCAGAGCTATGATTTATTATGACTTTAAAAGTGGACTAACACAAAAACAATGTGAAGAGCGGATGGTTGCTGCTTTTAATATTGAAGCTCCTTCAAAGACTACAATATACAGGTGGTATTCAGAATTTCAACGTGGCCGTGTATCCCTCACCGACGAAGTGCGTGAAGGTCGACCAAAATCGGCAGTCACGCAAGAAAACGTCGATGTTGTGCGTCGTCTGATAAATGAAGACCGACATGTGACATATCGGGAAATTCAAGAGCACCTGGGTATTGGAATGAGTCAAATACAAATTATTTTAAAAGAAGAATTAGGCGTGAAAAAGTTATTTTCCCGTTGGATACCTCACCTATTGTCTGACGAGCAGAAAATAGTCCGTGTCAATTGGTGCCGCAAAACTTTGAAAAGATTTAACAAGGGACGCTCAAATGCTGTTTTTAGCATAGTATCAGGTGACGAGTCGTGGATATACGCTTATGAGCCTGAAACTAAAAACCAATCCCGAGTATGGGTCTTCGAAGACGAGCTCAAACCCACAAAAGTTGTTCGTTCTCGCAGTACGGCTAAGAAGATGGTGGCTACGTTTATCTCTAAATCTGGTCACGTAGCTACTGTGGCTCTTGAGGATCGTAGAACAGTCAATGCTGATTGGTACACCACTATTTGTTTGCCGAACGTCTTTGCTGAACTCCGAAAAACAAACCCTAGTCGTCGCATCATCCTTCACCACGACAACGCCAGCCCACACACCGCTCGGCATAAGTGCATGAAATTCAAAGGAGAATATTTTGAAAAACAATAAAAATAAATAAACTCACTTATACTGCATATTTTCTTCTATTCCCGAAACTTTCAGTTTTACCCTCGTATAAGTGTGAGAGGAACGAATACTACACGTCTATCATAAACGAGATCATATTTAGGCTGATGATGATAAGCGGTCACTGTAACCTATGGACGATTTCGGCTCAAGGGATGTCACATGTACCTTGCCTGACCCAATACAAACGGGTGGAGTTTAAAACTTTGTACCATAGTTAATAGACAAGGCTTTTAACTATTCTACGATTTAAGTTTTACCATTTTGACATGAAAAATTTATATGGGTAACGTGTAAGCGTGTCACAACGGAATCAATTAAGTTGTAGACCAATTAAAAACCTTAACTATCGCCCAAAATTGACGATTAGTGAGGCAGCATCAAGCGAATTTCCGACAAAAATACATTCAAATTTTTTTTATATTTCAGGTGGGCGGAACATATGCTAGTCCTATAATATTCTCACCCCAAGTATCAATAGGCGCACTTGGGAAAATACAGGTATGTAAACTCATCTTTAATTTCTCATCTTTGATTACTAATCATGTTCTAAAAATTGTAATAAAATAGACACAGTTTTGTTCATGGGATCCAGTACCTAGTCAATATTGTGAGTCGGGCGATATCCTTGTCAACTAAGTAGGTACCACTCAACCAGGTTCTAAGTAGGAACAGTCAAGTGCAAAAGTATGTATCTACCGAAACTTTAATTCGCCGACATTGAAATGACAAAATATGCTTAAACCATAAGAACCAAAGTAAAAATTTTTGATTAAGTTGTATGCACTGGTATTTTTGCACCTCACTGTACAACCTGCTTTTCTACACTCATCGAACTTTCAGGTGTTACCACGTTTCGACGCGCAAGGCAGCGTGGTTAAGGCGCACATTCTCACCGTGAGCTGGGCGGCCGACCACCGCGTGGTAGATGGCGCTACTGTAGCTAGATTCTCCAACCGTATGAAGCAGTACCTCGAAAACCCTTATACGCTTCTCTTAGATTTATAACACGATAATAGTAATTTGAACGAGAACATTGAGACAATTGATTAAAGGCTGGCAACTCACTATGTTTTCGCAAATATGTCATAAAAATTTTCTTGTCTTACACTACACACTAAGGAGCGCAGCATTGTTTCTGCCTAGAAGTGGGAATAAGCAAAGCTTAGCTTTATTTTTCAATATGCTGATGGTAAATATGGTGATAATACTAGGGATGGAGGTGAAACACTATACGATTGGAAAATACATCCAAGTGACTTACCGCCCATAGATGCTCTCGTTTTTAACAAACTGGAATAAGAAGATTCTTAAATGTAATCTCAACACTGAAAAATAGTTTATTCTTGATTGGTAGAATTGTCACGTAAAGAAACCATTTCAACCTCATATTTAAGCCCTTTTAGACGGCAGCATTTATTGCACAATATCCGCTATCTAACGCCCATTTCAATTATATATGAACGGATATAATCTACCCGCATGCCAAGCGTGGCGATTATGGCATTTACCCCCCATGAAATTGGGGGAGGCCTATGTCCAGCAGTGGACGTCCTTGGGCTGATATGGTGGTGGTGGTGGGATATAATCTAATTATTCTACGGGAAACCTTACAACGCATCTTTACTTTCATATTGAGAGGAGAATCGGTCTAAAGGGCATATTTACGCAACTTTCCATCAGTGTATTTCTAATGAATGACCAAACAACCGGAGTCGGCGCGCACGCCACTAGAGTCAAAGGAATTCGAACCCTCAATACAGACTAGACTTTGTATCCAAACGGCAGTGGCAGAGCCGGCTGCAGCCGACCCGAAACCCATTCAAATATGAAATCTAACTTCTGTATGGAGGGTTCGAATTCCTTTGACTCTAGTGGGGTGCGCGCTGACTCCAGCCGTTCAGTGTGAATCGTCCATAAGGCTCGCACAATATGACATACGGTAAATCAAGAAATTAATTAGTGTAGCAATGTTCGAATCTATTATTTGTTCATTAAGATTCAAAAGTGATTGAACATTTTCCTAGCTGATTGTACTAATGTGTTTTTCATATTTTTGAATTGTAATGATGATAATTTTTGAAGATATGTAAGAAGTCTAGTAATTTGAGAATCTGTGAATGCTGTTTTATATATTTTTAAATTTTTATAACCACTGTCGTAGAAAGAAATAGCAAAGAAATGTGCATTGTTTGATTTTATTGAATGTTATTTTAAATTGTATTTAACTATCTCAATGCCCTCTTCCTGTATTATATTTTTTTAATACCTCACTTACATTTCAATCCGAATAACTACTAGTCCCTAAGGACTCCAGAAACGGCTCTTGAGAGGCACACAGGTAATCCAACCCATCACATCTGGGATAAAATTATGAAGTGACAAATAGACACAATCTTTCTCAGAGTTATAGTTTATATCACTACTTCACATTAAAGTAAAATTGTACAGAGATGGTATCATTCCAAAGTAAATTTTACAAACTTGTGATAACTAAGTCACTAATAATATAAGGCAATAGAAATTACTAATTATACACCCTGCGGGGCCCAGAAATATATCAGTACAATATATTTATTTAAAGGAACTACCTATAGGTACACGATTTAAACTATTTTGAAATAGCCTTTGTATAATTATTTTTGTTATAAATGGCTGGCAATCGGGATTGAAATAAGGTAATAAATAAATCTTTTTGACACTAAAGCCACGTTCATGATCTGGTTACATGTCTCGCTACCAACCAAGGTACTTTTGGTCGACGGCGGCGGATGCTGGAGATATTATCGTCGCCTGACAGGCCGTGCGGCGTGAAGCGCGGCATGTGGCTTATAATATGTCAACGCGGCCTGACTATGCCGTAGGATAAGTTTAATTACGCTTACGTATATACGAATATCATCCAAACATTTTTAAATTAAGCTAAATTTACAAGGCGTTATCATAAAGTGCTATTCTATCGTCACAGTATGTATATTCCTTCTTCATAGTAATTCTCCTCAGTCACACAGCCTCAGTTCTTTCCGAGCCATTGTCAAAGACAGAGACAGATATTTAAGACTAGAAGCCTTTATAAGCCCTGCCTGTAACCGACTTTTCAATACTGAAGGAAAAGACGGGAAGTTATTTAAAAAGTGTTATTATTTAGACACAAAGGCCTACCTACCTAGGAACTGACGACTCAGTCAGTTAAACTCCAATTGAAAATACCAATGGCCTCTATTGCCGACGCAAGACCTGGAACCTTGTGACTTTGAAGTATGCGATGGTCCACTCTGGGATACAATGAGGAGTGTACTCTCTATGGAAGCGGGCGAATACCTCCGTGAAAATTAGAGCCTCGACGGTGTTGATTGGAACCCATTTGAGCGCCAGGAAAGCCATATCCACGTCACAGTATTTTTTATCTGGAAACAAAAATAATACCTACGTGATAGGAACATATAATTAATTATCATAATGTTGTATCTAGTGGTAAGTAAAAACAAAGATAAGCGGTTTAGTATATTTGTAAACTCGATAAGATTATATTCTGATTCGATTCTGACTCGAATGGTTGCTGGGTAGGAACTCTCCTCAGTGAACAAGACAAATATCAGTCTTCTTAAGAAACGGAAATTTGATCACAATGAACCTAAACCAGAAAGTAAACATACTTTGGAGAGTTTATGTTATATTATTGGAATATGTTGCCGGCAGGGCTGGCGGTCAATTTATATCTACTGCCTTAATCAAGTACCTAGACGATATACTTATAAACAAGTACCAATTGCATCTTATTAAGTAGGCTTTTGTAAGAGAACTACTGGCTTGTCAGCTACTTTTTTTCTTGAGTTGATCTGAATTTCTTGAGGTTCTAGCGCTGGCAATGTGATCTGCCGGTTGTTCCAGTTAAACTTTGACTCATACCTGCTATCCTGATGAAATAGACTTTCCTTGGTGAGCTGATCTGTATATCCTCAGGTTTGAGCGCCAGCAGCGAGCGTTGGCGGTCGTTCCAGTTTCGCTCCAGCTCCCGCATAAGGCTAGAGCGCGCGGGCTTCGTCAGCAGTCCGTTCAGTTCCGAGTATTGGCCTTGGCTGATGACATTTGTTACGCGGGATATAGCCTAAAAAACCGTTCAGTCAGATGGTTGCCATTTTATCACTAGTCGCCATCCGTCACTCACTTGTCAGAACGTAACGAATGTGTTATCCAGAGTGATAAGTGGCATAGTGGTATAGCTACCATTCTGCACATGGCAACATACTCACGGTACTGTTATTTTGAGTAGAAGTAGGCAGTAAATATTTAACCTACCCCCACTCAGTCAATATGAAAGTCAATCTGAAGGGTTGCTTCAAACATTTGGAACGTAAAGCTCCTGCAGGTCAATTCTGCAGTGTTTGCCTGAAGTTAAAAAATAAAAAGTCACACTATACGTATAATGATGAAATAAAGTAAACATGATGTCATTGGAAATTTGCCACATGATAAAATTCATAACATTGTGTCACTATAACATATAGTGTCCTAAATATTATTTACCTCACGATTAACGAATCCAGGTAAACATTCAGCATAATTGACCTGCAGGACAAGACACTCACAAGATTGTCATAATGAGTGATTGGAGGTTAGAAGGAAACGGTTCGTGTAAATTTAACTTTAGGCGTTTATTTCATCAATCAAAGTAATGGATATCATGTTTTTCACTTTCCCTCTTAGGTAGAAGTTAGCTGTAAACATTGCACTACTAAAATTATATAAAGCATCGTGAAACAGTGCTCAGCCTCAGACATGCACGACCCCCCATTGTGATTATAATGACGGCATAGCAAATAAACAATATATCCGTTATCATAACATCAAGTACTACGTCAAAAGTATGTTACAACGTATGGCACGTTTAAATTACAATCATGCGAACTATTTTTAAAATGGTCGATGTACATCAACAGGTATTATCCGATAAGCATTTGGGTTGTACACAGAATAGAAATCCAAAAAAAATTACTTGTTCATTAAAGTTAACACATATACAGAATCAGAATTCGGTAGTTGAACCACTGCTTGTACAGTAGGCGCCTTCATCTACTTAGCGGGAACAATACAGTATAGTTAAAAAACTTAAGGTGAAGGGAAAGAGCAAGCTCTTTCCATACAAACTGTGTGCACGTTTTACTTCGTTTGTGTTTGCACTATATTGGTTATTATTTCTGGTCAATATGCCTATTTTTCTGTTAGCTATGAGCTTAGTTTTCTGTTCTTGAGGTTTTTTGTTTTTTAATTATAATCATTTTCTGTTTTTTTTTGAAATATAGAAAATTTCATCATCAAGTTCTGCGTATATCCAATAAGAACAAGCAAAAAATAAAATTAAATGCTGTAGTGCCAAAACTAACAAATAAAACTTGCACAATATTTGTATGGAGAATGCCTTGCCCTACCCTTAAGAAAAGGACCTGTTGATGTAGTTGTGACGTGTTTGTATAGACATTTTGTTTTATTTCTATTACACATTTTAAATATGTAATGTCTATTCGAACACGTCACTACTACATACCTTACTTCTCTTAAGTTTTTTACCTTTATTGGATTATCTGATACCGAGCTTAGCGTGACGAAATTCTTGGCACAGAATTTGTTAAAGAACATTAAAGCGAATTTTGACCGATGAAGCATGTTTGGCATATAGTGGTCCCGTTGTAGTTTTAGACTGTACTAACATTAGGGCTGCTTTATCATTACCAAGTTTTTTACTATCTGCTCCGAAGAAATAAATAACGGTCTCATTCTACGTATAAGTCGTCTAGTTTACCTGTCTTGTGCCAAATTTGAACTCATTCTCTCTAAACGACGGATCCCAGATAGTTCGAAGAACGCGGAAGTCTATTTTCGTCATCAACCATGTGAAAGGGTTTTGTAGCAATATTAGTTTAGGTATTCTTTTCTTTCTGGGGTTCTTCTTCGGGTTCCTCTTGGAAAAGAATGTTTTTGGGAAGCCATTGACTAAGTCAAATTTTGAAAGTTTTGATAGATATGGTAATTTTAAGTCAACATTTCGGGATTTAATAGGTTCAAGGGAATGAAATTGTATAAGGTTTTCATTGGAATTTGAATAAAAGCAGTTCTTCTGCGGTAAGCTGACGGGGACTCGCCACGCAGAGGAGTAGCGGGAGAAATGGTTGTGGCGGTTCACAGCGGATGGCAATTTCAATGTATTAAGGAGAATACATTTTCCTAATTTTAGTCCCCGTTCCATCTGCAAATAACAATGATTCTTTAGAGTTAAAGGCACAGCCTATGCCTGTCTCCTTATACATGCGCTCTCCCTACGTTATTGCGTAGGGTCGATAGGTCGGTTAGCGACTGGTTAATTTAGAGTGCCGGTTTGCGACCACATCGAGGAGTTGATGAACTGAAAGGATACTTTCTCGTTTTTTTAATGTAACACCATTCAATATCTGAACCAATTAAATGGATAAGTCACTGTTTCTTTAGAGTCTGTACAAAAAATTCGTTCTTCAGGTGGTCGCAAACTGTCGCTGGTAGCGTAATCGGCCTAGCAACCCTACCTAACCTACGTTGTTTTTCGGTCATAGCATTAGGTCCATCTATTTTTCTACGTAAATATTGTATAAACATATACAAACCACAACATTTCCCTTGAACCTCCTTGGATTTAGTAGATTTTTAGCATTTTGTATAAAAAATAATTACAAATAATTTAATTTAATCTTAAAAAAATTACTAATCACTTAACTCCATTTCCAAAATGTCATTTTCTGTCACCGCGTGACACACTGTTTGTCGCAATTATTATAAATTAAAAAGGTGGTCATCGAATAGTTCGTATTTCCATTTATGTTGTGTGAGATAGATACGTACATGAAGTAAGTATATTATTTTCTGTCTACGGATAGATACGATAAACCTGGATAAACCCTTTATTTGGCAATGTTTGTCAGGATATACATACTATTTGACCATTTTTCTGTTTTTTTTTCGACTGAAATTGTTGGCCGAACTAGTGCCACCGAGGCTTGCATTAGAGGATTTTTTTTTGTCAATTAATGGGTTAAAGCCATGCGCGAACAAACTACTAGGATTTTAACGGCGCCTATATAATCCTAGATCTATGTAATACATATTGAGATGCCGGAATATTCACTTGTGTTTTTCAGGTTATGCCTGAGTCTTGAGTATTTCAAATTACCAGCTGGCTGGCGTAGAGCTACGCCATGACACGTCGGGGTATTCACACTACGGATTTACATTGTCTGCAAGGATGAAATCAATTTAATTACTAACGTAGTTAATACTTTGTTGACCAACACAATAATTAACGCACACAGGATTTGGATAAGCGTTGAAGGAAAATCATGGGTAAAACGAATAGTAAGCAATACAATAGACTGACTCACAAAGCGTGTGTTAGAGCCAGGTATTATATTTATAATATAATATAACAGTTCCGTTTTAGTAACAAATGTGCATTTCAGGGACTGTTTGTTACATGAGAGTGTTAGTTGAGGTTGAATTCTCAAGTTGAATAGTTGGGGTGGCAGGCTCGATACATATAATGTACTCTTTGCTCGATACGTACACGCGTATTTTTTTACTTTAATTTGATACTCTAATTTCATTATTTGCGTAGAAAATAAATATAAGTGTTCTTCGTCAAACTTTTGTAGGTAAATAATAATTTTCTAATCAATAATAATCACGGATCTTTAAGCATCATATTTTTTACTGATCAGATTACGATCAAGCAGTCACGCTTGCGGGGTATCATATCTTCAAGTTGGTATAAATTTAAAATCATATCAGGAAGATTACCAGTTGTGCAGAAGTTTGATTTATAAACTGGTAAGTTCCCTTGGCATCATTAATTTAAATATCATAATTATTTGCTTGATTATTTTTTGTATGTGATTTTTATTATAATTATTATTAACTGAATATAACAAAGTCTTCTAAATTGAATAAAAGCGAAATATAATTATTCTATTAGGTCGACACAGAAAAGTATAACTTGAATTCCATATAGTCTTAAGAAACTGTCATGAAATTTATGACATTACTGTAGTTTGCATAGGCGCCAATCTCGCATTATGTATTTTTCAATTAATGTAATCTTTATATTGCACAAAAAGAAATGTTAACGTGCAATCGACAGTATATTATTCCTTCAGAAAATATCAATATATTTTGTTCGGAAAGATGCGATGATGGTGATGGCGTCTCCTGTTTAAATGCTCTAAGATATAAACGGTATAGTGCCGGTCGAGCGCTAACGCGCGTGCGCTGCCAGCAACTGGATACGTCTTAATCCAGCTGTAGTTGTGCATGTTATAATTATAACTCCTGTTGACAGCACGATGTGGGCGTTGTTGTTCGGCGTGGCTGCGCTTGCGTCGCTCGGCGCGGCGTGCAACCCCAGCGTCACTACTGTGAGCGGCACGTTCGCTCCTGCCACCGTCTGCTCGGGCGATCTCATCTTCTCAGATGAGTTCAACGAGTTCGATCTTGAGAAGTGGCAACATGAGAACACGCTCGCTGGTGGTGGTGTAAGTACCATTATATAGTCAGTTGACTGATCTTGGATACTAAAATCGACCTTAAAGAGGAAGTATCAATTGCTAAACACAGGCCTCCTCCCACAGACGCATTCCATAGCTGTTCCAACTCCGGAGCAGTTTATGTAGACGACAGATTGTGTATTTTTTTGTTAAAAATGAGATTGCTCTTGGCCAGCATCTAGCCAGGGGGCAAAGATGAGGCCGACGATGAAGCGAGCTCACCCAGAAGATGCCTATTCACTCGTGCCTTAAAAAGTTCTAGGTTATATGAACTCCGAAATACAGACGCCGGCAGAAAATTTCAAATGTTAGTATTGTTGTGTAAATTTACTTGATATTATTTGCAGAACTGGGAATTCCAGTACTACAGCAACAACCGCACGAACTCGTTTGTACACAGCGGCCGCCTATTTCTCAGGCCTTCGCTAACAGCCGACCAGTTTGGACAGGCCTTCCTGACCAGCTCCACGTTGAACGTCGAGGGCGGCGCTCCTGCAGATAGGTAAATCGCTTTTGCCTTAGAAGCCGTTAGTTTAAAATTATTCTCATCTGATGGTACGGCGCAGGAGGTGAGCGGGCGGCAGGACTCATCCCCTTTAGCCCACCCCTCGGTATCCTAAGAAGTCTCCCCACTATATTTACCCCTGTCCCGTCACAGGCACCGTCTCAATTAAACGGTAGACCTTTAGGCTGGGTTGCACCAAACCCTCTGTCATCGTAAGCGGTGTACGTTAAAATCTGATAGTATGGCAAATTTGTCAAGATTCTATGGGATCTCAGCCACCTGCGCCATATTTTACGTGGATCGATCTGTTTTGATCGCAAGTTGTGCACCAACCCACCCTTAACCGTGATTCTCAGTCTCATAGCCTTCTTTGATCATATTCAACTCTTCAACCTTCTCTGATTTGGTCTATCTTGGCCAGTCAGTATATTATTATTAACCAACTTTAAGTTGTCTACTTTCATAAAATTTAGTTTCTGCGAATGGATCTATTCTCATTCCAACTTCTAAAGTGCGCTTAGTAAGTCTGTATTGCGTACCACAACCACTAAGGGAAACGAGTGTGAAAGGAGGTGTTTGTGTTTTATTTTACCCATAGCGAAGGAAGATGTGAGTCACTTCTTCGTACATATATGTATAGCATTGCTATTTATCCCATTTACGCTATTGTGAATGTAGTATTCGCATATGCCAATATCTTTCTTCAAAAATAGACTATTCTTACGCCTTCCCTTTTCGTTACAGATGCACAAACCCGCAATGGTGGGGCTGCGAGCGTACCGGTACGCCGACGAACATCCTGAACCCTGTCAAGAGCGCGCGCATACGCACTGTGGAGTCCTTCAGCTTCCGTTACGGTCGTCTTGAGGTCCGCGCAAAGATGCCTGCTGGAGACTGGCTTTGGCCTGGTAAATGCCTTTCAATCCTCAATATTAAGTTATAGTCCCACTGTTTCAAACCTTTTTTCCAATAATTGACAATTTATTGCTCACCTTTACCTTAACTTGTAAAACTGCTATGTATTTCAGCGTAATACATAGCATGATTTCGATTGAAAGCGTCAAGTATTGGCTCAACGTCGAGCACTGGGACATTTATCTTAGATCGTGCAATCTACGAATAAGTGTCCCGTTTCTACCTACGTTATGGACAAAATACAAACTATAACACATAATGCGAAGCATTTTTTTTCTCGTGAATTTAACGATTTAAAACATCATGTAAAGTCGGCCTTACAAGGGGCTGAACCACCTTTGTATCGTGTTGCTTTAATGTCATGTGTAAACTGTTATACTAAATATCCAACGGGGGAAAGCGATAAAGTCCCAAGTATCCAGTTACTTATGAGGCCATCGTACCTAGGCTTTGATTTTTACCTCAATTTTAATTCCATAGCTATCTGGCTGATGCCCGCCCACAACGCATACGGGACGTGGCCTTCATCCGGCGAGATCGATCTGGTGGAGTCTCGCGGCAACCGAAACATGCTCATTAATGGAGTTAATATCGGAACGCATGAAGCTGGCTCCACGCTGCATTACGGGCCCTACCCCGAGCTGAACGGATGGGACCGTGCCCATTGGATCAGAAGGAACAACAACGGTTACAACAGCAACTTCCATCGCTACCAGCTCGAATGGACTCCAGGTAAACATTCAACATCGGAACGAACAACGGAAATATGTTACAATTTCTTTCGAAATCTAAAACAAAAGGATTTATGACTTTTAAAAGTGTCGATTAACGTATATTTCATGGTATTTGCAGACTTCTTACGGTTCAGCATTGATGACGTGGAGCTGGGCCGCATCGCTCCCGGCGCCGGCGGTTTCTGGCAACATGGTGGCTTCGGCAACGGACGGAACATCCTCAACCCATGGCGATACGGCACTAAGATGGCGCCTTTCGATCAAAAGGTACTTGTTCATTTAGTGGACCAAGATTAATCAAATATGTTTTGGGTTAGACCAAAAAAACCCTAAAACAGGTCAAAATTAAAGAAGGAGAATACATACAAACATTGACTTAATACAACGTTTTTGATAAATTCAACACGTTAGGTTTTTTGAATGCCGAAATACGTGGGCTGTCGCGCAAGTATGGCAAGCTCACAACCATACTGACACTTCTAGGCGATGTCATATATTCACACACTTTCATATGCGGGCTCTGCACCCCATCACCGCGCTTGCTTATCGGGTCTTATTAACTCGGATTCGGCTTTTTTAACCCTTTAACCGCTGAACGTTAAACACTAAATTTTCAACTCTGTTATAATCATAAAATAAGAAGGTGACATTTACTCTGTCACTTTGTCTGATAGACGGTAGCAGTTGAAGGGTTAATCTTATCACTGTTTTTTTTTTCAAGTAGAACTTTCCACATTTTGGCCGCACACAAGAAATTAAAAAAAAAACCTTTGCAGTTCTACATTATCATGAACTTGGCTGTCGGCGGCACCAATGGATTCTTCCCTGACGGCGTGAGCAATCCCAGCCCTAAGCCCTGGTGGAACGGCTCCCCAACCGTGAGTAGCTTTATATTCTAATAAAGGTCTAGGACATGGAATTTGGGAGACGTTTGCGGGATAGAGACCTTGACATTTATACCTACCTGATAGACCTGTCGGGATAAGATATGTATGAGGTTTCAAAAATTCTAATGTTGTTTGTTTTCACGTATGATTTGCGGAACATTTATCATCCTTACGAGTATGCTTAAAGGATGATTCACAGTAGACCGTTCCGTGTCCGTGTCGGCCCGTTTCCTATGATTTTTTGCGTTTGCTGCCATTTTCTAAAAATCTTAGTACAGATATTTATTAATTTTCAGTTGCTTTAATATTATTGAGAGGCTTGCTCAGATGAATATGACGGATGGCACATGTATTTATTTTAGAATTATAAATGTGTTTATGTGTACATATACGATATACATATGTACTTATATAAATAAATACATAGAAAACATCCAAGACCCAAGAACAAGTATCCGTTATAAATGCACAAATAATGCCCTGGCCGGGATTCGAACCCGGAACCTCTAGCTTAGGCAACACTGTTTTGATTATCAAAAAAGCCAAGCTACATGTTTTTTGTATTATTTTAGGCTGCAACTGACTTCTGGAACGCGCAAAACGCGTGGCTGCCGACCTGGAACCTGAACGTAAATGACGGGCAGGATGCCTCGTTGCAGGTCGACTACGTCCGGGTTTGGGCACTGTAACAAACTTTTCTCCACCTAGACCCGATAAATGAACTGAATCCAAGCAATTGTGATAAAGCAATGAAGATGAGTGTGGTAACGTTTATGAAAGCTGACTGTAAGTGTAAATACGAACATGTTACTATCACTACTATGTACCTATATACTTATCACTTTTTACTCCCAATACTTATATAACATTACATTACAATTACTTACAAACGTGCAAACGCCCTACTAACAAATGACATGTGTCGAAAATGCAAAGTATAACTGTATGGTTTATAAATACTGTAAATAAATGTTTATGTACAAAATATTCCTACGTTTTTTGTACCCATAACATTTTATACCAACGAGTATCTTTAAATCAACCGTCTTGAGTTTCCCATATAATCAACTATAGTAGTCGGCGGTTAAGAAGTCAATCCTGACACCTGTCATTTCCATATAGTTTATAACCTAAAAGTCACTTTGATGTTATAAACTGTATGGATATGACAGGTGTCAGGATTGACTTCTTATCCGCCGACCACTACAGTGGGACAGAGTAATGACAAAACTGTAAATTACTGTAAAATGATTGGTCTGTTTTTAATGTTTCGAAGCCAAATTGGCAAAAACGGATGAATACATAGACAAACAGACAAATAGACGGAAATGAATAGTTTCGTCATTTCCGTCTATTTGTCTATGTCTTCTTATGTCACATGCATTTTACTCGATTGCTATAAGGTGTATATTTATTTTAAATTTAGGTGTATTTTGTAATATGCTATATATTTTATGTATTCAAAATACAAAAAAATGGGGTAACTCCGAACCAGTATGAACCAATCAAACCAAAAACATCAATATTGCTGACACTTTCAAATCTGACCTCGGATTTGTATTAAGAGACTTCATAAGTCATAGTCATAACATAAGTCATAATAATTTATTTACTGTTACAAGAATACATGATGTTCTTAAATTATTAGTACCATACCATTACCTACACCCATTATTAGTAACTTACCATTTAGGCATGCAAAATATTTATTATCAATTAAGAATTAAGAGATTAATTATATTACATTGCTAATAAATTAATTATATAATTAGTAATCAATTAATTATATAATATAGTTAATCAAAGCTATGTTTGAAGTATTCCTCCACTGAATAAAAACACTGCTCGGATAACATTTGAAATATTCGAAATTTGAGTGCACTTTGAGGTAACTGTTTGAACCTGTTTGGCAGATGGCTGTATAGGACAATAGGTGTGTGAAATGAACTTTTCCTATATGCACTTGTTTTCGGACCCGTATAGCACTAGTTGTATTTATAGCGTGATCGTTCCTTCGCAGCGTCTTTAGTTGTATAATAATTAAATGCTATAAAATATACAGAGATGGTAGAGGAAGTATCTTATGCTTGATAAAATGGTTTAAATAGCGCGTAGACCAAAAATTGCTTGTATACACTATTTGTGTCCTGAAATACAACTCCTTATCAGTTGAGTTTCCCCAAAACATCAAGCTGTAGCGCATATTTGTTTGCTCATATGCATGAAAAGCTGTTATTGGTGTGCTAAATGATGAAACTTTTTTTAAATCGTTTCAGTGCATGTATAAATGTATTTTTTTATTATTCGCACCCTCAGACGCACAGATATCGATTTTTAACGAAATGAAACAGTAAAATTAAAAAAAAAAACATTATGGCCGCCGCCTTTTTCAATCTCAATGGCTTTTTTTTCACTCCTACTGTTTCCCCGCGTACCCCCAATCATTGGCCCAAAAGCAGCCGAGTTTGCAGACTCGTAAATATGGCGCCGGCGAGTTTGGGTTTGCACTAAAGCTAGAAATGAAACGCACAGAATGCGGCGCAGCGTCGTTGCGGAGCGGAGGCGGTTTTTCGGTAAAGCAAACGTGGTTCAGAGCACGTCGCACCAAAAAAAAACGAGCGGTATTCGTTAGCGCGGCAGAGCGGAGGCGGGCGTGTGTGATATATGAAGTAGTAAGCGACAGTCGACAGTTTCGGAAAGATCAAAAATGTGAAACCGCCTGTGCCCCAAATTCACCCACTACTCACTCACCACACCCAAACTCTGATACTCGTAACTGACGCTAGTTGAGAATCCGCCGCGACTATACGCGCGAGTGTTTCTATATTCGCTTGCTACGCGCGCGTCTTTCGACGCCGAATAGCATATACAAAAAAAAAAATACAAAAATATCACTTCTCATATATCACGCCTGTACTACTTTAAGCACTGAATAATAATCCCTGTTGTATAAAAGGAAAGGACTGAAATAATTTTCCACATTACCTACTGAAACAACCCTCTCAGTGGATAGCTTCGATCATCAACTATGAAGATTCAGGATCTGTTGAACGCCATCTGTTTAAAATAGATGGTACCAACTCACGCAGTTCTAGAGGTCAAATCAGCTACTAGTAAGTCTAGTAACGCACAGTTCTCGGAGTGATCATAAACGCTTATACTTACACAATGTTGATGTTGATACGTAGACGTCAAACCGCGTTATTTGGCACTGTTAATTTTCTCTATGGAAAAACTCTAATTTTATGCATTCGTGGCCACCCGGCCACAATTTGTTTTAACATTTTACTATTGAAAATGTACCGCGCTGCAACAGCATACGGCACGCATCACGACAAGCCGCAAAGTGTGTTGGCGGGCTAAAAGGTCTTGTAATTTTATTGGGGTAGGGTACAGGATGGTACAGGTCGATTCACAAGAGCTGGCGCGGAATGTCTATGAAATTAATGACAGTTACATACATTTTCCGCGCCAGCTCTTGTGAATCGACCTATATTATGTATTAATAATGTCATATTATATTAAAATATTCTTTATTTGTAATGTTTAAACAGATTGGCGATAAAAATAAAATCATATTGTGTAAATTATTAACTTTATTTGCTTTTAAACTGTTGAACGCCTATAAGACGTTCAAAATTGCGCAAGCTGTTATACGTCCTTACAGTTCCAAGAATCAACATAGTATACCTACTTACTTTTTAGGCATATGCTGTCAAAGCAACTCCATTGTGCTTTTTAAGTAACGTTTATATTTCTGTTTTTAACAGCAAATACAAAATGTGATTAAGTTCATACATCAGAGCGTGTTTGATACAACATAATAAACATATATCAATGTATGAGTGACTAGATACAGTTTGGGTGCATTAATTATAATTGTACTTAAATTATTTATCACTATTACGTATATTTTTACAATCCAGGGTTGTGACAATCTTAAATGTAATCTATTTCCTTACACCCTCCACTTATATTATACTTTTTAAATATGTCTACTTATAATTTTGTACTTGCTAGATTTGAGTGAATTTAATACTCTACAAAATTGTATTTGTAAATCCTATTATATTACAACTAGTAATAACGTGGCGAGTAATAATAATTCATTGCTCACTCACGGAGCCCATAGTCACACTGCGAACCTAATCTCGATGAAACATAGTTACACCTTTTTATTCTTTTTTTTTATTCGTCGGCGGTGGCAAACAAGCTTACGGCCTATCTCACGATAAGAGATACCGTAGCATGTGGACACCTGCGACTCCATGAGGATTGATTGTGTCAGCTAGAGAAATATGCAGGTCTCTCTAAATTCGATGGAGGTAAAACTGCGTTCATTATTAATTACGCATATATAGGTATAAAATTGATATCACTAACCGCTTCAGAACGCCTACGAAACACATTGCGAAACGAATACACGAAGAGAAATTAACCTTCAGCTGCATGAAATTGTAATATTGTATGATCTTATCCTACACATGTAAAGTATAAAATAGCATTTGATTCATATTGCATATTAAACCGAGCACATTCTTGTTTTATTAAAGCCCCAGCCTTTCTTTGTGAAAACAAATGCAAATTTAAGGGTAATATTTGTAGTACTGTCGCCATCACAGTTGGCTGACCATTCGTAAATCTTATTGCCATCAATCTCCATTAACTGTGATGCTGTTAGTACAGTCGACTACAAATAGATTGATCTGCTCAAACTTACAAAAATATGTATCCACGACCTTAAGCGGGGGACCCGCACGCTCGGCTGAACTCGATTTTAAAACGCCGTGCTGAAATAACATGAAACTTTATATACATAATGGGATCCGCCATATCTAGACAGGAAATTAGTTTCTGTTGCTAGAAATTGTAATAGAAAAAAAATACAGCGAGGTTTTGAGCTTTATAGGTCTTGTATGAAAACCTTAGTAATCGCTGTATTTTTTCTCCATTATAATTTCAAACAACTAATTTCCAGCGTATAGGTACCGGGTGCACAATCCAAATGGGTCAGTATGGAGAAGTCGGAAAATCAATGTGTATAAATTTTAAATGAATTGGTACGCCCGCTTAACAAATGCGTTCTAATTTTAAATAAACGCTATTTGTAATGCATAATACCGATGCAGATAAGATATGCATAAGTGGTCTCTTCAGATAATTGATGATCGATTCATCTTATTCACGACTTTTTGCAAATTAATAAAACTGTGGGCATTTTAGTCTAATTTACTGTCAGTTGTGTTTACACAAGATTTTATAGCCAAATTTGGTCCTTTTTACTTAACGCGGTTACAAAAATATTGACCAGGTTCGATTCCCGGTTATGTATGAGAGTTAATAAAAAAGTTTGAATGTAATTATTATTAAATCTAAAATCGACGTCATGGTTCCTAAGAACAGATCTCGCTATCTCTCATAGTTTCCGACTTCACCATACTGACCCATTTGGAATGTACACCCGGTATATGCCGGATCCCAGTGTGTATAAAAAGTTTCATGTTATTACAGCGTTTTAAAATGAGAGCGAAACTACGTTTGTATGGAGAACTGAGTTTCCTGCGGCCGCTTAATAAAGTCAACAAAGATACGGATAAAGTACATATTTTCGTAACTTTGGGTTTCGATCTCTTTGTAATCGACTGTACCATAGGATAGAAATGTAAATAATATGTTGCGTGGCTGCCTAAAAGGACCGATTTTGGATTTTTATAAGTCCCAACCTAAGGTTCGGTCCTAAGTAAACATGACCGAACTTTATTAAAAAAAATAGTTATTATATTTAAGCTAGATTTGCTTAAAGTTACAAGTTAGTTGTTACTAGTCGTAAGATAAGTATTTACACCGTCCCATCTTTCAGGGACTTCAATAGGGCTGGGGCTGCTGCTAACACGGCAGAAAACCTCAAGCGGCGAAAATATTCAGCCATTGATACTGTCTGCATGTTTGAGCCATTGGGGTTTAAACGCTTGGGCCGTGGGGGCCCGAAGCACATACTTTTTTCAGGGAGCTCGCAAAGCGGCTCGTGGAGGCAACTGGTGACAAGAGGGCTGGCGCCTATCTCGCCGTACGGATCTCTATTGCCATCCAGCGTGGCAATGCCGCGAGCCTTCAGTACCTTGCCACACGGCACAGACCGGGAGCCGGCTTTTTCTTTATAATTATTTAGTTTTGTTTTATTTTACTTTATAGTTAGGTTAGTTATGTAGTCACTATTGTAAATACCTAAATTATGTTAATTGAATAAATCATTGTACAAGTATTTACATTGTTACATAAGTTTTAATATATAGACTAGGTATAATTTTTGCGTTAATTAAAAATCACTGGTCAGTTGTCTTCATTCGTTTTGATGACTACATGATAAAATAAATAAGTAACTATACCTACACAGTAGTGCTGATGATTAAGACAAATGCAGTTGGTCATTTTCAGAGTACATGTACATTCTCACTTTGAAAATACAATTTAGGTCTCTGACTGTCAGATATATTTACACAGTTTTATAGTTGTACTAATTCTTAATTACAAAGGTATGAAATATTTTCCAATTATATAACTACTTATTTGTTATATTTGCGACTAGAATGTTAATGAAGGTACTGGCCACAGCACTCTCGCGGCCGAACATAAGTTTGTGATAAGTTTGAATGCAAAGTTGACAAGTCAAAATACGTTAGGTACTGCAAAGGTTGTATAACCACCACCTTACAGTTCTCCTACCGAGACGGACTGGCAGTTAGTTCAAATTAAATTTAGAATATCAACTGTCTCTGTCTAGTGAAATAATAGTTGAAAGGGGGAGACTAAGCGGGTCCGCCCTGAAGCGAGGTCGATTTATTGTATTGTGAAGGAAAATAAAAATACTTATAATTTTGTACTTGCTAGATTTGAGTGAATTTAATACTCTACCAAATTGTATTTGTAAATCCTATTATATTACAACTAGTAATAACGTGGCGAGTAATAATAATTCATTGCTCACTCACGGAGCCCATAGTCACACTGCGAACCTAATCTCGATGAAACATAGTTACACCTTTTTAATCTTTTTTTTTATTCGTCGGCGGTGGCAAACAAGCTTACGGCCTATCTGACGATAAGAGATACCGTAGCATGTGGACACCTGCGACTCCATGAGGATTGATTGTGTCAGCTAGAGAAATATGCAGGTCTCTCACTCCTAAATTCGATGGAGGTAAAACTGCGTTCATTATTAATTACGCATATATAGGTATAAAATTGATATCACTAACCGCTTCAAAACGCCTACGAAACACATTGCGAAACGAATACATGAAGAGAAATTAACGTTCAGCTGCATGAAATTGTAATATTGTATGATCTTATCCTACACATAGCATTTGATAAAATAGCATTTGATTCATATTGCATGTTAAACCGAGCACATTCTTGTTTTATTAAAGCCCCAGCCTTTCTTTGTGAAAACAAATGCAAATTTAAGGGTAATATTTGTAGTACTGTCGCCATCACAGTTGGCTGACCATTCGTAAACCTTATTGCCATCAATCTCCATTAACTGTGATGCTGTTAGTACAGTCGACTACAAATAGATTGATCTGCTCAAACTTACAAAAATATGTATCCACGACCTTAAGCGGGGGACCCGCACGCTCGGCTGAACTCGATTTTAAAAACGCCGTGCTGAAATAACGAAGCGAGGTCGATTTATTGTATTGTGAAGGAAAATATAAAGTTAAATAGCTATAAAAACCAGTTAATTCTACCCCGTAGCTCAGTCCTCCCTACAGTACATTACAAAAGTCTGTTGTTTTAGAATAATAAATATGCTGATTTTATGTTTACTCAGAGTGTATTTATTGGTTAATTACACCACCAGATAATAGTATTTGGATTTTTCTTCTATTTTACTGTAAACATGCGTAAGGTGCGGCCGCGTTCATGCACAGTCTTAATAATATCTGCCTTTTAAAAGCACAAACGTTCAGTGAAACTCAACTTGTGGCTATCTGGAGACGACTATGGCGTTTCTAATGTTTATTGTCGCCTGGTAGCACATAATCAGACATAGAAGTTTTTGCCACGCCAATTAACTAGGGATGTCCTTCCGATAATATTTAATTTGCGATAACTGTTTCAAATGCTTATTTCTAAGTGACATTTCATAGTCACCAGATACTAAGGTCACCAGATTGAAATATAAATTAATTAAAATGCTGATCACTACCCATCGATGTTATATAACAACAATATAACTGTCATTTAAGTAATTTGTAGGCAGTTTTTAATTTCGTTTGTTTTTGTTGTAACGTATCTTTATTCATAGGCATAGTTTTCAGGTATTTAAAAATTCCAAAAACAAAATTTTTTAGAACTAAAATTTTATTATTTTAACGTGTTCCTTACACAAAAGTTCTTTTAATGCTATTCAATCGATTTCCATACAAAGTAAACTGAAATCAAGAGTGTCTTGCAACAAAGGACAATTAGATAAATTGTATGACATTGAGTGGCATAATACTCAAATATAATACCTACTCAGTTTTCGGAAAATATATGCAAAACTCACTAAAATAAAAAAGTTGTAGGTAGTACAAATTATCGAAAAATTAATATTGTTGGGAAGTCCCTAGGACAATTATGTTCGTGCCAAAAAACTCCTATATCTGCACATAATACATGTATTCGAACGCGGCGACACCGCTACGTCGACATCAAATGTATACACTTTTTCACTTTGTTCCATTGTAAGTACCAATAATGTGTATCTATTTGACGTCGACTGTACATAACCAAGTCTCCCCTGGACAGAAGCTACTATTGTGATTACAATTATAGATAGTATCATCCACGAAGAGTGGCTTCTTCCTGATGGCCTAAAGTACAAGTGTGCAACCTCTTAGCACTTTTTTTAGTTGTCTATATATAATTAGCTTTGAGTGCATACGCATACTAAGATACATCGACCAATCAGGCAGGAGAGCATAATGGACTCAATCAAAAATAACTGAAAACTCACAAAAGTTGAAAAACTTCGACATTTTTATTTCTAAGTTCTATATCACAAACGGCTGAACTGACTTTGGTAAAACATTTCTAAGAACCATCGCCGGAATACCTGATTTCAAATTACAAAATAATCTTATTCGAATCGGTTCACCCGCTTAAGAGCTACGATGCCACAGAGAAACACACACGTACACAGGAACACAGATACACATATTAAACTTATAATATAACATAAAGGGGGGTTTTTTGAGTTTCGCGTCGGGGGTTAAATAGTGGCGCACCTTTTCGTGGATGTACTTACTGTAGGACCTTAGTGGGGTACTAAATTAATTTTGTATTAAGCAGTAACGCTGCTAACGAAAATTCCAAATTTCTAATTAAAGGGGAAAGTTGAAAAAATTAATGCTCCGAGCAGGATTCGAACCTGCGACATCTGGCATACGCGGTCAATCGCTCTAGCCTCTGAGCTATCGGAACAACCAAGCTCGTGCACGAAATTCTTCACTAGTTCCCTCTTACAACGTTTTAGGGAGGCGTACAGTGACATTTACCGTAGAAGACTTAGGCTTCTATTAACGCAGATGTGCAGGTTCGAATTCTGCTCGGAACATTAAACTTTTCAATTTTTCCCCTTAATTTGGTGGGGTACTACTGATTCGTGGTGATCTCTATTTGAGATATTGATCTGACTCCTTGTTGATGGGAAAGGTGCGACTGGCGATTGGGTGCCGCGTCTCGCTGACTATGCATACCTATTGTTCCTAACACCTACATTCAAAAAGCAAAGACTCCAATTGTAAACGTCACTATAAAAAGACGAAAGATCTAGCTACAAATATTTAGATTTGTGTTCTATAGTTTTAGGAAAGCTCTCTTTGGTATAGATAGTGACTAAAATTTACACCTAAATACAAAGCTTAAGTATATCTTTAATGTCCTGTAAATCTAGTTTTTTTCTACGTCTAATTCACTACCCTGTCACACAACACCAAATGAGATTTTGTGTTTCCAAATTTTGCAGATAAATATTCCATAAGGGTAATAGTGTAACCATCATTTTTGAAGATGAAAATGAAACCTCACGTTCCAACGCTCGCTCGAAAAGTTACGCAGTTACCCTGTAGGAGATCATGGACTGCAAATGCCGGTTGTTACCGGCATTCAATGAGAGTTATTTGAAATGGTTCACGTTATCAGCTCGCAGCACTGAGGCGAAGAGTCAAACGGCCTAAAACAAAATGTTTCAATCTGCCGCCCGCTTCGTAAATGGCGCACGCTCAGAGGCACTACCGCGAACCGAAAACGAAGTATCTCCCTCTCTGTCGCTCGAATATACAAGTGCATACAAGACAAAGAGGCAGATGTTTCGTTTTCGGTTTGCGGTAGCGCCTCAGGTCGTAAGTATAGTCAAGAGTAAAAGTAAGTTAACACTTTTGCCACCACTCACTATTCCATCGTGATAAGATGAAAAGTTTGTAAATTGAAATTGACTAAATGTATCATCTCATGTAAGTACATTACAAATAAATACAAATACAAAAATGTTAACCTACTTTTGCTCTTGACTGTACTAGGTGGATCTAATACAAAAAATCCACCGATCAAAGATAATGCTTTTACACAGTTTCGGTACGTTGTCAGTTGTCATCCCAGTACAAATTACGTATGTCATGTTTTGAAGTTTTAAGGTGCAGCCTATGATCGCTTTTTTCTCGGACATAAGAGAGTAAGGGACGAATGGTACATTAGGTGACAGCTCAGTGACAGATCACTGTACCCAATCTATCTTAAAAGCACTATGATGATCATAAATGTTGCTGGATTTTGACACAGCCAAGACCTCGCCACAATGTTGCCAGCACTGCCAGCGCAAGTTCACGCGACTTGAGAGAAGGTGCTAAGTAAGTAATTAAGTTCCATCTATTCTCAATGTCGCTCTAATCGCGGCTTGTGGGTTACCACAACTTTCTGCCAAGAGTGCCAAGTCATATCATGTGTGACTTCAGCGATTCCCATCTCTGTCAAATTGTGCGATTTAGAAAGAGGAAGGTAGATTTTTTCTGTACTCTCAGCAGCCGCAGCAGCAGTTGTGCTAGCCCCGCTTCTAATAACCCTCATAGTGGAAGTGCACCAAACCTTGTCTACGCGTCGACTTCAAACGTGACGAAAGTTTTCCTCCGCCTTACAGGAACTGAGGGGTTTTCTCTTTCCAGCCGTTGTCCTTCAAGGAGGTGGCGCGGGCAACCTTCCCGTACTGGATGTTGGGCGCGCAAGGTTTTTGATGGTTGCTGCTCCGGAATGTGACCGTAGTGCGAGTGCGGACGCTAGACGTGTTGGATTTTTGTCTTAAGCCCTGCATCTGAAAATATTTCGTTAGAAATGAGATTCTTGGTAGTGGAGAGGGTTTTATTGGACCGGCCCGCTGGAGACCCCGGGTTCGATTATTGCCGCGCTCGAGACAAATTTCGGCAGTAATGACTTTAGGAAACTATAAACTATAATATATTTTAAATACGGTAGTAAAAAGAAAATAGTAAAATCAGCATTTTTATGATATGATGCTTCTAAAACGCGCTTTGAAGCTTGTTGGGTAATACAGACTACAGACATCATCACATCACAGTTTGATATAGCCAGAAGCCACCTCTTTTTTGGTCTGTATATTTAAAAAGTCTTTAAAAAAGGATAACGTACGTATGTACTAGCACCATTTATCGACACTTTAAGGAAGTCATGCAGTTTGATCAGAAATACATAAATACATGTTTGTATCCATTTAAATATATCTTTAATAAAGGCCATATTAGCTTTTATTAGCCGTGAAGACATAGATTTACATAAAAAGTTGGAATATCCACAAGTATTTGTATTTCCAGTTATCGACATTAAAGCTCCAGTAATCGACACCCAGTAATCGGCATCCCCAATTATCGACACTAGATTAGTGTAAGGATTTGGGTAAGGTATTACTTTATATTTAGGTGGTAAAGCAAGCAAGCAATGGGCAGCAGCATCCCTGGAGTGCGGTGGAGATATTGCGATCGTCAAATTATGGCATCCCCTACGAAATTGGGGGAGGCCTATATCCAGCAGTGGATGTCCTTGGGCTGATGTGGTGGAAATAGGATGGTTTCAATAATATTAATACCGATCGGAAGCGAAAATGAAAAGAAATCATTACTCTTTAACACTCGTAACTTGGTATCCTAAAATAAAGGAAAGTCGTAAAATTTTCGGTTCAAGTTTCATAATTTAATTTAATCGTATGGCATTCTTACAAGTCGCTTTACACAGATTCTATAAAATTATATCCAGATTCTTCACCCATAGGATGGCGTCTGCATCAGGAGAGTATAAATCTAGGGCTTTTTCGTCAAATTTCCGTAGTGGGCAATCGTGGATTATGTGCTGGATAGACTGTACGAGCGCCCCACAGTCACACGCTGGTGAATTGAATGAATCACTGTAGTTTCATAATTGATTCAATTCTTTAGTGAGACAAGGAACAAAAAACCGGCCAAGTGGGAGTCCGACTCATGCACGACGGATTTCGTACCATTATCTATAAAACCGGCTAAGTGCGTATCGGACCACGCACAAAGAAGGGTTCCGTATCGACACCTCCTAATGTACATTTTTAAACCATTATACAATACATTGAATCAAAAAGGTCGTATCGTCAATTCTGGTGCCATCACGTTAAATAACTTGAAACTTGATGCTTAATCGAGTATTTTCGTAAGTTGTGTTCGTTGGCAATGTAGAAATAATGGCAATGTATATATATTTTATTGTTGTCAAATGGGCATGTTATGCGGAGGGATGAAAGTCATGTGACAAGAAAGGTATTAGGCATGAATGTGGAGGGATGTAAGAGGAGGGGTAGACCAAGGAAAAGGTGGATGGATTGCGTGAGAGACGATATGAAAAGGAAGGATGTGAATGACGAGATGACGGGCGATAGAGAGTTATGGAAGAAAAAAACATGCTGCGCCGACCCCAAGTAAATGGGAAAAGGGCACGCGAATGATGATGTTGTCAAATACCGTATTGCTATTGTGTTCTTCGTTAGGTAGGGAGGGGGTCGAAGTTGCACCACGTCCGTAGGGAGTGCCCATCGTTACCTATAAGTAACCCATGGGCGGTGCTAAAAGTGCAACAAAACTAGCAACCATACTGTCGTCTCGAAGATCTCATGGTTCGAAAAATAAATAATAGACACTTATTATTATTTTCGTTAATTGAATCACTACAAACTTCTAGAAAAATAGCGATTTATGTTTGAATAGAAATGATATGTACTGGAGAGCAAACACACAAGTACAATTAGGTATTTTACTAATATATTTATTTCAAGTGCTTTTGACTGCCTACCTCGTGTGTTCATAAGTTTTGAGACGAAAATTGTTTTGAATAAATCAATTACAGAAAATATTTCTGTCAAGGTAATTATTTGCATTGAATCACTGTACTGTAGCTGATAAAAGTAAATAGAGTTTATTTAAATTGGCTTTCAATATTTTTGATTTAAGCCTTTAAATGCGGTGGTCTCTCTTAGGTGCCGGCACGAAACGAAAAACGCCTTCTTCACTGACAAGTTAATGTCTATGGTAGAAAGAAAGTTAAGGCAGCGGAACGACAAGTTGTACACCAAAATATCGATAGATGTTCCAACTACTGCACAGACAGTACTGCAACCTTATCACCCTACGATACGGGCGGTTATTACGTATTTATTAATGAAACTATTGTCAAATAAAATTAACAATATATTTATATAAAAAATATATGAAAACATCGAGTATTTAGCCGTCTCAAAACTTATGAACACGCGAGGTATATAGTTCATTTCATTGATGCCTGGCACATAATCGTAAATAGGTGACAAAAAGTCCTTGATAACTTGGTATTTATTTACTTAGTACTAATGAAAGGGTAGAAAAATAGTGGTTACTTTTTTTTAAATTAATTAATAGAAATGTTGGCATAATAATTGTGTAATGTAATGAGTAAACAAACTTAAGTATGTAAAGTTGAATAACGTTTATTTTATGATGCATCCAATTAGGTACAAAGTGTTGTCATAATTTTAAATATTATTAAAACGGCCACTGTGCAACCGACCGAGCCAAAGGGGCCTCTTACTCGGTGGTTACTGATTGTTATCACGTGAATATTAATTGATATTGATGCAAAATTTTGAAAACCGCATAATATTGACAATCCATTATTGTGCTATTATTAATTGCGTAAAGAGCTCCACTGGCAATATATTATGTGTGTGTGTGTGAGGATTGTAGAAAATTGCTGGTAATTCATCATTTTACTGCATGTAGATAAAAAGAAAGAAGTAAGCCGTCAAAAGCAGAACAATTATGAATAAAATATTAAAAAAATGTACCGTTATACCTTAGGACTATATTTCACCGGAACACCATAGCGGCGCAACCAGTCGCCGGCCACCAACAAATTGTATGCAGCTCTATGGGCTATATCTCACCGGGACACCATGGTATCGCAACCAGCTGCATACGATTTGTTTTTTTTTTTTTTTTTCATTAAAAATGGGATTGCTCTTGGGCAGCATCTAGCCGGGGGGCAAAGATGAGGCCGACGATGAAGCGAGCTCACCCAGAAGATAGATGCCTATTCACTTGAACCTTAAAAAGGTCTAGGTTATATGAGCTCGGAAATACAGAGGCCGGCAGCGAATTCCAACCTCTTTGTTAGTGGCGGCGACTGGTTGCGCCGCCATAGTGTCCCGATGAGTACCGGCCCTTAATTTTTTTACTTGACGAAAACGAGTTGGCTTAGAGTTGGCCATATTTTTGTTAAAAAAATTGTTGTATGTAACCACATGTACGAGAGTTGAATACGTGTTTTCGTTTTCGTGAGGTAAATTAAATAATTGATAATTATAATAAAGTGCAAAGTAAGAATACGTTTCGTTTTCATTGATAGGTACATTGTTCGAATTGTGGAGTATATTTATAAACATCCATGCCATCTTCCAGATGAATTCATGATTACATTTTACTAACTATTTTATACGTCATACTTTTTTTAATATGCGGGTCGGAAATATTTCGCATAAATGATGCCAGACTTCGTGTACAAATTGGCTCTGTGCTGAGGTCGTAAAAGGATTGAACTAACTTTTGCAAGCAATCATGACTGAGATGAAACTGTAGTGCTGAGTCATTGTACTTATTATACATTTTATTTTAGGAACAAAACAACGTGTTTCAGCTATGTTACAATCTACTTATATACAAAATGATCGTGGGGAATATTTGGTTTTCTTTATCACGATCGAGAGTCGCTCGAGACTCGGTTCTTCATTTTTTTAAGAATTGCATCTACATAAGAAATATGGCAAAATCTTCTTGTAGAGTGTATGTGTAAGTGTAAACCAAAAAAGCCGCGTTATTAACTTACATGGAAATGAGTACTAGAGTGTATGTTACCGGGGTCGTGGCACAGGAGCTTGCGCAGGGAGCGGCGGAAGTTGCGCGTCATCAGGCAGTACACTATCGGGTTGATGGCGGAGTTCGCGTGCCCTGAGGAACAACACACTTTTATTTAGACACGTCAATTTGACGATCTGTTTAGCCTAGTTGGTAGTGACACTGCCTCCGAAGCTAGAGGTCCCGGGTCGAATCCCGGCAAGGGAATTATTTGTGCATTTAGCACGGATATTTGTTCCTGTGACTTGGATGTTTTCTATGTAGTTAAGTATGTATTTCTCTATATAAGTATGTATATATTCGTCTAGTACCCATAGTCCATAGTACAAGCTTTGCTTAGTTTGGGACTAGTTCGATTTGTGTAAGATTGTCCCACATTTTTTTAATTGTTTTATTTAAACCAAATGAACCGGGTCATATGGAGTAGAAGTCAAGAGACTGGAAATATAAACGGAGAAGAGTGACGGTTACTCTACCGACAAGAACGAAGCTGTTTCGTTTTTATGATGATGTTCATATTCCGCAGCCACCCAAAGACCTATCAAAAGCCTTCTTTAATAATATTTTATTATTTCATTATTGGAAATAAGATGCATTTCCGTTTTAAAATTCGCCATCTCTAGACGACATCTTTTAGTAATATAGAATTGCATTTTTTTGTTTCGTTAGATTTCAAAACAAAACATTGCTATATTTCCTAAAATATTAGATTAAAATTTCGTTGGCATTTATATCGTATGGTGCGATGGGCATGGGCAACTAGAGGATAAAATTAAGCCTTTATCCCTAAAGGGAGAAGCAGAATAAAAGATATGAAATTGAAAAATGAAGTAAATAACATTTTTAATTATAGAAGAATAGTTAGCTTGAGCAACGCAATAAACAGGTCATTCTACATCGCGTTTCTATCACTCTAATGATAAAAATAACACGAGGAACAACAAACAAGAAGTAAAATTAACCAGCAAAATTAAGCATAATTTACTTCGAGGACGTTTCTTTCACTCTGCAAGATGATGCAAGCCCGTCACCGTGACGGTAAAAGGATGACAAAGATGTCGTAACTTCCACTCATGCGGTAGCATAGCGAAGCCTGTTCTTCTTGCTATTTCGGCTAAACTCCGGTATGACACAGTCAAGGGTGTAAGATAGCATTCGACTAGGTCATGGAAACACGTTACTTAACCGATTCTATGTTTACTAGCTTCTGGACATCGGTTTTTTTTGTGGACAGAAACTATGCCACAGAAACTGTAAGTACTACCTTTACCTTTTACCTTTATGTGGCATAGTGTGTACAGTATAAGCAGATCAACGAGGTCTACTTTTACGCCAGCCCAGGGTAAAAAAGACATTTAGCTAAGAGTTTTTCTCTACTCACCCAGCAGCAATGTGTACGGCAGGAGTAAAGCGACGGAGTCAACTTGAACGGCGTTCACGTCGATCAGGAGTTGCAGTATGTTGTAGGGTAGCCAGCAGAGTGCGAACAGAATGGCCAGAAGCAGCAGGATCCACGCAACTCGTTTCCGCTCTCGCACTAGCCGGAGTCGCTGGAAAATATACACACAAATTGTATTCCTAGCACTTCAATGTAGAACCGTGGGTAAACTCCCACGGGGTAGACTGATGATCTGGTAAAGATCGCGGGAATCAACTACCGGTCATTGTGGTATTCTTTGGCGGAGGCCTACTTCTAGCAGTGGACATCTTTTGGCTGACATGATGATGATGATGACTTCATTCTATGTATCATGGTAGACTTTGTCAATGAGATGGAATTTGGTAAATTAACCAAGAGAATGGCACGAGTTGGTAGATGCATGATAGACCTCATATTTACGATTTCTGGGAAGTCCCAGAGGGAAACCGAAGTGTAAGTCTATCGTCAATGTATTGTTAAGAATTTTGGAGTTAAATAATACTAAAAGGATTTTTTATGAGCTTAGTTGAGATCGAGGTAGGTTACCGAGGTAGGTAGGTCCATTAAAATATTATTGTTATTTTTCATTATTGTAACGCAAATGGTTGCGTCTAACGATCAATATACAATATGTAGTAGAAGCAAAAAGTTGTTATATGAGAATTGTATAGTGTGATTAATAAAACTAAACTAAACTAACATGGATTCTTTATTTTAAACAATAATTTTCGGTTAGACAAAACATGATAATACGAACTTGCCAGAAAATATTCGTATGGAAATTGATCCTAAACGTTCGCCCTTAAGGGTGAGTGTAAGAGTAAGACGGTAATGTAGAAAAATACGCACGCATTCGCCGTGAAAGTATTTTGATGTGAAAACTTATGTAATGTTGACTGCATGTAACGATCTACTAGTATATAGATATTCAGATGAATGTGATAAGTCTTCGTCCAACAGCAGAACATTTTACGAGCTGTTCTAGCATCACTGTTAACTGACCATTCGTGAACTTTATTGGGACAAGATAAATCTCCTCGCTTTTACAAAAATGCGTTAGACCTGTCAATAAAAAAAAACCGGCCAAGTGCGAGTCGGACTCGCGCACCGAGGGTTCCGTAAAAATATTTTTATTACATGATGTAACTAAAAATGTACGGTTTTCGGTTTTCGAAATTCTTCCTTTATTTGTGCTATAACACGTTGATTTGTACCAAATTTCAAGATTCTGAGTTCACGGGAAGTACCCTGTAGGTTTTGATTCCCTGGCGAGTGTCGAAAATTTGCGGAAACGGCTGTATCTTTTGGTTGCGTTAGCTTAGAAGTTTGATTTTTTCACAGCTCCAAGGGACAGTAGACTTGATTATTTGATATAAATTCCAGCTTGATACCTCTACGCCTTCCTGAGAAAAAGGGTCTTGACAGACAGGCAGACGGACGGACAACAAAGTGATCCTATAAGGGTTCCGTTTTTTCCTTTCGAGGTACGGAACCCTTAAAATGACAAAAATGTACCTACAGATTTACTAAAATATGATGTAACAAGAATTAGATCTCGCGGATATTTATAAAACCTAGCTTGAGTTTACTTAATCTATATATATACTCGTATATAAAAGAAGAAGTCCTGACTGACTCATCAACGCACAGCCGAAACTATTAAAGCTAGAGAACTAATTTTTGAACAGTCGGTTACATTTATAGCGTAGGCTAGGGTTGAGCAAGGATTTTTCGAAATTCATCCCCTAAGGGGATAAAACAAGGGGTAAAAGTTTGTATGGAAAAAGTAAAATTTTTGGACTTAGAAACTTGAATTTCGTGTATAGGCTCTCTGTTTAAGTATGTTAATAGCGTATATCAGCGTTTTTCGAAATTATTTCTCAAAAGGGGTGAAAAAGGGGTTTCAAATTTTGAATGACGAGCCAATATTTTTTGAAGTGAGAGATTGGAAACTTCGTATATAGACTCTCTATTTGAATACAACAGATATGTATTTAAGCGATTTCCTAATTTCCCCCCATAAAGGGGTGAAATGGGGGTTCAAAGTTTGTACAGTTAGAGATTTGAAACTTCGTATATAGACTCTCCGTTTAAATACAACAAATATGGTGCGTCTGATGTGATAAATAACCAAAATATAAATTGTTTATGGTATCATTAAGTCATTAATTAACATAAGAATAAAGTTTTTATGTTTTAAAAATTTAATATTAAAGTAAAAGGTCAACAGGTGGCGTTGGTAGTATTAATTATCTCTCAAGTTATTTTATTAATTAATTCACGTTTTAAAATAATTTGGTGTACATATAAGAAATGAATGACCAATGGCATTTGATGATAATGATTTTTGTTAATAAGGAATCTTAGACTGCCTAAATTATGTAATGGAACTAGATTACAAATAAAAGCTCTCCATAAAAACGTTATCGAAGCTGCAGTAATCACAGGTAGCGCTCGAGTCGAAATAGTGTATATTCCTAGAATACCGATAATTCCATCAGACTACCCGTTCGAGTTCAAAAAAACACAATTCCCTTTAAAGTTATGCTTCGCAATGACTGTTAAAAAATGTTGTTTATAAAGTGGAGGCCAGCTTATGTCTTTATTTCTTTTCCTGTTTTCTGCGCCTTGACTTTTCTTTCCCTGTTTTCCCTGTTTCGCCCTATGGTTGACTGGCAACAATATTTTTTTAGTGTTTTTATATGCCACATAATAATTATGTATGACAAACTATCTATAATAATAATATAATCATTCATCGCTCTCATATTACTGTCGAATAAACATTATTTGTCTCTCCCTTAATATCAACTACCTATAAAGTTCGGCAGACTTTACAAATATGTATATATACTTTCTTTTTCTTATTTGTTATGTAATATTATTATATATATGTAAGATTGTGTATGTATGTTTATATATAAAAGTATATAAGTATGAATTTTACAAATTAATTTACATAATTCATATAAATCTCTGCACCACCTACTGCATATATTATTTTTCTCTTTTCCCGCTACCCAAAGGTTGTCTGGAAGAGATCGCTCGTTAGCGATAAGACCGCCTGTTGTCTACCTCTACCTACTTACATGTTGCTGTTCTTTTTTTTCTTCTGTTTGTAACTAATTCATTTGTGTGAGGTGTGCAATAAAGAGGATTTGTATTGTATTGTATTGTATATTAGCCTTTAGACTAAAATAAAAGTCGCATGAACTCTCTTATGCGCCTTAAGTTTTGGCTGGTCCGCAATTAAGCACATTTTAGGTTGTGTTTTATTTGCTATGCCTTAAAACACTGTCCTTTTGAAATGCTGAGGTACTTCTTCTAATAGTCTAGCATGAGGCCTTAAAAATGTTGCCTTTTAACAGCATCGGGCAACTGACAGAAAAAATTGACCTAATTTCTACGCGGGCGAAGTCGCGGGCGGCCGCTAGTTATATTTTATCTATACTGTGAGATAATGTGCCCACTTCTCCAGTGAGATTTCTGTTTTTTTTTTATGTCAAAGGATTTTTTTGTTTTAAAAGCGTTAGGACTACAATAAATCTTCAAATAAATTTATATAATCTGTAACAGTCGTTTTTTGGTTTTACCTTAGTTTATCGTTTTCACAGAACTGAGGCGCACATCGACATTGTTTGCGCAGCCACATTAATCCTGTGACACGATAGTGTCATTACATTACGAAAGTCATACATCTTCTCCGCTTTCCTGTTGCTTCATTAGCAAAATTTTACATTCCCCATTTACCACCCACAACGGAGCTTAAAATTACGCAAACGCAGAGATTGCACTGCAAAATTGTACACCGTGAAATATTGTCGCATAAAGACGATGTTACTCAGGTATATGCGGCATCATGCTCCAGTGTTACCGGTGTAAGATGAGACTTTGCAAGATATGAAAAGTAAGAAAAACGTTAAGTACAAACCGACAAAGCTTATGATCGTTCCAGAGACCATAGAAATAGTTCTAAAAAACCTACTCTTCCATTTTTGGTAAAACTATGAACACCACAATTTACGCTGTCAATGTATCAGTAAAAATAAGTTGATAAAGATGCCAGAGAACCAAAAAAACTTATAAATAAAATAAGCAATGTATTGAAAGAAAACGAACTTTAAGTGATACTGTAGAATGCAATTTCTTTTTGTTTTCTTCTGAAACTATAAACAAACGAAGCTAGTATTTTACGCAGTACATCGTGGTCGTTCCCTCCTTACAGTAACGGAACCATAAACTCTTGTTACCAATCTCAGCCAAAATGTCCCACATTATCATACTTTACACAAAATGGTGTTGTTATCTAATAAAATAGACGTAGTGATGAGAAATCTGAAAACGAGTATCAAAACTTATGTCAGGATCAGATCAGATGATCGCAAAAGATTAGGTTCATCTGACCCGTTATCCGGACATGCATTTTGTTTCGGTACCAAGCATAGATTTTATTTGTGAGAAAAGCAGTTTTTTCTGCTCCAGCATTACAATCTGTCAATTAAGTGACTGGCAGGCAGTATTAAAACAATACATTTTTTATACAAATGCAAGTCTAGAGTAGTTATGACTGGTGGGAGAATCAAAATGAATTTTCATACATTATTACACAACTGTTACTTTTTATTTAAAGATTTAAAGAGGCGCACATACACATCAATGCCTGTATTGTGCCACCATATATCGATATTTTAATTACCTATTTTGCTGTCGTAGAAACATTTTGTTAAGTTTTTCAACTATACACTCGATTTGTTACAGCGACCCTTTTTCATTTAAAGAACCCTTATTATGAATAAATATTGGAGGACAATCTTACACGAATCGACCTAGACCCAAACAAAGCAAAGCTTGTACTATGGGTACTAGATGAAGATATACATACTTATATGTTTAGATAAATACATACTTAAATACATAGAAAACATCCAAGACCCAGGAACAAAATTAAATATCCGTGCTAAATGCACAAAAAAAGGCCTGGCCGAGATTCGAACCCTGGACCTCTAGCTTCGGAGGCAGTGTCACTACCAACTAGACTAAACAGGACGTCAAATTATATAATTGTTGCATAAAATACTATGTAAGCATGACATAAATATAAGCAAAATTAGGATAAATGAAACGCACATAAACATTAAAACCATATCGAAATAACCTATTTCAGCAAAAAAGAATGCTATGTGGTTGCTATAAAGCTGGCAATGTAACACCACTGTGGTTACCGCTAGCCAATTTTACCACAATTGCCAACTTAACCACAGTATATATACATACATAAGATTTTATAGGTCTTTATTTTTAAATTTGTTTTGTACATGCAAAAAACACATATTACCATTCCTTGGACTCCATATAAAAAAAATGACATAATAAGCATTTTGTTTCATTTGTAAAAAAAAAACCCGGGACCCGGACCCGGGTATGTCCTAAAACTACGACCAAGACCACCGGGGAATGGGCAGCAGCATTCCTAGAGTACGGTGGAGATACTGCGATCGCCAACCCGCATGCCAAGCGTGGCGATTATGGCATTTACCCCCCCATAAACTTGGGGGAGGCCTATGTCCAGCAGTGGACGTCCTAGGGCTGATATGGTGGTGGTGGTGGTAAAAAAAAATTAAAGGGTTACCTGAGGTGGCAATGGCAACAAATGTTTCAGCGTCAACTTCATTTTGTAATTGACAGGATTCTAATGGAGTTACCAATAACAATAGCTTTCTACCAATTACAATAGATAATGTTGTTAATTTCTGTCATCAGATGTTAGAATTGTACTATGCATCGAAGCCAGTATTTTTGATAATCCAGTGTATACAGTCATTAGCGTTTCCAATTTAAGGGTGTTTCAATGTTAATCAAATATTACGTGATTTAATCTGTGACCTGTGATCGTGACGGTTCAAAAGAAATCCACTAGTACAAAAACTATTTTCGGCATATGAAAGTAATTGTAAGGTTAGTTTTGTCTTAAGTATGTCCTTGAGTAGGAATAAGTAAAGCAGAACTTTCGGCCCTAGAACGGTCCTTGCTTAAGTCCGTCGTTAATTCTTTAGGCTCTACAGTTCAAGAAAAGTTAGATATTAAAAAATTAATGAGGACCTACAGTGAAGTTGACTTTTCTATCTATATACCTTTTTCTGAAAGTAAGTTCTTTTCATATTAATTCGGTAGGAAAGAAGCAAACGACCTGCTTGATAATACGCTGCTTGCAGCGCTACCATCATCATCAGCCATAGTCTTTCAGTTGCTGAACGTAGGCCGCCATCATTTTGCGCCACAATATTCTATTTTGGGCTTTCCCCATTAGGATACTTCCAGCAATTATTTTAAGGTCATCAGTCCAACGAGTTGTAGGCCGCCCAAGTTCTACGAATATACTACGCTTGCCCAGCCGCAGGCTCCACTCCTGAACTCGTCTGCTCTGTTGTCCATTTTACGGAAAATGTGACTAGTCCACTGCCATTTTGCATGCTGATTCTTCGAGCTGTGTCAACTATTGTTCTTTGATGTATATGCTCGTTACGTACCCTACTTTCAGGACCAAGCATGGACCAAATGGAACCAAGGATCCATAGCACGCTGAGGTACTTATGGACTAGTCCTCTGATAAGTGTCCACGTTTCTGCAGCGTAGGTCATTATCATATCATTTATTTGCATTGATCATACATCGTCATATACAATAAACATGTCAAATATATTAACTACTGGTTATATAAATTGACAATATGAACTTACTTTGGTAGGACTCTAGTTTTAAGGGATTGTGGCACGGATAACGAAAAAATAACACGAAGCTACCCAATTTCTGTCCAGCCCAATTTAATCCTCCTATCTCCTTCGATGAAGTTGTTTCTTCCGTTCTGGATTATCTGCCCAAGGTAGATAAACAGGGGCTCTGGGATGAATTGTGGATTGAACATTACTTTCGTCGCGCTTTTTTTTCATTAATAATTTTTAAGAAAAAAAAGCCGACTTCAATGGGGGAGGCCGGTAAAAGATTATTATACTTAGATGGTGCACTCTTAGATAGATATACAATAAAATAAAAATGGCTATAATGTATATTTATAATGGTAGAAGACTAAGTACCCTCAATTCCTCATGGAATAATGAAAAAACCTTGCTTGCTTGACAAACAAAACGAAGAGAACAAATCGCCAAACGTGAACTACGCGTCGTTGAAGAGTTCCGTTCTGATCATCATCAGCAGTTCCACTTCATCAAATGTCACATTTATGAATGAAAATGCTTGATTAGTTCATGATAATACTAAAATCACTATTTGTGTGCCTTTCACATTTGAGGAGTTCCCTCGATTCCTAATGGATCCCATCATCAGAACTCGAGCATGACAAAAATCAATCGTGAAAATAGAACTTGCTTAACAAACACAGCTAGAAGGACAAATCGCCAAACGTGAACTTTTCGTCGTTGAAGAGTTCTGTTCTGATTATCATCAGCAGTTCCACTTCATCAAATGTCACATTTTTGTATGATAATGCTCGATTTGTTGATAAAAACACAAAAATCACTATATGTTTGCCTTTAAAATTTGAGGAGTTCCCTCAATTCCTCATGGATCCCATCATCAAAAATCGAGCATGACAAACATTAATCGTGAAAATAGATCTTGCTTAACAAACGCAGCTAGGAGGACAAATCGCCAAACGTGAACTTTTCGTCGTTGAAGAGTTCTGTTCTGATAATCATCAGCAGTTCCACTTCATCCAATGCCACATTTTTGGATGAAAATGCTTGACTTCTTGATAAAAACACAAAAATTACTGTATGTTTGCCTTGAAGATTTGAGGAGTTCCCTCAATTTCTCATGGATCCCATCATTAGAACTGCGTTTTGACAAAAATGGGACCAACTTGGATATATATACTTACAATCAAAAAAATAATTTTCCAAATCGGTTAAGAAATGACGGAGTTATGGACTAACAAACATTTAAAAAAAAAACAAAAAAAAAAAAACATACAACCGAATTGATAACCTCCTCTTTTGAAATTTTGAAGTCGGTTAAAATGGGATTGCTCTTGTCCAGCATCTAGCCAGGGGGCAAAGATGAGGCGACTATTGGCCCGCGGGCGGCATCGCGGAGGGGGGTAACTTCATAGCTTTTGTGGGGTTCCGTATCCAAAATTGAAAAAAACGGAACCCAGTTTCATCATGTCTGTCTGTATGTCATAGGCATTTTACACAATTTTACTCAATAAATAAGATAAATATAATTTGGAATCCATCCATATCAGCCCAAGGACGTCCACTGCTGGACATAGGCCTTCGCCAATTTCATGGAGGCTAAATGCCATAATCGCCACGCTTGGCATGCAGGTTGGCGATCGTAGTATTTCCATCGCACTCCAGGGATGCTGCAGCCTATCCCACGATAGTCTTGGTCGTAGTTTTAGGACATACCCGGGCCGGGACGGGTAAAATGTGGAATAATAATCTGTTTTTAAGCTGCTACATAGCTGTGTACTGTGTAGTAAACATGTAGTAAACCAATAAAAAGGTATTTCTCAAACGTGCTCGGAAATGAAAGTTTTTATGTGAAAAACGAAAGCGCGAAGAGGCTTATTAATATCTAAATATCATAACATATTATCAAATCTAAATATAATAACTACGAGATATTTACCATGTATATTAATATTCTTGAGTTTCCGATATTTCGGCGCTGTTGCAAGCCCCATTTTCAAGGCTTAACTGGTGTGCTGAAAAGACTGTAACCAGCATGAATGCGCGAGTTGATACGTTAGTGTTGTGTGTCGTGATCGTGTTCGAGTTTTGAGCGAGAGTGCGGACGGTGGTGGGGTGGTAGCACTGTGCGGAAAAAGTGATCCAAGAAGAGGGTAGATCGCTATGGAATGTGGGTAGACCACAAATAAAACTCGCAGCACATCAGTTAAGCCTTGGGAATGGTGCTTGCAACAGCGCCGAAATATCGCAAACTCAAGAATGTTAACATACATGGTACATATCGCGTTTTGAACAGTAATTCAATTGTTAATGATAATGAGCATGTTAGCCTGAAATCGTATAATAACTACGAGGTTTCTCACCAATTTTATTGAATAAGTGTTGTTCAGAAATAATCGGTCCGAAATTCACAATAATTAGATGTTTTTTTTCTTTTGGAGCGAATATTTCTGAAAATATTCACTTTATCAATAAATGTTTGATACCGACTTATTAAATCCACCAACCACCCAACCCATAGGATTTAAGCAAAAAAAACATCCCCACTTTACATGTTGTAAGGGAGGTTACAAATATTTTCTTTTATTTTTTTTTTAGATTTTATTTTATCACTTTGTCAGATTTATTGATTTATACATCCATACCAAATTGCAGAATTGTAGCACTAACAAGCACAGAACAAAGCCTCAAACAGACAGACCGTCAGACAGACAGACCGTCAGACAGACAGACATACAGACTGACTGACAGACAGACGGAGATGGCGAAACTATACAGGTTCCTAGTTCACTACGGAACCCTAAAAACCATGGAGAATAGTGTTTTTTAACTACTTTCACCGAAAATATTTTGAAAAAGTTCGTCTAAAAGTCACGCTGAAAACGTGCCGCCCCTAAACAAACAGCGGTAAGTTCCCTAAGTATCCTTTGAAGATAAGCCCTTTTTAAATTCACAGTATATGATTCGAGACAGCTATTATATACCTTGATTCAGTTTTTCAAGTCGCTACTAACAACTTTTTCACGAAATGGCTACAAACATTTCTAAACAACGACGTCGAGTGCCAAACCTTGTTGTATTAAAAGTTACGTAATCACTGCCACAGCGACATTGTTAGTCCGTTTAGGTCATGCCGATATTTGAAAATTTACTTGTTACCGGCGAACTGTTAAAATAATATTCAAGAAAATTTGGACGATCACGATTTTGCTATATCACAAAGTAGACGAATTCACACAAATCAAATTCTAAATTCTAAATGTGACTACCCCGATATTAGGTAGTATTTAGACATATCTAAATTCTCATATCGCCGTCTTATGAAAAATGAATTTTTATGTCTGTATTCTATTAAGTTTGTAATTGGCGATATCGCAAGCCTAATTAATTAGATTAGGCAAGAATAATGACTGATTTTCAGTAATAAGATTTTTCACCATATCATTTTAATTTTAACCGAAACTAATTTTCTTGATAAGTTGGGTATTTATTATCCTTTTTTGACTCATAATAGTCATAATGTCAAACAATATATTATTAAACGTTACGATAAAGACAAAAAAGTGGTAGGTATTTTCCGTCATCTAAAATATTACCTACAGATGAAAATATAAATAAATCTTCACAGGCTTAGATATTTATCGAATATTTGGCCAAAGAAGCTATTCCCGAAGCAAGTTCAATTTTGTTTACTCGTGCGCGGGAAACATAAACAATAAACGTATCTTACACGAGGGCGCCGTTTATAGGAATCAAGTATACCTATAGCACAACTGGAACTGTGGTCCAGGATGTTTTTAAAAGTCATGTTGAGTTGAAGCTCTGTCAGATATTCGACTGGGCTGCAGTTGAATCGACTCGTTATTCCCTCTTGTGTCGTAACCAACTTTTAGGACTAAGATAAACACGTCGTCACGATTTTTACGTCACTTGTCACCAGGGGAACCGCTATAGTTTCTTCGACAAATAAAAGTCGAGTTTATTATCGTGTCAAACATAGACATGTGGGGCAAAGCATTCGACTCCTTCTGAGATTAGTTGACGGTATGAGACGGGTGCTTTATCATGTGATGCACGGAACATTACTTAGACGCGTGGAGGGTGATTAATAGAGAGCTACTTAACCCTTTACTACTTAGTTAACCACCTGCCACTATACTAAGTAAATAATTGATTGCGGCTTAATGCATTTGAAGGGTCCACGGAAAAAACATGCCTAGTCCTTTAAAATTTTAGATCAAAAAGCAACCTAACCTATAAAGACATAAGGTGCAAACTTGCTTTAAAATTTTAAAGAAATAGACATGTTCCTTCCGTGGACCCTTCATTTGAGCTTTAAGAGGGTATCAACGGGTCCACTAGCGCCACTCGTAAAAATCGTGATTATTTAAATTTAACGACAGATATTTAAAAAAAGGGACGGCTGTATACTGTTTTTTGTATTTTAGTACCTTTTGAATACATTGAAGCAGTTATTATAGGTCGATTCACAAGAGCTGGCGCGGAAAATGTATGAAACTGTCAATAATTTCATAGGCATTCCGCGCCAGCTCTTGTAAATCCACCTATACGTTGCGTTGCGTTGAACTCGTAGATCGACAAATCTCGCAACGTAATAACTAGTTTGATGTATTCAAAAGGTTCTTGAATACAAAATACAGTACAAAGCAGTCCCCTTTTTAGGGTTCCGTACCCAAAGGGTAAAAACGGGACCCTATTACTAAGACTTCGCTGTCCTTCCGTCCGTCCGTCTGTCACCAGGCTGTATCTCAAGAACCGTAATAGCTCTCTCTCAAGAACAGTTGAAATTTTCACAGATTGTGTATTTCTGTTGCCGCTATGACAACAAATACTAAACACAAAATAATAATAATAATTAACGGGGCTCCCATACAAAAAACGTGATATTTTAGCCCTTTTTCATGGCTACCCGCCGAGCTAGATTTCAAGAACCGTAATAGCTATACAGTTGAAATTTGCAAAGATTATGTATTTTTATTGTGGCTAAAACAACAAATACTAAAATCTAAATAATAATAATAATTAAGAGTAGTTGTTGGCGTTTTTTTTCTGGTACGGAACCTTTCGTGCGCGAGTCCGACTCGTACTTGGCCGGTTTTTTTTAAATATCTATCGTTAAATTCAAATAATCTCATCTTTTTACGAGTGGCGCTAGTGGATCCGTTGATACCCTCTTAACTAGACAGTTTTCGATGCATTATGTTATAATAGGTACCATGAAAGTTGTTGGATATGCCAAATTAAAGCTCAAAATGCATTAAGCCGCAGTAAATTAGTTTTACTGTTGACAATCTAGTGCCAGACTTGGCACCTTTTTAGATAATCTACGGAACTTGGCACCCATTTAGATCTCAATTCTTTTGTCGGTGAAGACGACAACCTCGCATCGTATATTGAACTTGGCTGCCATTTTCACATTTATATTTTTCATCGAACTTGTGCCCCTTTCACTGAACCTAAAGATTTATAATCAGGAAAAGAAGAAGAGAAGAAATTGTTTAGAGTACCTGGGTGACCGAGCTTGGCTCGTGTTTTCGCAAAAAGTAATTACGAGTTTTTCCGAAGATTTTTCACCCCCACAAACTCCCTAATTGTATATTATATCGGAATCGGTAGAGCCGTTTCCGAGATCCCCGAAATAAATAAATATATTATATAGAAGAATTAGTTGTTTAAAGATACTATATTTACTATTGTACAATGTATTTACCAATAAGTCTTTTCATATATTTTTGCTTTAAAAAAAATAAAACACTTAAATTAAGTTTTACCTACCTACTCGTAATACCGATTTGCAGAGTTTTACTTGCAAGGAAGGTATTTTACTTAAAAAGTATTCACTACTATTGTAGTTTGAAAAACGCACGCTGTAATTTTACATTTTCTACACTTTAAGCATGAAACCTGGTGTGTAACTGTTTTTTGACCGAAATAAATTGAAAAAAAAACAGTTACAAATGAACTTGCGACAGGAGATTCTGCCAATAAAAAAAAACAAAGTCTGGGTTGGTCATACATTTATTTTTGCAGGACTTATGTACTCGTAAGCTCAATATGCATTCAACACAAATTAATTATGCAACTGATCCAGACAGTAGAGATAACTGAAAATACTCAGAATGCATAATTTTATTCGCTTAGCTGGCGAACAGTAATTTCTTTAGCAAAATTGCTAAATTTAATACCCCGCCCTGATATATCTTTATTTAGCTACGGCGTATCTTAACTTAAATCTTTTGTACACGTTGTGGTACAGTCGAAGTCAAATCATGGTTGTAACTATTTTGGCACCGAAAAATATTTTCATTTATTTACTTCAGGTAATAATAGGCCCATATTAACATATACCTTATAGACTTACGTACATATGAATTCAAAATATGCTTGAAAACTAAAACACATTATTTAGGCGACGTAACAGAGTGACTCCGTTGCATTGTCATCTCCGGTATAGAACTCGGTAGGTTGCCCCGAAACCACTGAAACTTCGCCGAAACACTACACCCTTCGGCCAGAAATCAGCACACGCGATGGTCCCTGCACACGAGCTGAAGTGCACGTAGTGGCACCAACGCAGCTGGCACACTGTCAGGGAGTAGTTGGTCTTCGGCCAAATATACTCCACCATGTCATCGGCCGTGGCGGATTAATGCAGGCGCGACACATACAACGCTTTGCTCGATGTGGCAACTTGCAGACCAGAATTACCGGCTCTGCTGTACCACACTGGTACTTACGCGGCTTGCACTTTCGAGACACCGATGTGATTATGTCCAGCAGTGGGTGTCCTTCGGCTGACACGATGATGATGATGAATTAAAAAATAAAATTGTACGAACTATTAGTTCATTTTATAGAGGTACGCATTTTCGACGACGACTGTATCAACCCAAGCAGAGATCTAACCCGTAGGTACCAGTATCTGACTGTCAGTCTTTTTTGTTCAGTATCATTACCTATAACTATGGAAATAATTAAGTAATAACTATGGAAATAATCCAATCGTGCCTAAAAGCGAATATTTATTGTAGATATTTTACTTTCAATGTTAAGTCAAATAACCATTTCTATGCTATTCGCGTACAAATTCCTAAGAATTGTGTTTAAATGAGCGCTTACAACGAAATAAATCAAGATAAAGCTCATTCTAGCCCGAAACCAGACAAAGGTTGAAACTGGGGGTCGATCTAGCACGTATGTACATTTCGTATTCAAATGTGTTAACAATGTACTGCGTCTCTCCCTTCAGATACATTAACTCGGCAGACATGGAAGCGATCGCACGCATTAACCCTTTGAACGCCATCATATTTGAATGAAGTGATCACTCAGACGCCAAGGTATCAAAAATTTATCTAACGTTTAAACCAATAAAAACAATTCGTAATTGATTTTTTTCGTTATCAAAATACACCTTCACTCCGAAATTTTTGTGGTTGTTGGCGTGGTGGGCACGACGACACACGACCACTTTATAGGGTCTTGGCGTTCAAAGGGTTAATGCCCAATGTGATTGTCAAATAAATATCCTGGGCTATAAAATTTTATGTGTCATACAGATGTATAATTATCCGTTCCCATCGTGAAAACTCAGAATACGCCTAGACCCGAAGTTGATGATTGATACCCGTCATGGAAATGACTGATACGTTAATGTCTAATAATGTGAAACTCTTTAGTCAATTTCAAATGTCAGAATGAAATCTGGTAGTATTTTGATATGTATGACAAATGTTAATAAGGTGCATTCGTGGCCTAGCGGCGCCCGCGAACCGCGTGTGGTAGACGATGTTAAGGAATGTCGGGCGAATTAGAATAGAATATCCATTTCCTTGGACAATTCTTCCCATGACTCACGCGACCCCAAGTTACGAGTATAAATTGCTTGGATATTCCTTTTTTGCTAAATAAATATAGTTTCAATATTTGCAGCTGATCCCTACATGATAAGAACATTAGCAATTAATGTAAGCGATGTAAACTGTCATATATGGATCGGAATGTTGGGCCGCAATGGTGACGAATGAAAAGAGATGTTACGGAGATAAGAATGTTGAGATGGATGAATGAGGTAACAAGAATGGATCAGATAAGGAACGAGAATATAAGAGGAAGCCTGAAAGTAGCACCCATAGATGATAAGGTGACAGCTACGGTAGTATGGGCATGCTATGCGGAGGAATGAAAGTCATGTGACAAGAAAGGTATTTAGTCATGAATATGGAGGGATGTAAGAGGAGGGGTAGGTCAAGAAAAAGGTGGATGGTTTGCTAGAGAGACTATATGAAGAGGAAGAATGTGAGTGACGAGATGACGGGTGGTAGAGAGGTATGGAAAAAAAAGAACATACTGCGCTGACCCCAAGTAAATTGGAAAAGAGCACGCAAATGATGATGTAAGCAAAGTAAAATAATTAAATTTAAAAGTTGATTCTAAGAGAGTGAGATTTTTATACTTTTATCATTTTTGGATTCAACATTAAATACTTATTGCTGTTATTGGCAGCAAATCAGTCAAATATCATGGAGGGGGTGGTATCATTGGTTCAGTTTAGTGAGTTCAGTATCTTTCCCATTAACCTTGAACAAAAATGTCAGAACTACAGCTTCCACACATACATGGCAGACCATTTACATAAACAAGGAATAATGAGATTAAAATGTACATATAAAAAAAGAAATTTAAGCTTACAAATTAAAGTACCTACGGTGATTTATACTATCAAAAGCTATGGAAATGCCTTGGATATAATAAACTTGGATATAATAATTTGATTAATTTTAGCTTCAAGTTTTAATTAGGTTGTACCTAATTACCGGAAGTAATTATTAAATTATCATTTTAGTTTATTCTATCTTTACAGGCGATGTCGCGCCAATTCGCAATTAATCGAATTTTGCTACTGTAGTAATAAAATTGGAATTTAGTCGAGTTCATTGGTGCGCATACATAGCTTCAACCACCACAGCTACCACCAATCAACCAATAGATTCATTTCAGTAAGCGATTCGGTAAGTAATAATAAAGTACTAGGTGGTTAATCAAATAGTTAAATTAGCATAACATTTTGATATCTCAAAACGAGCGAGTACAAGCGACTTTGATGATTTCCGCTTCTGCCGGCTGCCAGTCATAGTCAATAGTCACCTCAAAGATCGCGTGGGGAGTCGCCTGCCCTCTTAATTCACCAACCGACTCGGCCTCACCCTTCCCCGTTCTTCCTGTTCGTCGTTCGTTCGTCCTTGCCCGTTTTTATATGGAAACTGCCAAAATTTAACTAATGACATTTGACAGCTTCCATATAAAAACGTGTCAGTCAAAATAAAAAAAAATGACATTTGACAGTTTTCATATTGTATTTTTATATGGTGACAGATGATGACGAGTCGATTGGTGAAAAACACCCCTAAACGTTAACATTTGCTCGCCTACAAAAGTCTTCCTAGACAATAGAAAATTGCAGATGTGTAGAGTAAATGTGACCTATTGCTTTACGAACTTGGCTGTTAGACTTCCGTGTGTAGACCTATTTAGATAGTTTACATACACGTCATTTGCTGGGAACTAAGCAGATCCCGTAATCGACAGTTTAATGGCATTCTGCCCTATTATACTGAACCGGGTCACTCACGTCATTAAAGCCGAATATCGCTCTACGCTTTAGGTATCGATCTGTGATTATTGTGACGCGCTTAGACGACTTCCTGAGATGGCGGAGCGGGATCGATATGTGGTTATTTGTTACTTGACGTGAGTTTACTGATGTGAGAATTCCTGACTTGACGAAATATTGTCAGTATTGCGTTTGCGCAGTAGTAATACCATGCGCAGAAGCGGGAAAGTACTGACAACTGACACTGACACTGATACTGACACTGACACTCCGTCTCTGACACACGTCCGCATCGACATAACGACATGTTTTGCGGCATGCCGTGCGCGCTTGGCAAAACGCTTTGGATTTCCATACGTTCTGTTCTGATAGAAGTGCGCTTGGTCGCATAAAGCGCCGTATGTACGCCTGTGCGTGGATAAGGCCGCACACTTTGGCTCAAAGTACCCCAGAGAAGAGGTCAGATAATAAGGGTTCCTTTCCACCACAGATGTGCTATGCTACGTTGCTATGGATGCGTTTGAGACTACCAATCGTATTCACTGGTTCACATACTCGTAGCATGGCACTGGTGGAAACGGGTTTTCGTAGCGTAGCTTTCACTTTCTCGCTGCATACCTGCATAGCATATCTCTGGTGGATAGGCAACCTAATAGCTCTACCAAGCGAGATGGTCATGCACTAAATTGTATAACAGCGACCGAGAGATATATTATTTATTGTCCTTGTTCCGCTTTCCTTTATTCGCCTCAATGTTATGTCCATGTCATGTCAAATTAAGGAGGTTGTTGGACCCGGGAATGTCCTAAAACTACGACCATGACCACCGGGGGATGAGCAGCAGCATTCCTGGAGTGTGGTGGAGATACTGCGATCGCCAACCCGCATGCCAAACGTGGCGATTATGGCATATACCCCCCATCAATTTGGTGGAGGCCTACGTCCAGCAGGGAACGTCCTTTGGCTGATATGGTGATACTGGTAATGGTAGGTCGCCAGGCGTTTAAGACCAGTTTTCAATTTAGCTGCGTAAGAGCTTTTCAGTCCTTCTTGGTGGAACTCGTATAGGATCTCTATAGCAATCCTTACTCTGAGGTGTACGGCCTGAGGGACCACTCGAGATTTGTGTTCGAGCAATTTATATGTTAATCATGTAAAAAGCTGGCCATTCGAGCGAAGCGGAGGCTTCGAGTGGGTACTGAGCATCAGGCCGCCGCACCTTAATAATTCATTGTTCGCGTGCGATGATAGCTACACGAACACTAATGTTGCAAAACATTGCCAATGATAGGCTCCTTAGTAAAATATTGAAAATATTGAACTTGTTTATGAATAATTATGAAACCCACGAAAATATTTATATGAACTTAGAGTCAAATATACAAACAACGAACGAATTTCAGATCGCTTAAGGGTGCAAAGATTAGGTGTCATTTAGAAAACTCTTTGTATGAATTTAATGTACCATTACATTACCAAGAAAACATGCATGAGCCCCAACAAACACAATGTTATAAAACATGATGTCATATTTCAATAGATTTCGAGTCAAAGGCCCGGTAATCCATCTGTGATATTTCAATGAAGGGGATACCTCTCCTTTGATGTATTCATCCATTTTCATATCGATAGACGGGTGCAAAAGACGGGCACGTACATATTTTTAGGGTTCCGTACCCGAACGGTCCAAACGGAGCCTTATTGCGGTCACTCCCCTGTCTGTCGTTTCACACAGGTTTTAAAGTCAAACTGTTGGATTTTTTCGTCCGTTTAAAAATGTATACAGTCCTGTTTTGAAGAGCCCTATAGTGCATTCCCTCGAGAGAACCTCGGCAAGCAGATGACACTAGGCGAGAAGAAGTTCGTCTAAAACCGTACCATACGTGACCATTCAGGTATTTTATAGATCTTTCTGGCAAATATCGCGGATGGAAAGTAAAGTAGGTCTTTTTTATATAGAAAACTCCCCTGAGTTTCAGACGTAATCATATCGCTCGAAATTACGACAGATATTCGACCTTAAAGACGTTTCATTATATTTTAATAAGTCGGTATTTTCTTTTTCAGAAACTCAATCATTTTCTGAAAAGTATTTAGTTACCAGACATCATTTAATATCAAGTTTATTAGATAATCCGTATATGATTTAGTCCGTAGTCCGTATAACAAGTTACGTAGGTGTATTCAATTAAATTACTTAACTGAGCCATGCAGTATAAACATTGTACCCCTACTCTATAATAAGTTAATTCCGCTTACGAAATTACTTAAACGGGGGATCGTTCTGCAACGTGAACTAACGTCATGGAATTGGATAGGATTCGTATTGGGCCGCTCGTGCTTATTTTAGGTGACACGTACTCCTTGTGAGAGAGCGGGAAGAGAAACTAAAGGTGTATGCCTAAATAATTTAGTCGCAAATTGAGCCTCCGGAATCGATTAACATCAAAGCCAAGGTAATCATAATCAATTTGTATGCTAATCAAAACTATGTTAATATCCAATTAAGGATTACTTGCCCACCGACGCAATTAATAGGAATTGTTGATCTAGGTTGGTAATAATTGTTGATTTCTGTATTACCTTGCATATGACTTTTCCCGTGGGAACTTCCTTCCGCATCAATTGACGGATGGTTCCCGGTTATGAGGACTAATGTTAGTTAGTATTTTAGAATATTTTGAATTCCAAATAAGACAAACGTAAATAGTCATTGATCATTCCAATCATGCCAATTAACTGATTGAAGTATACGATGACTAGTTATTAGAAATTCTTTATTATCGTCATACAAAAACTTACTTTTACTCTACAGAACGCCATTATCAGATTAGCAGTAAACGCTATTATTTGCTATTTTCCACAAGCTTTATCAGCATAAGGAAAATACCGTGCATAACAAAAACTACAATAAAGGAAAAAGCTTCTGGAAAGGTGCTAATAATTAGTTTCCTTCCAAGAACTGAACAATACCCGTCAAAGGTTACTATTTCAGTGTTCAGAGCTACGAACCTAGCATACATATAAGTACTTACATAAAGTCTGTACGATAGAATCGTAATCGGAAATTTCCCCAATCGGCCCGAGACGAGGGCTCGCCTTGGTAAATTCGTTAAGATATTTTATTTAAACGCACGGTGGGACGCTACCTGTGTCATAATGTGGTCGTAATCTTTTCCACGAGGCGTACCAATTCCATGTCAATTCAGAATCTCCAAATATGACTAAACAGCCTGATTTTGCTCCACGTCTGATGCTAATCCAAAACTTTCTGAATTACTAACTCCACGAAATATGTCGGCTTAAGAGTGCAACTCACAACATTTCTGAAGCTCATTCCTCAGAAGCTCTTTAGTACGAGTATAAAGTGAACTGGAGGTTCATGACAACTATATGTGATCGTAGTTAAAATTTATACTGGGGCGCTTGAGGCGATTTCGGTATGAGTTGTGAATACCATCAGGCCAGCTGGTGTCAGAGGCTAAACATTCATGCGTCGCATTATGCCGCGACACCTCATTTACATTAGGCAATCTAAACGAGCAAATGTCATCTTGTTTCAAATTGCCAACTTTTGTCTTATTTAGTTTTAGACACTTGATGTGTGAGCTCCGGCATATATATACAATTACGGTGTGTAGTGTATGTAGACGGTTGGAAAGATGATAATAATAATCGTATGACATTTTATTTTTGAACCGTGAGATCTTCGGGAAGGCGGTAAGGTTCCCAATTTGTTACACTTTTAATACCACGTCTTATTTTAAAACGCCTTGCTGAAATAACATGAAACTTTGTATATACAATGCGAGCCGCCATATCTAGGTCGGAAATTAGTTTCTGTTGCTAGAAATTGTAATAAAAAAAATCAGCGAGTTTTTGGGTTTTTTACGTTATGTGTGAAAACCTTAATAATCGTTGCATTCAACAGAAACTAATTTCCGACCTAGATATGCCGCCGGGTCCCATTGTGTATGTTATTCTAGCATGGCGTTTTAAAATTAAAGTGTAACTACGTTTGTATGGAGAACCGAGCTTACTGCGGACTCTTAAAGGGGTGAATTGGGGGCGAAAGTTTGTAAAGGGATACAATATAAACGAGACCATCCGGACGAAGCCGCGGGCAAAAGCTTGTATAGAATACACATAGAAATTCCTAAGCAAGGACAGCTAGTCGTTTCGTAACGTTTCAAATTTACGTCAGGTACATCTATTATCAGTTTCTCATACAAAAATTGTATTCAGTCCTCAGTTCCCGTTTACCCTAAATGGACTGGCATGTATGAAATTCAACAGTCATGGTCGCCGATAACTGACGGACTGAAACCCACGTCGAAAAGGTAAATAAATAGAGCGTTAGCCTTGTAAATACTTTGACGACCACTTTGGCTTAGCCGGAGGTCCCGGGTTCGAATCCTGGTCAGACAGGGCATTATTTGTGTAATGAGCACGAATATTTGTTCCCAAGTCCTGGATATTTTCTATGTATTCGAATTTTAGTTCCTGGCTCTTGGATGTTTCCGATGTATTTACGTATTTATTTATCTATATAAGTATGTATATCGTCGTCTAGTACCTATAGTAAGTACAAGGTTTGCATAATTTGGAACTACATAGGTCGATTTGTAGGTGTTTTGTGTGTTTGATGAAACAAATATGAAACAAAAAAAAAATATTCTAAAAACAAAGTGCATGCAACAGAGTTTAAACGAGACTTAAAATTATAATTTCAATAGGTAATCTAAAGTAAAAAAAAAACACACGTGACTAAGACGCTGAATTACACGACTATATAAATATCTAAGTAATAAGAGCCATTTTAAGGGCGTGCGTGGACAATGCCCTGTGTAAAAGATATCAGATCTCATGTAGAGCCAAGCTTCTGAATCTACACGGCCTAACTCTACCGACCCTAACTTCAACAAATTCTACATATCAGTAAATATTATTTTCGCTGTTTATCTGGTTGTCTGTCTGTTTATTTGTCTCAGCACCATGTAACAACTAGCATATAGATTAAAATATATCTGCGCCGCCAGCACAAGAAAAATAGTTTCAAACGTAGTTTTTCTTCGTCGTTTCGCTACCTTCGTGGAGGTGATGCGACTATTTAGTTTCTGATCTGAAGTAGACTTTGTTGAAGTTAGGGTTGGTAGAGTTAGGCCGTGTAGATTCAGAAGCTTGGCTCTACATGAGATCTGATATCTTTTTCACAGGGCAAACCTTATGTGGTCGTCGTGGCAATATTTTATTTGAAAGGTTTTTGGTGGGATTTCAGTTCTTTTTGTAAGGCGGAGGTTCTTGTAAGTACTTATTAATAGGTTTTTTTAGTTACTGTCTACAGTCCCGTGTAAACTTTCATGTCCTAATTCATAAAATTGGTGAAAGTCTCATATAAACTTCCACATGATTTTTTTTAGTGGTTTTATACTAAACTTAGATTACGAGTACTTACCAAATTTCAGATTTCTAGCACTTCAGGAAGTAGCCAAACATTTTTACGATCATCAGTGTGTCAGTGACGAAATCGGTGTATATTAAATAACAATAAAATCTAAAGTATTAGAGCTATTCAATTGAGACTTTGTATGTTTAATTAGGCTATTATTGACATCATATCCTGAGAATATGAACTATCTGGTCCCTACTACCGTGTCCCCAGATAAACATACATAAAAAAAACATATCTATATCTATTGATCGATATATATATCGATCAATAGTTTGTTAACCAACTTCAATAGAAGGAAGGAGGTTCTCAGTTCGTCGTCATGTTTTTTTTTAAATGTATATATGTTCCCCGATAACTCTGGACCACGTCGGCCGATTTTCATAATTCTTCTTTTGTTTTAAAGCAGGTACCCGCAATTTGGTCCCATATACATTTGGTGAAGATCTGATGACGGGATCTAGGAGGGATCGAGTGAACTCCTCGAATTTGATAGGCACGCATATGCTGATTTCGGTATTTTATGGGGGTAACCAAGCATTGGCTCACGGAAAACATAATGTGGCATAGCGAAGTACAAAATTATTTTTATAGTTACCGCGGTGACATTTTTTTTCTTGAAATGCCTGGCTTATTCGATCCACCCGATAGACACGTCAGCCCAGTATTTGGAGAGAAGACAGTCAAGGCGCTCCGCCAACGCCCTCAGAAGGCTATTCCCGCTGCTTGTCAGGCGTCTTATAGACGATTCACATTAAACGACCGGAGCCAGTGCGCATCCGACTAGAATCGAAGGAATTCGAACCCTCCATACAGGAGTTAGATTTCATATTTGAATGGGTTGCGGGCAGCCGGTCGAATGCCGCCGCCTCTGCCGCTGCCGTTTTGATACGAAGTCTTGCTTCTGTATGGAGGAGTCGAATTCCTTTGATTCTGGTGTGGTCCGCGCAAACTCCGGCCGTTTGATATGAATCGTCAATTAGCAGCGAAGCTATTCGTTTCTCAGTATATTAAACTCTTATTTATGCTCGTTTCGCCTGATGGCGAATAAATCATCTGAGCGCGCCTTGGCGCATATGCCGGACACACTACTACAGTGCCTTGGCAGCCTAAAATCGCGTCAAATGCCGCAAAACTTACCCACAGACTGCTCGAATAAAATGTCCAACAGTAAGCTTTAAAAAGCGTCAATTCGAGTTGCTTATGAGTTACATGAAATGAAAAGATACCTATGAAAATAAATGCAATGAAATAACGATTGGTACTGTCAACCGCGTTCGGGTGAATTTTCACCTTGAGGCGTGCGATAGTCGACTTTGGCCGAAGCGGCTATTAAAACAACAGGCTTGACACAAGTATTCAAGTATCATTTTAATTTGTACGTGTTTTTTTTTGTACGTGTTACAATCTCGTAAGCACTAGTTACACCTAATAAATTAAAATTAACAAACTTTATTTTACTTATAACGAGCGGCGGCCAAAGCACTTCGCTAAATCCGGAGCTAAAAAATAAAAGATCCTAACTTCAATTAAGTTTTAGTAGGAATATCAACCCTGTTGTAAACAACACAAGGTTCAAAGTGCAACTGCGTGAATTTGTCAGATTGAACATAATAATAACCAACTTACGGAATGGCAAAATGTAATGTGAGCACACTCATAGGCGAGGTGAATGGGTCTCAGAGGGCAGACTGAAACAGCATAAAGCAACAACGTAGTTAAGATAGGAGAGTATAAAATCTATGTAATTATACGTTATATTACCATCATCATCATCATGTCAGCCGAAGAACGTCCACTGCTGGACATAGGCCTCCCCAAAGACTTTCACAATGACCGGTCCTGCGCCACCTGCATCCAGCGGACAATCGCGACCCTTACCTAAATCAGGTCATCAGTCCGCCGTGTCTGATGACCTGACGCTTACCGGTACGTGGTTGCCACTCGAGAACCTTTCCGCCCTAACGGCCATCGGTTCTACGTGCAGTTTTTTTTTATGACATAGATCAGCTTTGTCTTTTGCGTCGTGGGCCAATGAATCACTACCCATGTGCAGAGGCGGAAAAGACGGCGTGCAGAAATTCCCCTAGATAGCTTTGGCAAGAGACCAAAACGCACGAGATCCCGAAGGGAGGCGCTCTAGTTTCTCGCCAATCCGACCACTGTGCAACGCCTTTGCTTTGGCAATAACTCTTTTGAAGGACCTGGAGGCAAACTTAAACTCCCTTCTTAATGCGCTGGTTTTTTCATCCCGTACCGCCGCTACATTGATCCAGGGTTGGTAACACTCTTCCTTTCGGCGAAAAGCCTTTTTGCACGATCGACCAAACCAGGGTTGGGATTTGCCACCAACGGGGACTACAGCGGATGGAATGAAAAGCTCCATTCCCTGCAGCACCACATCAGCAACAGAATCAGCAGCGATATTGGGATCATCCGGCGTGAAGCAGTTTTGTCCCCAAGGGTAGGGGACAAAACTGCTTCACGCCGGATGATCGCAAAAAAACGACCGCATCCGGTCCCAATCTGCTGACTTATAGTGCCACACACGGCGGCTACAAGCAACTCGCCGACGCAGCCGGCACGTGAGAGGCACCGTACTCCGGTTCAGGCAATGATCCGAGGAGCCGAGAGGGGCTTTAACGGATACATGGTAGCCAACCGGATGGGAAGTCAGCAGAAGGTCCAACAGGTAAGGTACTTGGCTCTCCACATCAGGGATTTGCGTAGACGTCGTAACCAATTGTGTCAAGCCATATGACAGAGCAAAGTCGTAAACAGGTCTCCTCGCATGATCGGTCTTGTTAGAGTCGAGCCAATCGGCGTTATGGGCGTTAAAATCACCAAGAACTATGATTTCAGCGGATGGGATCTGCTGCTGCACGGAATCTGCAGCCGTTTGGATCTGCTCCAGGAGTCGGCCAGTTTCAGCATCGCCGCTATGGGACCTATATAAGCACGAATAAACGCGAGGATGGTCATCGCTATCTATTCGCAGCCATAAGGTGGAGAGGTCCCTACCTTCAAGATTGCTGAGGCGGCGAGAACTGATATCATCTCTAATGTACACGCATACCCCGGCCCTAGGTAAAAAGGATTGTTCCAGTTTGTACCCAGGATCAGTCAGTCAAAAACGGTGTTGGTGGACAGCATTAAGGTTTGAATGTAAGCCCCTGATGTTGCAGAAGTCCACGGCCAGCGAGGCAGGGGATGTTGTAGCTGCCTTGTTCTTGCTTCCGGCAGATGGCAGATGACAGAGCGCGGTTTTGAATGTAAACCAAGACTATATCGTTAGCAAACCAAAGGTGAGTGATGTACTCACCGTTAATGTTGATGCCTAGCCTTCTCCAGTCCAGAGTTTTGAAAACATCATTTTCACAACACACAGTTTCGGAGAAATAACTTGTCCCTGCTTGATTCCCCGCTGCAAAGGAATAGGTTTCGAGTTCTAGTCTTGCAGTCGGACTGACATAGTGGCGTTCTCGTACAAACACTTCAGCACTTAGATGTAGCGGTAGTCTACTTGGCACCGCTGGAGATATTGTAGTACAGCCCAGGTTTCAATCGAATCGAAGGCTTTCTCGTAGACCACGAACGCTGAACAGAGGGGCAGGTTATACTCCTCAGTTTTCTGTATAACCTGACGGAGCGTATGGATGTGGTCTACGGTGCTAAAGCCTCTTCGGAAGCCGGCTTGTTCGGGAGGCTGGAAGTAATCTAGCCTGCCTGCGAGATGGTTTGTAATGATTCTTGAAAACAGCTTATAGACATGGCTCAGAAGTGAGTGGGTCGGTAGTTCTTTCAGTAAGGCGTTGTCACCCTTTTTGAAGAACAGCACCACCAAACTTCTGTTCCGTGCCTTTGGAGTTTTCCCTTCCAGTAAGACGGAGTTGAACAACTTCTGAAGGTTCCTAAGGACCGGTTTTCGCTATAATTCCGTCTTCACCGGGCTCTTCGGTATAGTGCCGGGTTAATCTAGCTCTAGTGTAGCCAGGTGATTATTCCGTAAAGAACACAGATATTAGAAAAATTCAAACTGATATCGAAAGTGCGTTACCCAATGAGTAAAACAACATTTATAACTTTTTTAAATATTTTTTTAAGAACAAAAACCTACTACAGTGGCCGGTGAAAAAATATTATACTTTGATGGTGGACTCTTAGATTCCATACAATGAAATAAAAATGGGTATAAGTATGTTGATAATGGTAGAATACTAAGTACCCTAAATTCCTAATGGAATCCTCCATCAGAACTCAAACTTGACAAAAATGTGTCTTGTAAATCTAGCTTGCTTGACAAACATAACGAAGAGAACAAATCGCAAAACATGAACTATACGTCGTTGAAGAGTTCCATTCTGATCATTATCAGCATTTACACTTTATCAAATGTCACTTATTTAAATGTAAATGCTTGATTTGTTTATAAAAATACTAAAATCAGTATATGTATGCCTTTTACATTTGAGGAGTTCCCTCGATTCCTCATGGATCCCATCATCAGAACTGCCTTTAGACAAAAACGGATCCAAATGGGATATATATATACTTAAAATTAAAAAAAAAAAAACAAAATCGGTTCAGACATGGAGTAACAAACATTAAAAAAAAACAACCGAGTTGAGAACCTCCTCTTTTGAAATTTTGAAGACGGTTAAAAAGTAGTAATATTAAAAGTATTAAGTTTAAACGCTCCCGTACATTTATACTTACGATAACAGTTTGAAGTTTTCTAATACCTATATCTGTTAAAATACGGAATAATATATACGGAATAATCGCCTGACTACACTTAACGATTACACGCTGTGTATTACGCTTATTTTTACTCTTGAAGTTTATTTTATTTAAATACAGAGTGATTATAAATACTGGCTAGTAAAAAATTACTAATTTTCGTTCCAGAGTGTAGATGATTTGAAACACGACAGTTGTAACATCAACTTGGAAAATATGTCAAATACTTCAGTAGTGAAAGGTACTCTTCTTCATTAACTGTGATAACGGTTCTTTTGACCCGTTTCACACAAGTTGTATTAATGTTTGCATTTTGCACTAAGTTTCTAATTAGTGAGAGCAGGGCTCTGGCCTTGATTTATTTTTAATAATATCAACTGCGTTATTGTTCTAGCCGATTAGTATAATCAACTAAGACAACAACACATTTTGCTGTATCTATGGTATCATTGCTACAATTTTACTTTACTTTTATTGTTTACATTCAGAACCTATTTCTCTTATCGAAATCGGTATAAACTGAAACTATCACCGAAATTTTCGATACATGTCTCAAGTATGGCGGCGACCGAAATTTTGCCGATCAGAACTCATAAAATTAGGCTCGCGTGGCCTCTCCCTTACATAAACAAGGTCGAACAAATACAATTTTGTAACACTATTTATTGAAAAAAGAAGAACCATAATCATTGCGGTACCCTACATTTTACGGCGTTGGACGATCAAGAGTTCTCTTTTGGCATGTTGTTTCTTATGAACCATCAGAACAGTTTAAGAAGGAGAGCCATCTTGACTTTTGGTGCAGGCACAGATTTTATGTGCAGGGGACAGTTTGACGACATCAATTTTATGTATGGAGATTAATTTTTTAAGGTTCTGTAGCCAAAAAACGGAACCCTGATAGATTCGTCATGTCTGTCCGTCTGTACGTCCATATGTCACAGCCGATTGATTTACTCGGAGACTATGAGCAAATTATGAAATTTGGTAGGAAGATGAACCGCTATAGAAATATGGTGTGAAAACACAAAAAAAATATTAAACTGGGGGGCACCCCATACATTTAACAGGGGGTCAATTTTTTCTTCAATGCACATAGATGTGTGGGGTATCCATGCATAGGTCTTCAAACATGAAATAGAGGTTTCTAAAAAACTTTGCCATTTAAGTCATCCGTTGGTGAGATATTAAAGCTGTCAAAGTCGTTATAAGTGTCCCCCCCCCTTCTTATTTCCAAACTATGAAGTTTAAGTTTAAAATTCTGAAAAAAAAAGATAACAATAAGTCAAAGGTTAGCTGGAAGAGATCGCTCATAGGGATAAGTTCGTCTTTGTACTCTGATCTTGTGTGACATGTATATGTTTTAAACTGTTATTGTGTACAATAAAGTGCTTACTTACATACATACATAAATTGTTTACAGTAAAACTAATTTATTACGGCTTAATGCATTTTGAGCTTTAACTTGGCAGTTTTCTTAATTATCCAACAGCTTTCATGATAATTTTTATAACATACTGCATAGAGACTTACGAACAACTAAACAACAAATGTGATTGATCAATATATTGGTATTTGTTGGAAAATATACGTAATAATTAACATAATCACCAATTATCATGGGTCACTGGGAAATTAAAAAAATCTTCGGAATAAAATGTAATTCGAGGGTTCCGTGGTCAAACCCGATAAGTCGCGTAAAAGATTTTTTGAATATAGAACTATGAGTAAGGGATGTAGAGCTTTTATTTCAAAAAGCAATTATTTCGATTTATCGGGTTTGACCACGCAACCCTCAGTATGACAGACGACAGACGGACACGCGAGTGACAGCAATTGTAGTTTTTTTGCGTTTGGACCCTTCGTGTACAGAACCCTAATTTTTTTGGGTTGCTTATTAACAAATTAACGAAATGAGTTAACATTTTATACAACTTGGAAATTTGAAACGTTGCCAATAGCGATCGCAAAATTGAGTCAGTAAATAGAAAAAGTTATTTTCTCCATGTCGGTCTTTCAAAATGAGAAAGGCAGATGAAACATAAAACATAACGAGTGACATCTACGCAGGGTAGCATATTCACACTTAGAAAGTTTAATACCGTCCCGACTTTCAAAGACCTACGTAAGATCATACTGTATAACGAACAATACAATATGTAAAAGCGTTTAGCGTGATCTCTGTAAAGATAAATAAAGAGGGCGGCGTGCCAAAGTAATTAATTTCACGCTAAAACGCAGAGTGTGCTTCCAAGTTTGTCTTCGTCACATCCAATGTCAATCACAATTCAATCTGTTTCGCACACCTTCTTCCACGCGCGCCGGGCTGACGAGCAGCGTTGAAGTATATTTGTGATGTGAAGTACATAGCTCGAATTGGAGCTCCGATTTTGCGAACATTCGAGAATATATATGTCACAATCCAACTAGCGAATACGATTTTTAATTTTCCTCAAAAGCGCTTTTCACGCACACGGAGCATACCAATTTTATTATTATTATGTAGGAGTATATGTGAGACTGCCTCGTCAAATAGGATAGGTAATAACATGAAATGACTATCAAAATCGGTTCACAAATTTTCGATACTGCGTAATTTCGTTTTAAGTTAAAATTACTATTCGACAACATAATTGCGTAACATTTCTAATTATAACTAATAGGTTCCACTAAAACGGTTAAAACTCACGTAGGTATAAACTTTTACGTACGTTTTAGTGTTGTAGTTTTAAACATGAACATGACCCACGAAACTTTAAATTCAAGTAGGTATTTCTAATATTTTTTTATCGGCTGCAATATAAAAGTATTAACAGTTTATATTATTTTTACGCTTAAGTGATAATATCACAAAACAACAACATATTATGCATGCTATAAATGTAGTACACAAAAAAATGTACATAAATTTACGCCGCCCAGAATGAACGGCCTCAACCTCAAAGTTTGAGATAAATGTAAATATTTACGCTTAGGTAATGAGACTGCAGCCAATAAATATAATATTAAGCTTTGCAACATGACTTGTGTAAATATTAACCATGTTAACGCATGACAAAACGCTGCACAATTTATGCGGACGCTGTAATACAGACTACACATGTGAGTACACATATTACAATTTACTTTTCACTTGTATTTCCCTTGGGGACCAGATAACATACTCGCACCCGTATGCTTGGTGTATATTTATTTGAGTGTCTGTGAGTGCTTCGGCTCTAGTTCAGTTTAGGAGAAAGCTATGTAGTTGTAGACGGCGCTAATTAGGATGTTTCTTATTTTGTCGATATTTTCTATTTCCGCGGCAGACCCTCACATTTCATTTGTTAAAGTAATAGTGCTAATTTCATCCCACAGATCCCACTGCTTTGCCGCGGTGGTAAATGGTATACGTACTAAATACAAAAAAATCATATTGCTGTGCATACATAGGATGTACACGTTCTTTAGTATGTTTTCACAACATTTAATTTAAAAAAGTACGCGGTAATATAAACAAATATCACTACGGCAAATACACAGTTATTTGTGTTGGTAACTAGTCAGAGTCCTATACGTATTAAATATCTCGCAATTCTGGTCTTATATTTATTACAGTTTTCCATAAAACCTATTTCTTCACCAGTGCCACGAAACTATTTACGAGGAATATTTTTCAGAGTCATTCCAGTTAGCAATTCATATTTTACGGACTTTCTGCACTGACCTTATTTATACAGAGTTGCAGAACAAACTCGCAAATGGTGAGTTGGATGAAAATATCCTAATAAAAGAAAGAAAAAACATGTTCCGTGAAGTTCAGATGCCTAAGAAGAGAACAGGTAAATTACTTTCGAGACGTTTTTGCATTTGTAGTTGTGACCTCCGTGGCCAGCCTCACACACACATATACACGTTGACGTGTGTCTGTATACGTCAACGTGTACGTGTACGTCCCTGTAAATATACAAATACTATTACAAATGCAAAAACGTCTCGAAAGTAATTTACCTGTAAGAAGTTATACTTTTTTATACAGTGGGTGTGTGCGTTAATATTTTTACTCAAAACCCATAAAGTGTATATGAATGAAATGTAGAATATAGGTATATTTTGTAAGCTGCTACACAGCCATCTAGTCATATTACTAAACAAATTTGTGTGTAACTGAAAGTAAAACAAAATCATGGAATTAATAACCTATACCATGCCTATTGGCTATGTGCACGTCAGAAACGTCAAACGTCAAAGGTCCCGAGACAATGTCAAAACTCAGAGATGTCAAATAATGACACATGAATATTTTATTTACTTTAGTAAACGAGAAAGACCCCGTATTGGAAATTTTACTGAAATAAATAAGAGAATAAATAAATACATACAAACGAAACGAATCGTAGGAAACCGTTAAGAAACCAAAAGAAAACGTGAAAGTAAATTTGACAGTGGTCCCTGGTAAGTACACATTTCTGCCATGGTGTGCGCTACGATCGCCTAGCTTACCCCCTCCACCTACTTCGCACATAGCCAATACCCAAAAAGAAACTAATTTTGTACTAATGACATTTGACATTGACAATCGTAGCGCGGCCGGCGTTGTACCATGATGATGGCAAGCAAACGTGTCCACCCTAATTAGACGAAAGAACAATTGTTATTTAATAGAAATTAGTTGTCAAACATCAGTTTTTTAGACCGAGACGAAATTACTTCTATTTTATTCTGCGAGCGAACGCCCCGTTTATCCACAGACTTAGTCTTATAAGGCTTAGATTATTGTCGCCAGATCACAGCTCCTTTTTTAACTATGCAGAGTAAATCTCGAGGGCTATGGGCTGCAATATAAGTAATGGCTCCTTTATGCGTCGTAAACTTTAATGGACCGCGTTTGGTTTACGAGTGGAACATGCATGTGTAACTATACTGTGGAAGAGACATTTATCAGACATTTATTCCAGACCAACTACCTAAGACTCAAAAGGCTTTATGTTCAGCAAGTATATAATACAGGTTGTCAAAGTCAAGTCAAAGTTAAAGTCAAAATATTCTTTATTCAAATTAACCTAGCAACAAGCACTTTCGAATTTATTCATTATTTTGAGCAATTTATTGGTGCCATTATTATTCTTTAAAATAAATATTGAATTGTTGTAGACACGTCAAAATTAAGAAATTATTACCTATGTAGTAAAATTCACAATACAGGATGATTCGGGAGACGTGAGCAAGATCAACACTACCGATTCAGTAGATCATAAGCTACTGCTTCGTGCCACTATTAGTGAAATTAACGTTCATTTATCTTTGATGTTGAAAACAAAATGTTTTAAATTATTTACAAAATTCATGGTCACTCTACAATCAGAATACTTCAGTCAAGTGATACGTGATCTCACTAAATGTGACAATTTACTTTCTTCGTAATCAAAGTGCTGTCATAACAGTTAGAGGTTAACCCCCTTATTCATAAAACTTAACAAACCTCTGTTAACTAAAAGTTGTTTTGTCCTTTTCTCACAAACATAAATTTCAAAGTGACAGATAAGGACAAACCAAGTTTAGCGGCTTGTTAACTAATAGAGGCTTGATGGACGTTTATGAATAAGGGGGTTAATCTTTATACACCAGTTGTTGTAGGGTGACCATGATTGTAGAGAATTAAACTTTAACTTAACAAAAATTAAAATACAGAAAAAAGGTATAGGTCTTTCACTTAAATACAATGGTGAACGATTCATTGCCATTTACTATGTATGTAGTGTTGGTCCTGCTCATGTCTCCTGAATCAACCTGTAGAATCGTTAAAAAGTAAATAATAATATTATTGTATAAAACATAGAAATCTAGTTAGTTTCTAGAATAAAATCAAAATGTCAAAAGAAAATCATAAGTTATTAATATCTAATGCCATAATGATTAATTCATCAATATTTCAGTCACAATTAATCCCACGGTGTTTTATCATTCATGTAGTCGTGTGTGCTAATAATGTGCTTTCGATATGAGTTTGGCCTTTACATATTTTTATAATTTATTAATAGATAATTCAATTAGGTTTCTTGGAAGCTTATTATAAAACTTCACACCATTACCCATGAATGATTTTCTAAGTTGGAGTGGGACGACCAAGCCCCAATCAAGATCATGTCTTCTCGTGAGCCCCGAATTCCACGAGCTCGAAACTTTGTTTCTGTATCAAACGATTTGTACTTACCTGTTGGCTGTTCGCACTGCCCTCAGTTTGGTCGAAGGGTGGCATGACGGAGCAGAGACGGCGGCCCATCAGTGCGTACGACACCACTACGATGCAGCCTGAAATAAGTGACTGCGTTATTCACAGCCGTAAATTCAGTCCGTACAACAGAATTTTACAGTCTGTTGCCTGTGAATGCTGAAACATACAGCCTCTGATTTTCGGTTAGCATTTTACAGTCAACTCCGGCTCTTGCTCATAGACGTGTCGAGGTGAGTTCAATCTAACATGATTGTCAGACATACGTTCGCGAGCTCAACTGCCGTGCCGTTATTGAGTGCCGGGCCCCATAGACTTACCCCCTTATTCATAAACGTCCATCAAAGCCTATATTAGTTAACAAGCCGCTAAAGTTAGTTTGTCCTTACCTGTCACTTTGACATTTATGTTTGTGAGAAAGGGACAAAACAAATTTTAGTTAATAGAGTATTTTTAAGTTTTGCGAATAAGAGGGTTATTTGTTACTAGGTAACGGTACGGTTACACGTATATAATAAGGTCTTTGGTTTATTGTCCATTATTATATGTAGGAAATCTTCAAAACCTGTCTCAAAAAGACTATACATTCTATACAGACTGTTCCTACGCATTTTATTAGCTCTTGACTATAGGTATCTCAAGCGAGTAGTTTTCTTGAGACATAAGATAGCCTTGTGTAAGCAGACGATAGAATCAGGAAGGCTTCACCCCGATGATTTGGATTCTCAGAGCAGTGGCAGCGCGATAGTATTTAGTCATATATAATTATTAGTCTTTATCAAAACAGTTTATGAATTGTTAACTTTTCGAATGCAAAAACAAAACTGGCTGTGATTAGCAAATTGAAGATAATTTGTAAATTAGGAGTAAATGCAAACTAGAATACAAATAACTTGACCCAACACGGACCCGCCTGCCAACCCATGTTCGCAAAGACAATGGGATGAGCCCCTCTGTCGCCTAACAAGGAAAAACCTCCTTGATTCAGCGATTAGTCCGACAGACCGAGCTCGTCTCATTGCCTCCGCGGAATGGGAGTCGGGTTTGTGGTTACAGGCACTCCCATCCTCATCTATAGGCACATTGCTGGACAACAACACTTTCCGGTTGGCAACTTGCCTTAGAATAGGGGCGTCAACAAACATGCCCCACCGTTGTCAATGCGGAGCTATGGTAGACAGTTTGGGCCACCATGGCCTCTCATGTAGCCGGAGTGCTGGGAGGATCCCTCGGCATGCCAGCATCAACGACGTCATTCGTAGGGCCCTGGTCAGTGCCAAGGTGCCAGCAGTCCTCGAGCCCAACGGTCTGACTAGGGATGACGGCAAGAGGCCCGACGGAATGACGTTGGTGCCTTGGAGTATGGGCCGGCTCCTTGTTTGGGACGCTACTTGTGTAGATACCCTAGCGCCGTCCCATATTCCAGGCACTAAAGTTGATGCGGGTGCAGCTGCTTCCTCAGCTGAAAACCTCAAACGTCGCAAATATGCCGCTCTCGGCAATAGCTACGTATTTGCGGCGTTTGGGGTTGAAACTCTGGGGCCATGGGGTCCAAGTGCTCGTCGCCTCTATAAGGTGATTTCAAAGCGCCTTATAGAGGCTTCTGGTGACCAGAGGGCTGGCCAGTATTTCGCCCAGCGGATCAGCATTGCTATCCAACGGGGTAATGCGGCCAGCCTTCTGGGTACACTACCTAGTAATATAGACCTAGGCCAAATTTTTTATTTATAAGTTTTTTTTTTATTTGTTTTATTATGTTCTATCCTTGTTCTTTTTTGTTGTGTTATAAATAAATGATATTATTCAATATCATAATGAAATTTGAATTGATGCATTATGAAATTATAAGTTCACATGTGAACTTCTAATGTCATCATGTGAAAGAAGGTATAATGAATATGTTTTCAAACACCGCCTCAAAATTTATGCACTAATTTCGTAATGTAAATAAGACCTTAGGGTCAAGAATTAAAACGTAGGTATGCCTTTGTGGCATGGTTTTGTGAAGTTATTTTTCAAAGATTAAAGTCCAGGAGGAAAAACATTTTCTTTAGCAGTTTTTTTGTAGTTAAATATGGACTTTTAATTTACCGCGACAGAGTACAAATTGCTTCAAACGAGAAACCTTTAATGAATCAAGGCAGCTGCCAGTATTTTTCTAATGGCTTAGTTAAATATTTACCGCTTTGAAATTGCGTAATTTTGTTGTGGCAGAAAAGTTTGTTGTTAGTTTTAAAAAAGCTTTTTGGTTAAGTATGATTAACCACATTTCAATTTGAAAACATGGTGTATAACACAATTTGAAGATCATTAAATTATACTATTTTTATAATAATTTATTTTATAATTTAGATTTTATATACAGAGTATTTTCGAATTACATAATTAAAGCTACTAAGCGGAGTTATTTTTGTTGTTTAAGTCTGCTTATAAGTGAGGCATTAATATAAAATGAAAAGAGCTTCAAGGCAAACAGTTAAGCCATTCAATTTTCTATTATAAAAATAAAAGTAAATACCATTAGAAAGTTTTAATGCCGGCGACTAACCGTCCACCTAGGTGGACAGAGTGGGTTGTCGGCTAGTAATAGAGGGTGAATGTGTGGGTCACCTTTAGATGTACACTCAGAGTAAGAATTTCTATAGAGATCCTATACGAGTTTAAACAAGGGGGACAGATAAGCTCTTATGCAGCTAAATTGAGAACTAGTTTTAAATGTCTGGCGGCTTACAATAAATAAGCACTTTAATTTGGCCAGGTGATCGTTTATTTGCCTCAAACTATTTGACTTGACGTTTAGATGACATTGAGGCAAATAAAGAAAAGCGGAACTATGACGAGGACTCCAAATGATATATCCCTCTCTGTCGCTCTTATTTAATTTAGTATATGATCTTCTCGCTCTTAGCGTTATTATTATTTGACGTCTACTCTGCTGGGTACTCTGAGGATGTATAGCTTGAAACGCTCAGAGCGCGGCGCAGCGTTATTGCGGGGCGGAGGCAGTTTTGCGACAAAGTGAACTCGGTCCGGGGCGGCTCGCACCAAAAAGCCACACGGTATTCGGTAGCGCAGTAGAGCTGAGGTGGCGTGTGTGACATATGAAAGAGTAATCGATAGTCGACAGTTTCGGAAAGATCAAAAATGCAAAACCGCCTCCGCTTAGCACCACGCCGCGCCCGCTCTGTGCGTTTCCAGCTTACAGTATTGTCAATGCTAAATTATACATTTTATTTCTACGGGTTAAGGATACATCATGAACCTGTTAATGTAAATATATGAATAATTTATTTTGACACGTACACAGCTAACCCTTTACCTTTAGGTGTAAACACGCTACGTTATGCCCTTTGAAGAGCTCCAGGGAGCAGTGGCAGTTGGGATATTTTATGTCAATGTCTTGTTGCATAATGTTAGAGCAGTTGAAATTCGTCAGTTATTTAACTTTTTGTATTTGTAACTATTTCGTTTTGACATTTCTAAGTAGGTATCTTATTTTGAATCGAACAAACATATCTCTGTTTGTCCTTATCTAATTATCCCCTTAACAATAAAGTCGTGTTCAGATTTTATTGATCACTTTGCCCGTCCAAATATTTTCGAACACTACTGTACGAACTGCTGTCTTTATTTTGTCTATCCTACTACTATCAACTATACTCGAATTTTAACCACAGTCCCAGTAGCAACGTCAAAGCCTAGCACTCCCAGCAGTTAATTTGAAAGCAAATTTCTTGATCTCCAGTTTACGTTCAACTTATTGGAATATCCACAAAATGCAGATAAAGTTCATTTTAAATATTTACCTATGAAAGCAATAAAGACTACTGATTACTAAACTAGTCAAACACAGGATTTCACGTTAGTTATCTGGCAAGCACATTGTCACAGAACTAATAAAATCTATTGTAAATTATGTAATTTAAATTTGCTAAATCTATATAGCAAGACCACCGGAGGATGGGCAGCAGCATCCCTGGAGTGCGGTGGAGACACTGCGATCGCCAACCCGCATGCCAAGCGTGGCGATTATGGCATTTACCCCCTATGTAAATGACACAAAGGCCACGGCCCCGAGGTTCCGGCGGCCCCCGGTGCCCTGGTTTTGGTAGCGGCCAGGGTACTAGCGGGGCCAGGGGTGCTAAGAATCTCCGGTTAAGATCCGGCTACCACCACCGACGTCTTCTGGCCCTGGCAACATACAACACACGAACACTGCGGACCGACGAAAAGATAGCGGAACTGGAGGAAGGATTGAGCAGGTTGCGTTGGGATATCGTAGGGTTATCTGAAGTCCGAAGAGAGGGGGAGGACACGATAACCCTGAAGTCCGGCAACTTGCTCTATTTCCGGGAGGGCGACCAACAGTCCCAGGGAGGTGTCGGGTTTATCGTCCACAAATCCCTCGTGAACAACGTGGTGAAGATCGAGAGTGTGTTGGCTAGGGTGGCGTATCTTATACTCAGAGTATCCGAGAGGTACTCGTTGACGGTCATACAGGTGTACGCGCCGACCTCGGCACACTCCGACGACGAGGTGGAGGCTATGTATGAGGATATATCAAAGGTCATGCATAGTTCCAAAACCTACTTCACCGTTGTTATGGGGGATTTCAACGCGAAACTGGGCAAGAGAGACGGTGAAGAGCCGAGAGTGGGGCAATTTGGAGTTGGAAGTCGGAACCACTGGGGCCAACTACTGGCTGGTTTCTTGGAGAAGGAGGGACTCTACATGATGAACTCCTTCTTCAAGAAACGCGAGCACAGGAAGTGGACCTGGATGAGTCCCGACGGTGCAACAAAAAACGAGATTGACTTCATCATGCCAACGAAGAGGCATATATTCAATGATGTCTCTGTGATCAATACGGTTAAAACCGGAAGTGATCATCGTCTGGTAAGAGGCACATTGAATATATGCGTCAAGCTAGAGCGCTCTCGACTGATGAAGTCCACGCTCCGTCCAGCAGCAGTCCAAATCCAAAACCCCGAGAGCTTTCAGCTGGAACTCCAAAACCGTTTCGATTGTCTAGGCGGCGATGTGGACGAATTCAACGACGGGTTTGTGGAAGCTGTCCATAGCATTGGGTCTAAGTTCTTTAAGGCCCAACGAACTCAAAGAGCCAAAGGGCTCTCTATTTCCACTCAGAAGCTCATCGAGGAAAGGAATGAGATGATTCTGCAGTCTACAGCCGATGCGAAATTATACAGGCAGCTCAATAAACAGATCTCTAAGTCCCTTACCCGCGATCTGCGCCAATTCAATACAAATCGTATTGAAGAGGCCATCGAGCAGAATAGGGGCTCTAAAGTTTTCTCAAGAGATCTGTCTATTGGGCAGAGCCAGCTCGCCAGATTAAAAACTGAAGATGGTAGAATCGTTTCGTCCAAACCTGAGCTTCTGAGTGAGATAGAGTGCTTTTATGGACAGCTATACTCGTCAACTAGCAGACCCGAAGTTGGTCTGGCGGAAGACCCTAGAGCTAGATTAACCCGGCACTATACCGAAGATATCCCGGACATCAGCCTGTACGAGATTAGAATGGCTCTTAAGCAGCTGAGGAACAACAGGGCACCCGGTGAAGACGGAATTACAGCTGAACTCCTGAAGGCGGGTGGAAAACCGGTCCTTAGGGCCCTTCAGAAGTTGTTCGACTCCGTCTTACTGGAAGGGAAAACTCCAAAGGCATGGAACAGAGGTGTGGTGGTGCTGTTCTTCAAAAAGGGTGACAACTCCTTACTGAAGAACTACCGACCCATCTCACTTCTGAGCCATGTCTATAAGCTGTTTTCAAGAGTCATTACGAACCGTCTCGCACGCAGGCTAGATGACTTCCAGCCTCCCGAACAAGCCGGTTTCCGAAGAGGCTTTAGCATCGTAGACCACATCCATACGCTCCGTCAGGTTATACAGAAGACTGAGGAGTATAACCTGCCCCTCTGTTTAGCGTTCGTGGACTACGAGAAAGCCTTCGATTCGATTGAAACGTGGGCTGTACTACAATCTCTCCAACGGTGCCAAGTGGACTACCGGTATATCGAAGTACTGAAGTGTTTGTACGAGAACGCCACTATGTCAGTCCGACTCCAGGACCAGAACTCAAAGCCTATTCACTTGCAGCGGGGAGTCAGGCAAGGAGATGTTATTTCTCCTAAACTGTTCTCCGCTGCACTGGAGGATGTTTTCAAGACTCTGGACTGGAGAAGGCTAGGCATCAACATAAACGGCGACTACCTCACTCACCTTCGGTTTGCTGACGATATAGTAGTCTTGGCTGAGACCAGGAGGATTTAAGTACAATGCTCAATGACCTCAGTAAAGCCTCCGAGCGAGTTGGTCTAAGGATGAACATGGACAAGACGAAGATCATGTCAAATGTCCATGTCGCACCAACTCCCTTAACAATCGGACACTTTACGCTCGAAGTTGTAGACGATTACATATACCTAGGACAGACTGTCCAGTTAGGAAGGTCCAACTTCGAGAAAGAGGATAATCGTCGAATCCGACTCGGCTGGGCAGCGTTCGGGAAGCTACGGCACATCTTTTCGTCCAATATTCCGCAGTGTCTCAAGACAAAAGTTTTTGACCAGTGTGTGTTGCCAGTGATGACATATGGCACTGAAACGTGGTCGCTTACTATGGGCCTAATAAGAAGGCTCAAAGTCACCCAAAGGGCAATAGAGAGAGCTATGTTGGGAGTTTCTCTGCGTGATCGCATCAGGAATGAGGCCATCCGCAGCAGAACCAAAGTGACCGATATAGCCCTCCGAATCGCTAAAATTAAGTGGCAGTGGACGGGGCACATAGCACGTAGAACCGATGGCCGTTGGGGCGGAAAGGTTCTCGAGTGGCGGCCACGTACCGGAAGGCGTAGCGTGGGCAGGCCCCCCACACGGTGGACTGATGACCTGGTGAAGGTCGCGGGTGTCCGCTGGATGCGGGTGGCGCAGGATCGGTCATTGTGGAAGTCTTTAGGGGAGGCCTATGTCCAGCAGTGGACGTCTTTCGGCTGACATGATGATGATGATGATGATATAGCAATTGCAATGTTGCGAGTCTACTCTTGGTATTTCTTTTTCTGCGTCCTACCTAATTACCTAATTTTACGATCAATTATTAAGCTCGAGAAAAAAGAGTACGAAAATGCTGGCAAAGTAGACATGGAAGTCTAATTATAAGTACAATTATGAACGTCACTGAAACGTTCAGAATACATACAACATACATGTTTGTGTTGATAGTTACATAAGAATATGTAACTATCAACACAAACACGTAGTGAAATTATGAGATTGATTGCCAAATAATTTACTTTTTTTTTAATAAGACAGAAGTAATATTAGTAAGGGGCATTTATAAAAGAAAGTGCTTATGTGTTGTTAAGTTTTTTCAATTAGCTTTGTGCCATCATATAGACGATGGTAAGCTTTTTTCACATTTTCTTGAAAACTATAAAATTTCTTGTTAAAAAATTTCTTGTTAAAAAATGAGTTAAGATTTCATCCTTCTTGGAAATTTGAAATTTTGTCAATTGAATAAATAACTTTTGGTTACCTGGTATGGCGTACACTAGTACAAAACTGAATGCGCCATAAAGCTCTTTTCGTATTGAGCTTGGCCATTTCTCTGTGCAGAACTCGATGCTGCGCTCCATCCACACCTGTGAACAACATAGGTATTTATAAATAATTTATACGAAAAAAAACGACACCGATTTTGTACTTGCTATGCCACAATTTGTCGTTTCCGTGAGCCAATGCTAGGTTACCTACAGAAAATACCGAAATCGTCATATGCATGCCTATCATATTCGAGGAGTTCCCTCGATTCCTCCTAGATCCTATCATCAGACCTTCATCAAATTTATATGGGACCAATGGCGGGGTACCTACTTTGAAACAAAAAAAGAATTATCATAGTCGGCCAACGTGGTCAAGTCAAGAGTTATCGGGGAACATACATACATAAAATAATTTTTAAGAAAAAAAAACCGACTTCAATGGGGGAGGCCGGTAAAAGATTATTATACTTAGATGGTGCACTCTTAGATAGATATACAATAAAATAAAAATGGCTATAATGTATGTTTATAATGGTAGAAGACTAAGTACCCTCAATTCCTCATGGAATCATGAAAAAACCTTGCTTGCTTGACAAACAAAACGAAGAGAACAAATCGCCAAACGTGAACTACGCGTCGTTGAAGAGTTCCGTTCTGATCATCATCAGCAGTTCCACTTCATCAGATGTCACTTTTATGAATGAAAATGCTTGATTAGTTCATGAAAATACTAAAATCACTATTTGTGTGCCTTTCACATTTGAGGAGTTCCCTCGATTCCTAATGGAGCCCGTCATCAGAACTCGAGCATGACAAAAATCAATCGTGAAAATAGAACTTGCTTAACAAACACAGCTAGAAGGACAAATCGCCAAACGTGAACTTTTCGTCGTTGAAGAGTTCTGTTCTGATCATCATCAGCAGTTCCACTTCATCAAATGTCACATTTTTGTATGATAATGCTCGATTTGTTGATAAAAACACAAGAATCACTATATGTTTGCCTTTAAGATTTGAGGAGTTCCCTCAATTCCTCATGGATCCCATCATCAGAAATCAAGCATGACAAAAATTAATCGTGAAAATAGAAATTGCTTAACAAACACAGCTAGGAGGACAAATCGCCAAACGTGAACTTTTCGTCGTTGAAGAGTTCTGTTTTGATCATCATGAGCAGTTCCACTTCATCCAATGTCACATTTTTGGATGAAAATGCTTGACTTGTTGATAAAAACACAAAAATCACTATATGTTTGCCTTAAAGATTTGAGGAGTTCCCTCAATTCCTCATGGATTCCATCATCAGAACTGCGTTTTGACAAAAACGGGACCAACTTGGATATATATACTTACAATCAAAAAAAGAATTTTATAATCGGTTAAGAAATGACGGAGTTATGGAGTAACAAACATTTAAAAAAAAAAAACATACAACCGAATTGATAACCTCCTCTTTTGAAATTTTGAAGTCGGTTAAAAAAGAACAAGATAATTAGACTTACTTTCTAGCATCAATAGTATCGTAACATCAAATGTGCTAACTGCTAATGGACATTACGGAATGGCTAGTTGACGTCAAAGATGAATTTCGTGAATTGAAATGTAAATGTTGACAAAGTTTGGTTTTTAGTCTTTTATTTTAACCTTATTTCCCACAACAATATTAGGTACTTATTTGATAATAAATTTAATATAATTAAACAGTGATACCGTGCATGAAACGTCTATAGAAATCGCACGATTGTGCCGCGTCGCAACGTTGTTTGCCATAAACGAAGCCTTTAGAAATAAGCAATAAAGCGGTTTAACAATATACCGACTTTCATGGAATATGAAGAATGAAATGAAAGTTACCTCTGCCACGAGAAAAACCGACGTAAGAACTAAAGTAAAGTAAAGTAAAAGTAGTTTATTCTTCAAATTAGGCATATTACATGCACCTATGAACGTCAATAAACTACCACCGGTTCGGAAAAATATACCTCTGCCACGAGAAGAACCGGCGTAAGAAACTCGGCGAGGTGTCATTTTTTCAAAACAATTTACATTATATAGTTAAATATAAAATTACATTACTACAAAATAACTTAAATAACAATGCTATAGTAGAAAATATATTTTCGCGATAGATTACCCGTGCAGGACGCTATCACTGCCAAACATCCCTATCCATGATGTAATCGTTTATCTTATAATATGCTCTTGATATAAGTGTTTGTTTTACTGCAGATTTGAATTTAGAATTGCTAAGTTCAGTAATGTGTTTAGGAATTTTATTGTAGAATTTGATACAATTTCCCAAGAACGACTTTTTCGCCTTTACTAGTCTATAGAAGGTTATTTTGAGTTTCCCAGTATTTCTCGTGGCTATTGGTTTATCAGCGTTCGTTGGAAAATTGCCCAAATTCTTCCTAACATACATTATTATTTCAAATATGTATAGGGACGGCAGGGTTAGAATATCTATTTCTTTGAAAAATTCTCTTAATGAATCACGCGACCCCAAGTTATAAATTGCTCGGATAGCCCTTTTTTGCAAAATAAAAACAGTTTCAATATCTGCAGCTGATCCCCATAAGATAAGACCATAAGTAATTATACTATTAAAATAAGCAAAGTAAACTAACCGTGCCGTTGCTACATTGGTAAGCTGCCTTATTCTCCTGACTGCAAATGCAGCAGAGCTCAACCTACTTCCTATCGCTGTTATATGGGAACCCCACTGCAATTTTGAGTCCAATGTAATACATAAGAATACAGTAGAAGTAACAAATTCTAATGTTTGACCATTAAGTTTAATATTTGTATCTAAGTTTCTGTTTGATGAGTTCGCTAGAGAGAATTTCATACATTTCGTTTTTTTCGGGTTCAATACTAAGTTATTGGCAGCAAACCAGTCAGATATCATGGAGAGGGTATTATTTGGTTCAATGAGTTCAGTATCTCTCCTATTTACCTTGAACAGTAATGAGGTGTCGTCTGCGAACATTACAATGCCTGATCGTCGGCTTACCATATATGGCAGATCATTTACATAAACAAGGAACAGGAACGGACCTAGAATAGACCCCTGAGGTACTCCCATCTCTACCACTGTCTCTGACGAAATGGCTTTATTTATCGCTACCTTTTGATTTCTCTGTGTTAAATATGACTTCATGAGATCTAATGCATGCCCTCTGATGCCATAAAACTTAAGTTTACAAATTAAAGTACCATGATCTACACAATCAAAAGCCTTGGAAAGGTCACAGAACACTCCGATGGCGTCGTGCGACTCTTCCCAAGACTGCAAAATAAATTTTAATAAACTTGCGCCTGCATCAGTAGTTGACCTACCCTTCGTGAAGCCGAACTGCTGTGCGTGCAAAATATTGTGAGAATTAAAGTGAGAAACCAATTGCGTAAAAATTATTTTTTCGAATATTTTGCTAAACCCAGGTAGGATAGAAACTGGACGATAATCAGAAGGACTATCTCTATGACCTGATTTGAAAATTGAAACTACTTTACTACATTTCATTAAGTCTGGAAAAATGCCATAGTCTATACAGTTATTAAAAATGAGAGCTAGAGTTGGTGCAACGACCTCCAGAATAGATTCCAGTACCTTGACTGACACGCCCCATAAGTCCTCAGTGCTCTTTATTTTTAACATTTCAAAAGACTTCAGTACATCTAGAGGAGAAACATGATGAAATTTGAAATTAGTTACATATTTTTGGTGTAGTGTATAGTATACATATTTTTGGTGATGAGCAAATACGGGGACTATCTGCAAGGTTGTTACACTCCAGAGAAAGCGACAAAACTTTAAATGGTATAACAGCAATGGTCATGCCCCACGCATCCAGTAACCAAGTGCTCGAGAGCCTTCACAGAATGTCCAGGAACATATCAAATGATGATGTAATAGTTTTGTCACTCCAAGATAACGATCAAGATCCCTACTCGCTGCTGATTCATTTATGTAATACTATTATTAAATTTAAAGAGAACCATATAATTATCATAAATATTCGTAGAAACAGAAATTTGTCTAATAACATATTGCATCAAGAATTAAAACTATTAGTCAACAATTATAAAAACTGTAAACTGATTAACCTGTATAGAAATTTCTATGTAAGTTCAAAAAAATATTCTGCATCCTTTTTAAGCTGGATGACGGTAAAATTAATCAGAGAGATTGACGTTTTAATATTTAAAAAGAATTGTGCTGACAATTTAGACAAAGAAATTGGGGAAAATTCGGTTAGGGTAAATACGATGAGGGTAAACGACTCTGACAATTTTTTTCGTTCCTAAAGATAATGTAACACATAGTAATAATAGAATACAATGCCCAATATCATCTAGGAGCCAGTCTGACAATGTTTCAATTTTAAATCAAAACATAGCGGGTTTGCTCAATAAACTTGACCTGTTGGACCTAACGTTGAAGGAACTAAGCGATGATGGAAAAGAATTTGACATCATATGCCTAAGTGAAACGTTCGTCCGGCAGAATGCCCAGAAAAATATCAAATTAACAAACTATAAGCTGGCAACGGCATATTGCCGCGAAAAAAATAGGGGTGGAACCTGCATCTTAATTAAGAAACACTTAGAATTTAAAGTAGTAGATTGCATCAACAGCTTGGCTATAAGTTTTTATTTTGAATGCTGTGGATTAGAAATCATTGGATTAGGGCTTATTATCATTAATATTTATAGGATCCCAGAGCAGACAAAGTCAAATATTGGAGTTTTCCTTCGTAAATTAGACCTAATGTTAAACCATCTGACGTCTAAATTTAAAAATAAAAAAATTGTTATATGTGGCGACTGGAATATTGATATTTTAAAACAGAGCGCAGCGTCCAGAGACCTCTTAAGTATCTTGCAAAACTATGACTTTGATGTACACGTTCTGGAACCGACAAGACTTGGGTCCTGCATTGATCAAATTGCGAGCAATATTAAAAAAGTCAGGGTCGAAATCCATCATCTTGGGCTCTCGGACCATGAAACAGCGCAATCAATTACTCTATTAGCGGTTAAAAGGCAAAAAGCTTTCACTACATGGTTCGAGTACAAGCGCGATTACAACCCCGACAACGTTCGTAAATTCTACAACTGCATATCTGCGCTCTCATTTTCAGATGTTACAAACTCAAATAGTATGAGTGAAGCGTTTGATCACTTTTATGATTTGATAAGTTTATTTTACCAACTGTGTTTTCCTGAACTTAAAGTTAAAATTAATAATAGGCCAAAAAAAATTAGTTGGTTAACCAAAGGGTTAAAAAAATCCTGTAAAAAGAAACGGATTCTATATTTTAACTATAAAAAGGACAAATCAAATAAGCAGCTCAGTAAAATGAAGTACAAAAAATATAATTTTGTTCTTAAGAAATGTGTGCTAAATGCGCAAAAAATAAAAAATTTAATATATTTGCGCAATAGTAAAAATAAATGCAAAGCTACGTGGAATATGATAACTTCGTCGGTCACAAATAGTTTGTTAGGACATAATATTTTAGATATTAATTTCAATAATGACATATACCATGATCCTCTTAACATTTGTAATATTTTTAATAATTATTTTATAGATTTGGCAGGTTCTCAGTCACACACTGCAAGCGCTTCTTACTCGTCCTATTTGTCCGATGTTAATCCGCATACTATGTTTTTGAGGCCCGTTGACGAACAAGAAATTTTTAAAATAATTATGTCACTAAACAATAGCAAATCCTGTGGTCATGATAATATTACAACAAAAATGATAAAATTATGCGCCCCGTGTTTATGCACTCCGCTCTCGCACATTATTAACCTATCATTTGTTGAGGGTATCTTCCCTCAGAACTTAAAAACATGTATAGTAAAGCCGTTGTTTAAAAAGGGAGATAAGCGAAACCTAAATAATTATAGGCCAATAGCACTAATCCCTATAATATCAAAAATATTTGAAAGGACAGTTCATACAAGACTAAACGACTTTTTATCCAAATTTAATCTTCTTTGTTCCGAACAGTATGGTTTTAGAAAAGGCAAATCAACTGCGCTGGCTTGCTTCGACTTCATTAAGTATGTCACTGAGAGCTTAAATGATAAAACCCCAATAATGTCTATCTTCCTAGATATGACAAAAGCGTTTGATTTCGTTAATCACTCTAAACTTCTCCACAAACTCGAAATATACGGAGTGAGAGGAAGAGTGTTGGACTGGATCAGGAGCTATCTAGAAAATAGAAGTCAGTGCACTGAAATCAGTAAAATTTCGGAGGTAAATGGGGTTCTTGTCAAAAAAACATACAGATCTCAGTTTAGATTAACAAACACAGGGGTTCCTCAAGGGAGTATTCTCGGACCATTACTTTTCATCATATATATAAATGATTTGCCTAATGCTGTCTCTTGTAAAACCATTATGTTTGCCGATGACACAACGCTTTTATTAAGATGTAACAATAGTTTGACTTACGAACGGGACTTGAATAATTTATTAATGAATGTTATCAATTGGATGAATAATAATAATAATGATCTACAGATTAATATAAATAAAACTAAATGTATGCAATTCCTTTCATATAATTCGGCTGACATACCATTGGATATAAATTATGATAATGAAAACGTCGACAAAGTTGACACGTTTAAGTTTTTAGGCATTATGATTGACAAGCACCTGAATTGGAAGTGTCACATTGATGAGGTCTGTTCGAGCCTTAATCGCTTTGTTTTTGCTTTGAAACGACTGCGGGATACAGTCTCGCCGGAAGCTGCGCTCACAGCCTACCACGGGTATGTTTCTTCGGTGTTACTGTATGGTTTGATTTTGTCGGGTAATTCGGTGGACGTAGATAGAGTTTTTAAGATTCAGAAAAAGTGTGTAAGGGTTATTAGCAATGCGTGGTTAGATGATAGCTGTGTCCCAATATTTAAGAAATTGCGCATTCTGCCTTTGCCTTGTTTATACCTCAGAGAAGTATGCGTATTTGTAAAAAAACACCAATACTACTTTAATAAACGGGGGGAAAATTCGCAAAGGCAGACTAGACTTAAAGGAAAAAACCTCTTACTGAAGCCGCAATCTTACAAAGATATTTACAAGCGGAATGCATTCAATATGTGTATTGCCATCCACAACCGTCTGCCCGAGGAATTAAGGACGTTGGATGGTAATTTGTTCAGATCAAAGTTAAATAGCTGGCTGTTGGATAAATGTTTTTATAGTGTTAGATGTTTTCTGGAGCAATATAAAATTGTTTAGTTATATACCTAGAACCTAGTATAGAATTAATTATGATTGTATTATTATTATTTTCAATTGACATTAAGCAATGTGTGTAATGTAAATAATTATTTGAATTGAATGTTAGATTTTAATGAATATTTGCACGCCTAGACCGGCTGAATACATGGCACTATTATGTAATACTGTGACATCCCTTTGTACTGTATTCTATGCAAATAAATATTTGATTGATTGATTGATTGGTTAGTGATTCTAATTTTACGTTGTCATTCAGAAGGGATTCAGCTTTTATGGCAGACGATGCTAAACTTTGAGTAGTGACTATAGGAATTTTAGAAAAGAAATTATTAAATTCATCAGCTACTTTTACTGCATCAGTTATTAAATTATCCTTTACTTTCAAAGAAATTGTGGACTCTTTATTATTTCTCTTCCCAGTCTCTGTGTTTATTATTTTCCAGACTGTCTTGGCTTTATTATCTGAGGACTTAATTTTATTATTCAAGTGCATTGCTTTTGCTTTCGTGCACACTGTTTTAAACAATTTGGAATAATCCCTAACATACTGATGGAAACATTCGTCAGTGGTGCAAGATCTCCTTTCATAAAGTTGATATAAGTTATCTCTACTTTTCCGAATTCCGGTAGTTGCCCACTCATTAAATCTCATTTTATTGTTTATCTTAATACGCTTTTTACTACAAGTCTTATTAAATTCGTTACACACTGTATTCAGAAGCATTTTGAATTGATCATTCGGATCATTTGATTGTACCTGGGTGTTCGGCATGGCGACTAGTAGATTAGACTTTAGTAATTCTAGTCTACTTCGACTCAGCGGTCTTATTTCTATAACGCGATCTGGATGTTTTACTTCACAAGGTAGCCTGACCATCTGAGCTTTATGATCCGAACGAACTCCATTCACTATGCTACTGTCTATATGAGAACTGTTTAACCAAATATTATCTATACAAGTGGCCGAGGTCGGAGTAACTCTGGTAGGTACTTCAAACAAGTAGTCAAAATTGAAAGATTTCAAAAGAGTGATGTACTTATCTTTTTCAATTGATTGTGATAAAATATCGATATTAAAGTCGCCACAGACCACTACTGACTTTTTACCACTGGTTGCTTTACTGAGTACATCCTCCATAATTTCTATAAAAGATGTTAAATCACCTGATGGTGTTTTATAAATGCAAATTATCAGATACTGATCCATCTCTGCACAAGCAATCTCGCAAACACGATCAACAGAACAGCCTGAGACGTCTCTACGTTCCTTAAAAGTCAAACCATTTTTCACTAAAATAATAGATCCACCACCCTCTGCTGTAGTTCTGTTGAACGCGCTGGCCAATACGTAATTATTTACATTGAATTTAATCATGTGGTTTTTTAACCAAGTTTCTGTTAAGCAGACTACATCTACATTAAACTCTTCTGTAAATAATTCTAAATCTAGTATTTTGCCAGTGAAGCGATTAATATTTTGGTGTAATAAAGTTACACTATTGTGCTTCTCTGTTGTCCTAACAGTCAGTTTAAAGACAAATCCGCAGTTGGAGATGTCGTCCTATCCAAGGGGGAGGGGGAGCTTTGATTTCCGAAAACGGAATTAATAAAAGATGCTAAAGATTTAGCAAGTCTGTCAGTTGTAATACTGTAATCACTAATAGCATTATTAGTGTCAAAAAATATAACGTCACTATGACGGCACGTCAGCTTATATATAAGCTTATTAAGATTACACGCATGACTGTTAGCACTGCATGGAGAAGCAGAATAGGGTAATGCGCCTATAATAACATTTTTAGCACCTAGCTTAGACAGGCAGTCAAACTCAGCCTTCATCTCAGAGTACCTAATATTTGAACCATCACCCAACATTAATACAATTGTTGTTTGTTCATTTATATGGGTATGTTTGATGTTATCTATAATTTTTAGAAATGAGGCATCGGGCATACAATGATTTATAACACAGCTGTTGAGAATATTATTACATAGAATTTTGCCCAATCCTCGCCCTATCCTATCTGAGAAAACAAGGGTTCTACTTACATTATTAGAGGCTGGAATTATATTTTCCGGTGACACCGACAAGCTCGGCGAGCAACTCGGCGAGGTGTCATCTTTTCAAAACAATATACATTGTATAGTTAAATATAAAATTACAGTGTCAGCCACAACAAAACTACAATGCTACAGTAGAAAACCTATTTCCGCGATAGATTACCCGCTATCACTGCCAAACATAATTAATATGCTTTTGAAATAAGTGTTCGTCTTACTACAGATTTTAATTTTGAATAATAATCGTAATCAAGAATAATCTTCTGATATTATACAATAGATTCTTATCAATCTATTCCTGAAATGTAAAATATTCTTAATAATATTTTTTGACCTATGAAAAGAAAAATGTTTTCGCCCTTTATAAAAAACTTGATCCATCTTACGAACAGAAGAAAATAAGCATACATCTTACGGGTAATATTTCAGTGAAGGAGTTTAGATCGATTTACCTTTTAAGGGTAGCACATTAGCGAGAGCTGATAGACAAACGTAAGAGTTATAAACAGTTATACACGTACAACAACGTATAAACCAATATTGCTGAAACCAAAACAATCTCATAAAAATATTACCTATTGTATTTGGCCGAACCTGGTTGGTTCTCGTGAAAAAATAAAAACAGTGCTATTTTGTTAATATGTAACGTTTATATTTTGGCATAATTGTTTTATACGACATCGATGTGAAGAGTTAAAATTAAGCAGTAACATTACGTGTCGAATATAGTGAATCTTGTAAATTAGACAGTACCACGATTGACTAAATAAAACAAAAATAAGAAAAAAAACGTTGTCATATAAGTCATAAACAATGCATAACGCATGCAATGTGTGCATAGAAAATCACGATATCATTTAGGTGACTTTGAGACTAGCCGGTGCGGAGTGGTACGCACGATTGCGATACCTTATGCATTGGGTACGATAAGAGAAAGATGTCAGCTGTCAGTTTCAACCGTCAGTCGACTCAGTATCGCTTCTTTACTGTGCGCCTACATTCAAAAGATTGTATCGTGACGTTGAAAAGATTAAAGTGACAGAGATCACAGAGATGCAGCGGTCGTGCGGTTAGTTCTTACTAAATACACAACGGCGCTACGATCTATGTGGAGTTTTTCACTGGTATCTCTATCTCGGTATATATATTGTACTTTGTGATCGTGACTAGCGCGAGAAGTGAATGATATGTGAATATTACTACTACGCCAAAATGTAATATTTACTGATCGGATACTGTCAGTTAAGTGAGGAAATCTGAGTGACATCAGTAAGTAGTCAGCCTCATAAGTAGCTGGACAGTTCAAAAATAATGTTAGAGCAATACAGTACAAAGGCGTTAAGCCCCTTGTGAGGCCGACTGTATACGTTATAGAACAAAACATCACATAACATTCCGCCGCCGCCAAGTCAAGAAAACGCCTTACCCTTAAGTATTCATCAATAAAATATGAACGTCTGAAACTCACATGTCGAGTTATAGATTTGAATTTGCTTTTAGGTAATGGTAGGTATATGTATTTGACGTTTAGACTGTATATGATGAAGAGTTGCATTTGGCAACTAAACATTCCAATCCAATTTGATAGTTCATTCCTAGGTACATAAGTATATCTCATCTCATCATGAATGCGCTCTGCGCACATGCGTAGGTACCTATACTATAACTGGCTATAAAAAAGCAAGCGCATAAACCAAATGGATTAAAAAAGGAGTTGAAAACCTATGCGCTGTCTACGTAACATCTTAGGCATTACTTGGAAGGACAAGGTTACCAATCAGAGGGTTCTTGGCACAGCGCAGCTGCCCAGCTTGTATGCTCTTCTCAAACAGAGACGCCTGAGATGGCTGGGCCATGTGCATAGGATGGAATCCTCTCATATACCTCGCCGTATCATGCTTGGCGCTATAGCCAACGCTAGGAGAAACGTTAGGAGACCGATGCTGCGCTTTAAGGACTGCACTAAGCGTGATATGGCGTGCTTTCGAATAAACAATCAGGCCTGGGAATCACTTGCCGTTGATAGAGACGGATGGCGCAAACGCGTTGTGGATGGCAGAAAGTTGTGTGATGAAGCCTGGTTTGACGAATTAGCAAACAAAAAGTTGCGCAGACATCAAATCTGAACTATAGCTTCAGACGTCAACCTTTACTGCAATAACTGTGGAAGATCGTGCCGTTCCCGCATTGGTCTATACAGTCACCAAAAACGGTGTACAGAAAATGCACAGCAATGCTTAAATCGTCTGCAATAGACGTAAAGGCCTATGATGATGATGAAAACCTAAATAAGAGACGAGTAAATAAATACATGTGGTAACGATATACTTCTGAGAGAACTTTGCCTTCTTGTTAATATTCTCCTGTTCTGTCGCAAACACTAACGTTGCAAAAGTTGTAATTTTTTAAAGACTGAATACTGTGAGTTACTAGCTTTATGGACTATATTATCTCTTTCCTAACTCGTAATTTTTTAATATATATATTTTTTAATAGAACAGCGCTGTTTCATTTCCTCAACATTCGTATTAATTTTCTGAAATCGTTATATTATTATTTTCATGATTGCTTTAAAACAAACGTTATAAAATGTATGAAAAGTAAATAGAAACGAAATATATGCGACATGAATGCATTTAATAATCTTAAATAAATCGTATATCGAGATGGATCTGGACGACTTGACATGACACACGTAAATTATAATTTACTCAGTATTATGAAGGATTATTAAGTGAATGACGATTTCTGATAATGAGATACATTTCTTTTCATTTCTCATATTCAAAAAAAAGTCTTTTCTAGCCCCTTTCGTGGGTGCAAAACTCGTTTTTTCTCCATGTAATTTTTATTTTATTTTCCATTTCTACCCTGCCCAGAGTATTTTATTCCCTGCCCGTTTAGAAGAAGCAAAAACGAGATTTGGACCCTCCAAACGGCTAAGTGGCTAGACGATAAAAGACTTTTTCTTTGACTAATGTCAAGTTCCTAAGTTGGTAAAACCACATAGACAAGAAAACTTAAATCTAATCCTCATAATTCTAATAATATTATAAACGTGAAAGTTTGGATATATGTACGTTCTACTTAATCCCAAAACCTACTTGACGAATTTTTATAAAACTATCCAGTTATGTACCTTATACGAGGGCTGCCTTTAAAGTTGTGTCGTTTGGAAAAACTAACGACAATTTAAGTGTTAAATGGTATTTATTGTTTTTCAAAGTAATGACCGTGATATGTAATACACTTTTTCATTCGATCGAACCAATTTTCGAAACACTTATTCCAGTCCGAAGTCGGGGTCTCCAAAATGGCCGTTTTGTATGCCTCAACCGCTTCTTCAGGCGTCTGGTAACGTTGACCACGAAGTTGTTGCTTGATTTTTGGAAAAGTAAAAAAATCGTTAGGGCTTAAGTCTGGACTGTACGGCGGGTGTTCCAGAATTTCGACGTTTTGCTCTTTTAAAAACGCAATTGTTTGCTGGGCGGTGTGCGAGCTCACATTATCGTGGTGCAGTCTTATACGACGTCTTGGGTTATTTTTTCGAAACTCGCCGATGACTTCTGGTAAACAGACAGTGGTATACCAGTCAGCATTAACCGTTTTACGATCCTCGAGCAAGATGGTGGCAACGTGGCCACTTTTCGCCACAAACGTGGCGACCATTTTTTTCGAAGTGCTCCGTGAGCGTATTACTTTGGACGGTTTTGGCTCATCTTGGAACACCCACACAGTCGACTGCTGTTTAGAATCGGGATTGTAGGCATATATCCAAGATTCGTCACCACTGATAATGTCGTAAACATGTTCCGAGTTTCCTCGGTTAAATTGCCGCAGAGTTTTGCGACACCATCGAACGCGAGGCGTTTTTTGGTCTTCACTGAGTAAATGTGGTATCCAGCGTGAGATCATCTTTTTTACGCCTAAGTGATCATGCAAAATACTGTGAACACTGGTCCCTGAAATACTTAAGGAAGCTTCTATCTCACGGTATGTCGCATGGCGATCTTCGACGATCAGTTGCCGTATAGCATCAATGTTCTCCTGGGTTACGGCTGTTTTTGGTCGACCTTCACGATGTCTATCACCAAGACTAGAGCAACCACGTTGAAATTCTAAATACTAGTTCCACAGTCCGGAGGCATGGTGCTTTATCATTGAAAACCGTAGTCAACTCTTTGAAGCACTGAAGTCGCGTCAAGCCCCTTTTGAAGTTGTAAAAAATTATCGCACGTAAATTTTCCTTCGAAATTTCCATTTTCACAACTGACTTGTCAACTTTGACTAAAACGGTTGGGCCGATTTCGAGTCATTCTTTTGTTTTCGAATTCTAAATTCAAATATTTTAAGATGACACTAGTTCTTTTTTATGAAATCACGGGAGGTGTGCAAACGACACACCTCAAAAAGACCCCTTTAAAAGGCAGCCCTCGTACATCGGAATAGGACATAATTTATGTCAAATTTCATCCCTTTTAGGGCCAAAAAAGGGGATGAAACTGAAATGTAGCCTCGGATAGCTTTAAAACGTAATGAAATAATTAGTTCTCCCTCGGTGTTTTTTAGTCCATCAGGTTCACCCAAATAGCCTAGAACATTTAGATTCTATACGATTATTAAAAACGTGAAAGTCTAATTGTTTTTTTATGGTAAACTCAAGGCAATTAATGAGTTCTATGTGTACGAAGTCACGGGCAAAAGCTAGTATGTCATAAGCGTTCACACACTTATAAATTAGTTTTAGTAACAACAACCGCCTTGAAAGTTAAGTTAAGATGAGAGATTCTAGGCATGAGTAGACCTACCAGTAGTAGCTGCATACTCATCAGAACGTGACGAAGGTCTTATCCACGACGATAAGTGATATAATTTTTAAGGAAAAAAAACCGACTTCAATGGGGTAGGCCGTAGAAAGATTATTATACTCAGATGGTGCACTCTTGGGGAATATTGGGGAGCTTTGTCCAGCAGTGGACTTCCTTTGGCTGATATGGTGGTGGTGGTGGTGCACTCTTAGATTACATACAATAAAATAAAAATGGCTATAAGTATGTTTATAATGGTAGAAGTCTAAGTACTCTAAATTCCTCATGGAATCATGAAAAAACCTTGCTTGCTTGACAAACAAAACGAAGAGAACAAATCGCCAAACTTGAACTACGCGTCGTTGAAGAGTTCCGTTCTGATCATCATCAGCAGTTCCACTTCATCAAATGTCACTTTTATGAATAAAAATGCTTGATTAGTTCATGAAAATACTAAAATTACTATTTGTGTGCCTTTCACATTTGAAGAGTTCCCTCGATTCCTAATGGATCCCATCATCAGAACTCGAGCATGACAAAAATCAATCGTGAAAATAGAACTTGCTTAACAAACACAGCTAGAAGGACAAATCGCCAAACGTGAACTTTTCGTCGTTGAAGAGTTCTGTTTTGATCATCATCAGCAGTTCCACTTCCTGAAATGTCACATTTTTGAATGATAATGCTCGATTTGTTGATAAAAACACAAAAATCACTGTATGTTTTCCTTTAAGATTTGAGGAGTTCCCTCAATTCCTCATGGATCCAATCATCAGAAATCGAGCATGACAAAAATTAATCGTGAAGATAGAACTTGCTTAACAAACACAGCTAGGAGGACAAATCGCCAAACGTGAACTTTTCGTCGTTGAAGAGTTCTGATCATCATCAGTAGTTCCACTTCATCAAATGTCACATTTTTGGATGAAAATGCTCGATTTATTGATAAACACACAAAAATCACTATATGTTTGCCTTTAAGATTTGAGGAGTTCCCTCAATTTTTCATAGATCCCATCATCAGAACTGCGTTTTGACAAAAACGGGACCAACTTGGATACTTACAATCAAAAAAAGAATTTTCTAAATCGGTTAAGAAATGACGGAGTTATGGAGTAACAAACATTAAAAAAAAAACATACAACCGAATTGATAACCTCCTCTTTTGAAATCTTGAAGTCGGTTAAAAATGGCAACCATCATACTTCTGCTGGAGTTGGGGTCTATAAAATATATAGGCTTGCTTACCTATTTAAGGACTTTTTGTTTTGATTATTTGATGGCTTACTATCCATATTAGTCACACTATTTTATAAATTGTAACGAGTCATCAACCTATACAGGGTATGGCCTGTAATAGGAGCAATCAATATAAAGGACGCTTCCTTAGAGCAGGCAGAAACCTATTGTGTCCAAAAAAAATATGTTTTTTCGATTGGGAGAAATTTTGATCTAAAGTTATAACCTCCAAGTAATGGATCTTGGCACCCAGAGATTATAGCGCGGCAGTCAATGCTGATTTTGAGGTTGCTTCAAGTTTTGACTCATAATCGTTGTCGCATTTTTGGTTTAAAGGGATATTTTTTTTTAATAAGTTTTAGTGTTTTTTAAATAAATAGTTCCTAATATCACTCCAGTAGACTAAACAAGTACATGTAAGCTATTTTAGTATAAATAAAACAATCATTTTTTTTTAAAATTGAAACCATTTGGAAATAATTACTAGATAGCTCAATAGTGTACCATTTAATTAATTGCTCCTATTACAGGCCACACCCGTTATATGATATTTAATGTGGCAATGTGTGGTATTTTACTTAGTGCTTTGATTGAATATTTATTCTATGTGCAAACGAAAGTGTCTTACACGGTAGCAAAATGTCTCGGGCGTGGCGTTTTCATACCTCACTACGCTCAGGATTCCATATTCTAGAATCCTTCATTTTTTAAAGATTCAACGCGCTAACCCATTCTATACAATAAAATTAAAATACGTTATTAATCATGATTTATTAAAATATTTAATGCTTATTTTTATTTTAAATGGCCTCTCCTTCGGTGAAGAAGGAGGGATGGTAATGAGACTCCATGGGTTACCAGCCCTGATAGGAGAATATACATTGATTAATTAATAGGTATTTTTACCAATATAGGTAACAATACAGGTTTTTTGATAAAAATAAAAAAACTGAAATACAAGCATCCTAGGTAATTGCTACCCCGGGATAATGAATGTGAAACATGGATATGCTAACATAAAGAGACGAGGAATACTTGGAGCCATTCTAGATGTGGTGTTGGCGAAGGACGGAAGGGATAAGATGGACAGAACAAGTAACCAGCGAAACTGTTCGAAATAAAAAATACGTTACCTCCATCACTTAGTGTATAGTGTTTATACAACCTAGATTTGCTGTAGTGGAACGATGTTCCCACTGTCCGGCGATGTCAACCGCTCTCGGGTGAATTTATACCCCAGAGGAATGTGAGAGCCGAGTAGTGCTACGGAGGAGTCACAGCGCGTGGGCAAAGTAGCCACAATTGACTTTACGCACAAATGCAAATGAAATTAGATCTATCAACTTCCTCTTCTTATTTTCTCAGCCCGTAAACCATAACACAAAATGACAGAGAAAAAATATAATTATGGACTCCTACCCTGCTTAGCACTTTTAGTGCCGGGAGCGGCGGGCTGTCGCGTAGGCGCTTACCTCTACATACGGTTATGTTATCGGCTATGAGCTTAGTGCTACAAAATCGTTGGCAATGAAAGTGTTAGGACATGACAGGACAGTAAGGACAGTAAGTAGGTTCACGAATGAATGAGTGAGTGAGATTACAGAATTAAAACTCTTTGAGACGTAACCATGGTAGCAACAGATTTTATTTAGTGAATATGAATAAGGTACTCATATTTATTAAGAGCACCTAATTAGTAAAACGAAATTGCAATTTGTTTTAACTAAACATTCATATAAATGAAAATTCATGGTATGACTTGTTAAACGCGAAACATCCTCCGTAATTAACATTTAGTAATTGTCTTGTCACAAGTAGGTTTAGGCAAGCGGCAATGAAAGTGAAATGAAACCTCGTTTGTATGGAAACTCGAGCGAGAATATCGACTCGCTTAAATAACACTCATGAATATTAAAACGCATTTCAGGGGCTTTTTAATAAGTATTTATGAGAGAACCAATGTTTTTGTTTGGCGATCATGGTTCTATTGCGTTGTAGATTAAATTATAAGGTCCGCCTGTTGTTTACCTCTATATTTTATTTTTTTACTAGCTTTTGCCGCGAATACGTCCGCGTGCAACTCGTTACATCGTCCGCTAATAGTGTAGACTTGCTAACGTCATATTATGGAAGTTTACAGGAGAGGCGAAAACATGATTGAAATTAAAATATTAAACCCCGAAAAACGGGAATCGGAAATGATCTTCCTGTAAATCAAAAGGTACTTAATGTCCAATCCACGCTGCGCCTTCCGGTAAGGGGTCACCACTCGAGAACCTTTTCACTCTAATGGTCGTCGGTTCTACGTGCAATGTGCCCCGCCCTCTGCCATTTAAGTTTAGTGATTCGGAGGGCTGTCAGATAATTGGGTTCTACTGCGGATGACCTCATTTCTGATGCGATCACGCTGAGATACTCCAAGCATAGCCCTCTTATGAGGCCCATAGTAAGCGAGTACGTCTCAGTGCTTATTATGTCATTACTGGCAACACACACTGGTCAAAGACTCTCGTCTTGAGACACTGTAATATAATTCTTTTGAGAATATGAAAAATCGGCTTAGTACGTTTATCGCGATAGTAGAAATAAAAACTCCATTAATTTTGATAAGAGGTGAATCTAACCCCAAAACAGTGATTGTATTGGATTTACAGCTCAAAAGTCACGAAATATTACATAACTTTGCGATGTTATACTTATTCGTATATACCAAAAACACGAAACAAAGTTATATTTTGCGAGAACACACATCCAGGCGATCAAAATTCTTACGAAAATGGTGGGTATAATATTGGAGTTAGCCGATACCCTTAAAACGCGTAGAGTTCACTGTTACTCATCATGTGATTTAAGCAATTAGTTAAAATAGACGCCAAATCCGATGAAACCCAAACACGAGTTTCCTGCACGCTGGTTTCAAAGCAACTGATCTGCAACGCGTTTCGTCCAAAGAGTACATTATATATACTGAGGTTTCGTCGTCGTTTTCAAGCCGGTTTCAAAATGGTTGCGTCATGTGCGGTCTTTCAAAGTAGTCTATGGCATAAACTCAAAAGCAACTAGAAGTTGCAGTTTCGTTGCAGTTGCGTTTCACCATGTGTGCTGAGCCTTACGTAACGCTTTAAACGTAGGTAAAGTAGATCTGTCACTTTCTTATGGGAAAATGGACTAAGCTAGTCGGACTTAATTTTTTTTGTTATGGAAAGAACAAAACAATTATTTACGTACCATGAAAATAGATTTAACTAAAATAATATAAATAAAATTAATATTAATTTTATTCTTATACAATATTAGATCTTATTATTAGAACTCGTCATATGACAAATATTATAGGAGGATTCTTCGGCATTCTCCATGGATCAGGCGTTACAACAATGAAGCATTAAATTAATACCTATTACATTCTGAATCTAAAATGTTGGAACGAAAATTACGACGCCATCTGAATTATGCGGATTCCATCGAGAGCTCGACCATTTTTGTCGGAGTTATTTAATGAAACATGATTTGTCACTTAAATCAGAAATCACGTTAAAATACTGCCACTTTCACACAATGTCACACGCAATTGTCACTCGAAATGTTTCGTTTACGTTAATTACTACGTTAATTTTTCAACGAAAGTACTAGTCCGTGACCCCGGTCCAAAATTGCCGACGTCATCTGACAGCACGATAAAACGCATGGCACACTCTCAGAAAAGTCTCTACTCTCTACTTTTAAGCGTAGCTGGCTTTTATTATCTTTCTTAGATGATTGTTTACTTCAGAGGATACGTGCTCAATTGCACATGCCTCGAGGGCATCCTTGGCTGGCAATCCATTAATAAGGTCAAGATTGCAAGCTAACCAAATTCATCCTATAATACTAACCGACCCATTATTTATCCTCGCAATCATAGGCCCCACCACCTCCCTCTCCACGGCAGCCACTGCTAGCAGCAGAGCGAAGTTGTCAGCCATAAACACACGTGGTGGACTAGCTATCAATGCAGACCTGATTGCATGCTATTAGTGGTAGTGTCATTCTGTCCTAATATACTAACCGATCCATTCTTCGTCCTCCCAATCATAGGAACCACCTCCCTCTCCACCGCAGCCACTGCTAGCAGCGGAGCGAAGATGGCCAGGGATATCAGCCATAGACACGCGAGTAGACTGCACGCGCCTCGCCTGGAGGGCATCCACGGCTGACGGAGTGATTGAGTGATGGCCAGGTATCGATCCACGGACATGGCCGTGATTGTGAATACTGATGACGCTACTGCTACCCCTGTGGAAGAAATAATTGTAATATTATTTTTTTTACTAAAATGGCTCTTAGGGTGGTCGTCGCAGTCGACAATGAATATTTATTTTTATTTGCCGTTATTTTTAGATAATAATGGCTTTGTATCAGAATTTCTTTTGAGATCTTTGAAATTATGATTAGAAACTATATAATTGTATTCACTATCAGTATGTAAAGAAATTTGGGTTGATCTAAATGAATTATATTTTCTCGTAGGCAAACTCTTAGCATAGCTCGCTTGCCCTACGAGATTGAGTCAGAAAGGAGGAGATTCGTAGGAGAACTAGGGTCATCAACATAGCTCAGTGAATTGCAAGACTTGAGTGGCAGTGGGCGAGGCACATTGCTCGTAGAACCGATGGCCAAGAAAGGTTCTTGATCACGCACCGGAAGCTACATCTTTAAAATTCCCAATTGACACTACCTTGTCAGTTTTAATTTCACTGAATATTTTCAAATTGGGCCTTGTTGACGTTCAGGCGACACGATGGTGACTATACACGCGCGCTTTCAGGCGACTTGGTATTTCTATTGTACTTGTCGCCTGTACAAGACCTTAGAGATTGAGTTAGTGTCTTGTAGACTGTATCAGGAACAGTGTTGTGTGGTTTAGTTGATATTTAACAAGTAGGTACATATATTGTGACCTGTTTAAATGTTGGTTGTGAATTATCATTGTACGTTTGTGAAAAGGTTCAATGGAATATTAGGTACATAGTCTTTCGTTTTGTTTTAAACATTTCATTTACTACTACAATTTATACGCGCACAAAGACGCCATTGAAAGCTAAAAGCTAGTAAAATAAATTTGAATTTGGATAACCGCCAACCTCTGGCTGAAAGGTAGATGTTTAATCCCAATAGCAATGACTTTTACTGTGCAGAATCGGCAGAAAATGGTTTAGATATTAATTGGAGAACATGGTTATACAATTGAGCGAAAAAAGTAAAAGTTATGTAGGTGTGTATGTACGGCAACAACCTTCACTAACCATTAGTTTAGGCTAGGTCAGCCAGGAACCACGAATATCAAATTTCAAAGTTCAGAGATGAATGTGAACTTATAATAATCGAGCGACAGAGATGGAATTACGAAATAAAAAATTTCTGGTAGCATTACTGGTACACATACATAATTATATAATAAACCACCATTATATATTCACAGGATATTGTATTTTTTGTCACGATAATTACGCGTAATCGTTTCGGCTTATGAAAACAACGAATATAATAAGATAATAATTGTATTGATCATACATTGTCAAGGTCATATCATATGCATTTAAAGCAAACAAGGAGACACTTTTATTGTTCTTAATTTTTATGACGTTGATATGAGAAGTCATCTCCTGTTAAGTAATATGGGTAGGTGTTAAAAGTACATACTTTAATATTAAAGTTTGTTACTCGGGTAGTAAAATAATTGTTTACTTACTAACTGCGTTGCGGATTTAAATATTTTAATGTGGTTATCTCCTTGTTTTTTAATATTTTATTGGGATAAAACGTTCTAAAAATATCGAGTAAACGCAGTTAAATCACCTGATATTAAAATTTTTCGCACAACCGGTTTTCATTTAGCCCGGAACTCGCGGATGCCCTCTAATAACCTTTGTAAGAATGCCCGACAGAATACAAATGACATTCATTTCCAAAGTAAAATGGTAAAATATCTGCAGAAAACCTAACAAATTAGAAATCACAGTGTCAGTAATACTCGCTGGTCGATTAAACCATTCCGTATAATTTTAAAAATTGTGCAGTAATAAAAGCTTTTTAGGGTTCCGTAGTAAACAAGAAACCCTTATAGGTTCACCATGTCTATCTGTACGTTCGAAGTTTATCTCGGTAACCGTTACTACTACAAAACTGTAATTTGACATATCAATCACGACGTGAACAAGGTAGAATAAAATATAATAAAAAATGTTTTAGTGTACCTCACCCACACGTAAACTGGGAATGCAATTATTTTTCTTGCAATACCCATCGTTTGTGGTATCGTTTGATAGCTCCTTAAAGTAATGTGGATTTTATCACATTTTTTGATTCAGGATTCCGTTTGTGTAATATTACACTTTAAACAGCAACTTTTTGTTGCAGTCAAGTATTTGAGATGCACCGAACAATGGATGCACGTTAAATAACAACAAAGGCGTTCGGCTACTATTAAATTAAATTAATATTTGGATACAAAGCCAGTGTGACATTCCTTCCATTAATTAGGTCTTGGTGTAATTTTTTCTCTAGCTTATGTTAATATGGTTACTGGCTGTGAAAAGTGCGTTCGCAGGATCATTACAATAAAAAAATGGTTTTTAGTAGACACTTGCAGCATATAGGTAGGGCAACGAAATACAAAAGTGTGCAAAAAATCGTGCGATGATAAATTATAATAGCAGATTCATCCGATATAAGTTATTGTTGAGTTAAAATTTTGATCTTGGCGGCAAAGCCACTGTTTTCAATTAGTTTAGGCAGCATGAGCGCTCTCTCTCTATGACTGTCGTGTTCTTACTGTGCAGATATTGTGTTAACGAAATAAAACAAATCAAGTGGAAATCTCAGTTTTTATTAAGAAATATGTCCTATCCTCAATAGGTTATGGACTCAGGAAGCTCTGAAAACTGAAGAACGGAGAAAACAGTAAAGAAAAGTCATATTTTGCATTTTCGAATATATCACGCCGCTTAACCTCAAAATGGAACGCACATTGAGTGTGGATAAGTTCGACGGAAAGAACTTCAGGCAATGGAAATTCCAGATAAAGTGTGCCCTGAAAGCGAAAGGCATCGATATTTCAATACCGAAAACAGAAGCAAATGCGAGTGGATGGTCAAAAACTGACGGGATGGCTATGTACATTATTACGTCATCGATGGATTTAAATCAAATAACCCTCATAGAAAACTGTGAAACTGCTTCGGAAATAATGTCTAAATTAGAATCCATATATGAACAAAAAAGTGAATTAAACAAAATGTTAATTCATGAAAGGTTTTACCAGTACAAAATGTCACCAAGTGACAGTGTGGCACAACATATTGCAAAGGTTGAGAATCTCGCCAAACAGCTCAAGGAAAGTGGTGAAAGTATTAGTGACACTGCCATAATAACGAAAATATTAGGAACTTTGCCTCCTAAATATAGATCCCTTCGACAAGCGTGGATGTTGCTGGATCCCAGTAAACAAAACTTGAACAACTAAACAGCGAGACTACTGGATGAAGAGGCAAATATTACTTGTGAAGAAGAACAAGAAATGGCTTTGTTGGTTGCTAATACTAAACTGAAGAAAGAATTCACTAAAAATGAACCTAGTACAAGTAATGTGAGTAAAGAGAAACCTGCGAAGCATCGTTTCGAATGTTACAACTGTGGAAAAAGGGGACACTTTGCAAGAGAATGTCGTGCACCAAAGAGAGGGAATAAGAAACCAGCTCAAGATAAAAATACCATGCTAGCTTTTAATGTAGCAGAAGAGTCTCACATTTGCAGTGGTTCAGATGAAGACACCTGGATCTTAGATAGTGGTGCTTCGGCACACATGACGTACAGAAAAGAATTCTTTGAAGAATATACAGTTTGTACTCAGAAATCATTGACACTGGGAAACAAAGAATCCATAGAAGTGTGTGGAATTGGAAAGGTTTTAATAAAAAGATGTGTTAATGGACAGTGGGAGCTAAGCATGTTGCATGGAGTACTACATGTGCCAAGCTTAAGAAGAAATTTATTTTCTGAAGGTATGATAACAAGAAAAGGTTATTCCATTGTGAAGAAGGACAGTAGTGCTTTTATTTACAAAGGTGATGATGTTGTGATGTGTGCAAAAATGAAAATGAACAATTTATTTGAACTGGATATTGAAACAGTTGTTCCTGACACGTGCAATTTAGTGCAGAACAGTAAAAGTGATATTAAAAGGTGGCACGAGAGATTAGGACATTTAAACTTTAAAGAAATTAAAAAAATGAGTACGAACAATGTTGTGGACGGTTTAAAAATTGAAAAAAGTAGTGAAACTGACTTAGTGTGTGAAGCATGTGCTTATGGGAAGCAGTCTCGTTTTCCATTCCATAAATCAAGTCGTGCAGAACTACAACCTGGTGACTTGGTATATAGTGACGTCTGTGGTCCAATGAGTCATACATCGTTCCAAGGTATGAGATATTTTTTATTATTCAAGGATGCGGCAACAAGCTACAGACAGGTGTACTTCATGAGGAATAAGAGTGATACTCTTGAACATTTCAAGAAGTATAATGCTATTGTCAAAAACAAATACTTGCACAGTGTAAAAACTCTACATACAGATAATGGAAGAGAATACATTAACAATGCATTTAGAGAATATTTAAATAAAGAAGGTATTGTACATGAATGCACCGCCCCATATTCACCCGAGCAAAATGGACGGGCCGAAAGAGAAATCCGTACAATTGTAGAAAGTGCTCGATCCATGCTGTATGCACGTGATGTTTCTCTGGAGTTGTGGGCAGAAGCCATAAACTGTGCAGTTTATTTGCTCAATAGAACTTCATCTAGCCAAATATCAGATAAAACACCATCAGAGTTGTGGAATGGAGTTAAGCCAATTTTGGAGCATGTAAGGATATTTGGTAGTGAAGGGTATGTACATATACCTGACCAGTTAAGAACCAAATTAGAAAAAAAGAGTGAAAAGATGATATTGGTTGGTTATGATAATACCAATTACAGGATGTTTAACATGAAAACAAAACAAATTAAAATATCAAGAAATGAAATTTTTGATGAGGATAAAGTTCCTGAAAAAAGACAGAATATAGCAAAAATATTCATAGAAGAAAGTGATGAAGATATACAGCAGGATAACTCTAAAGTCATACTTGAAGGCGAACCTGCATTGGGTGAAAATTCTTTAAATAATGACTCACTGAATGAGAATGAGGAAAGTATGCACAGCTGCAACAATAATGATCCTGATTATCAACGTGAAAATTCTCTACGTGAACCAATACTTCTGAGACCAAGGAGAAATTTTAATTTAGAAGCTAATTTGGTGGAATTTGAATTACCAGCATCATTTGACGAAGCAATGAAGAGTTCACTGAAGAATGAATGGTTGCAAGCCATTAACGAAGAACTAAATGCTCATGATGAGAATCAGACTTGGACCCCAGTAAAGCGAGCTGGACAGAGAACACTCACAACCAAGTGGGTATTTTCCATTAAAAGGGATGTTGATGGAAAAGTAAACCGTTACAAGGCTCGATTATGTGCGCGTGGGTTCAATCAAGTCCCTGGTATTGATTACCAGCAAATATTTTCTCCTACTACAAGGTATGATTCAATTAGAATTATTTTTAGTATTGCGGCAAAATATAACTTGGAGATACAACAATTTGATGTCAAAACAGCCTTTTTGAACGGGGATCTTGAGGAAGAAATTTATTTAGAAATACCTGATGGTGTGCTTGTTGACAAAAGTAATGTATTAAAATTAAATAGGTCACTCTATGGGCTGAAACAGGCATCAAGGTGTTGGAACAAAAAGTTTACTGAATTTTTAAAATCATATGGTTTTGTCCAGTCACAAGCAGACTACTGTGTATATGTTAGAAATGTTGAAAATATCAAAGTTATACTGATAATATATGTTGATGATGCTCTTATAATATCATCAAGTAAAACGATAATAAAAGATATGATCAGTTTTTTGAAACTGGCATTTAAAATTAAGGAATTGAATTTGTCATATTTTGTGGGCATAGAAATATTAAAGTCTGATAATTGCATATGTTTACATCAAAGAGAATATATAGAACAAATTATCAAAACTTTTAATACGAGTGAATGCAATCCTGCATCAACTCCTGCTGATCCTAATATTGTTATATGTAAAAATCTTGAAGAAAGTACTGTGAATTTCCCTTATAGGGAAGCTATTGGCTCACTGTTTTTTCTATGCTCAGTGTCAAGACCTGATATCTCATATGCGGTGAACATGTTGAGTCGTTATATTAATAATCCTAATCAACAACATGTTAATGCAGTGAAACGTGTGATTAGATATTTAATTAATACAAAAAATATTTGTATTAGATATGGAGAAAGCAATGATCTTGTAGGGTACTCCGATGCTGACTTTGCAGGTGATGTGGATACTCGAAAGTCCACTACAGGATATATATTCTCGATGAATGGCGGGCCAGTTACATGGTTAAGCCAAAAGCAAAAGACCATTGCTCTCTCTACCACAGAAGCAGAATTTGTCGCAGCCTGCGAGTCTGCTAAGGAAATACTGTGGTTACAGCAATTGTTAATGGACTTAGGTGAAAGCTATGATTGTACTAAGCTATATGTTGACAATCAGAGTGCCATCAAGTTAATCAACAATCCAGTGTTTCACAAACGAACCAAACACATAGATGTCAAATACAATTTTGTTCGTGAGAAAGTGGAGAATGGTTTCATAAATATATCCTATGTCCCAAGTAAGAATCAGCTTGCTGATATATTAACAAAGCCATTGCCCACTCAATCGTTTGTCTTTCTTAGAGAACAAATAATGAACAGGCTGTAACATTGAAGTATTGTCTTTTTGTTGTTATAATGAAAAATTTTAGTGGGAGTATTGAGTTAAAATTTTGATCTTGGCGGCAAAGCCCCTGTTTTCAATTAGTTTACTTTCTCAGTCTAGATGGCAGCATGAGCGCTCTCTCTCTATGACTGTCGTGTTCTTACTGTGCAGATATTGTGTTAACGAAATAAAACAAATCAAGTGGAAATCTCAGTTTTTATTAAGAAATATGTCCTATCCTCAATAGTTATTACTCTTATTAGTTTGCATTGCCAAACCAACGCCGTTGTCGGAAAATCGCGTAGGTACAGTAAAACATACCTTTTTTAACCGACTTCAAAAAAGGAGGAGGTTCTCAATTCGTCCGAATATTTGTTTTTATGTATGTTCACTCGGAGACTAGTGGACCGATTTCAAAAAATCTTTTTTTGTTTGCATGGGTTTGTTTTCTAGTTGGTCTCATTGTCACCAAGTCTGGATCTGATGACGGTATTTGGAAAAATCGAGGGAACTCCTCAAATTATATAGCAAGAGGATGGGGTAAGGCAAAATCGAAGGAACTCCTCAAATTATAAAGCAAGAGGATGGGGTAAGGCAAAATCGAAGGATCTCCTCAAATTATATAGCAAGAGGATGGGGTAAGGCAAAATCGAAGGAACTCCTTAAATTATATAGCAAGAGGATGGGGTAAGGCAAAATCGAAGGAACTCCTCAAATTATATAGCAGGAGGATGGGGTTTGGCAAAGTTAGGAGTCGGTGTTTTTTTGTTAAAAATTTACTTGTAACCCTAATTGTCATTGTGACAGGAGCGAAAACGGTACGTGTTTCGATTTCCTTGACTGTATGTCTGGCAGTAACTGAAACCTACTAAAGCGGAAACCCGTTCTAAATGCGCAAGTACTGTTATAAATGATCCTTTCGATACCATTACAAATATGGAGTGGACTGTATACAAATATGGGGTTAACTGATTCAAAGTTCCTCTCGTAAAATACCAGTGACTGACTCTACTCTAACTACTCTTACTGCCACTTTGGTTGTACTTCTTCTTATGATTCGTAACAAGTAAAAAGAGTTCGGACGGATTGTAAATGGTTTATATTGTTTATCACAGGTTATGTTCTAATTAAACGTATTTTGACAAATTAGCACTTTTTATAATTAATCTACTTATTTATAACGATTCTACACTGAATTTAACTAAATCTAGGACACAATGTCTAGATTCGTAAACTTTTCTGAGCTGAGTTCCCAACGCGCTTTTCTTTCTTGTTTTTGAGTTCCTTCCTGGAGTGTGTCTTCGGTACTGAGTGAAGTGCGCTACAAACTCACCTCTTATATTTGGCAATGGCTGACCGTATAAGGAGTCTGAACTAGTTCTCGCTATACTATATATTTTCCTACAAATTTCACGGTTTTCCGCGGATTGCGAAGGCTGTGATTGTCTCACTGGCCTCGTCTTAGACTCATCGAGTCGGCGTTCGGTTCGGTCATACGTGACCCTTTATACTTGGACAGAGTCTATCTAGGATTGTCTCTGAGAGGGAAAAACGTTGTGTAAAAAATGACTATTCTGAACTGAATCAATCTTAAGAAATTCGCTGCGCGATCATTTCTTAGTGCCTGTGATTCAAACAGGGCTTGTAATATGCACCTCAGCGCCTACTTTATATAATAAAAACCTCTTGGTCTCAGAGCCAACTGTTTGTGAGCTAGCTCACAAAACATACCATTTTCAAAGCGTAATTTCGATCTACGATCGATACATTTCACACTATTGCGTAATCTTTTAATTTATTGCGTGTGGAAATTTCCAAGCTTTATTGCGCAATCTCTCGGATTGTTTCATAATGCTTGCTGATATGAATAAACTCGCCCTAAAGAGTTATTCCTTCCGCTTAGGCTGATATGCTTCTAATATTTACGTAAATATGACAATATTTCTTTAATATTCCATTTTAAATAACAGGGTTACTCTTAAATTTACCTAGCTAACGTCTTATCTTTATTCGTTCTAAATTACGTGCTAGGTACATTAGGGGCGGGTAGAATCTGTCGTCTACAACTGTAAATAGGACATATTAACACCATTGTTGTTCTAGAAGTATGTGGTGTTGTGTTCCTGGCGGTGAGTAAGGTCGCCAGATCTCCCGAGGATGCGCTGTGTTGAGAGAGAGGGACCTGCATATATGTCTCTAGCCGTCAAGAAAATGAATCTTCATGTCAATAAAAGGCTGGAAGCTCCCTTGTGATTTTTTGGAGTCACAAGCATCCATATGTTTCGATGTCTTACCATCAGACAGGTCATAAGCATGTTTGCCACCGTCGTTGTATAACAATAATAAGTTTGGCACTCGTTAACGACTAGACCTAGGAACTACTCTCCGAGAGCAAACTCTATGTTTTCTTTATGGCGGTGTAGTGTTCCCCGACATAACTTGATCACTAGAATAGGATTTGAGGCCCAATGTAACGTAGATTACGCTAACAAGATTCATGACTATACTCTTTACTTCTTTAGTATCACTAGTTTGAGGCATTCCACCTGTCGCAGAATTGTTACGTTAGTGAGACAAAGTACAAAAATGATCATCTACATTTGCTGTTGACTGTACCAATCTCAGAGTAACGATTTCTATAGAGATCCTATACGCCTGCCATCAAGTGGTACGGAAAAGCTTTTGTGGACCTAAATTGAGAACTTGCCTTAACGGCTGACGGCTTACCAACAACCTTGGGCTAATAATCGTTTGTTTAACTCAAAGTCATAGCTAACAAATAATTTGAATCAAATAAATATGATGGCCCTACCACTGAACCTAACGAGCTTCGCTCACCCAAGCCACTCGTCCGTATAATTGCGGATAGTATTATAGTTGAGGACGGCGACCGACTCCGCCAAAAGTAGCTTATTAAAGGTCTGTAAGAAGACTCGAACGTATTTTCCTATGGTTATTTGATCCTCGTATTTTAAAATGAAATTAAATGAAGTTTATTGTGTGACATATACTTATAGGGTTTTTATAACCTAAATATATCACACAATAAATATAATAAAATATAATATGGGGTTTACGTGTGTTATGGGTAATATGGGTATTTGGGTTATGGGCAATATGGGTTTTGTTAGATAAATTCACTTTTCTTTTTCTCTCTCGAAAAAACTTGTACTTCCTATTTTTCGCCGTGTCCACCTTACAATTTTTGTAAGTATTAACAACATTTTTTATAACAATAAATTACTTTATTTAAATAAATATTCAAATGAGGCTGATATCTAATTAAAATTTTCGAATGCTTCTATAAGTAATATTTAATCCGCTCTTTCGCGAAAATAAACAAAATAAACTAATCTAAAAATTCAGTTTACAAGATTTTACTTAACTTGCAATGTATGTAATTGTGTTTATTCAGGTGGATGCAACTCAAATTGGAAGCAGATATCTCCGATTGACCAGAAATTTTGTATACACGTTGAGTTTGGATGACAATGCATAGTTAGGTGTGTGACTTAATTCTAAATCCAATATGGCGGAACACCCAAGATGGCGAACTAGTTATTTTTAATGCACTCCTAAAATATGGTTATTAAATGAATTGTTGAGAATAACTCGACAAACGTCATTCCAATACGACGTCACTCTAAATCCAATATGGCCGACTTCTGAAGATGGCGGACTTATACCTACGACATGAAAGACTAGCTGAAAATAGGAACGCGAGTTAAAATTAAATGTGCTAAAAATTATAAAATAAATTTAAATTAAAAAAAGCATATTAAAAAACAAGCTTTTATTTAAATGCGCTAACAAGTATTAAATACTCCAATTTTTATACTCCAACTTTAACTATCGACTTATGTAACGTTGTTACATAAATTAAATAATATAAAAGGTGGTCGCGAGATTTGCCGTGTAGATAAACAATTAAATTAAATAACTTAATATGACTGATTTTAATTACTAATATTTCCAGAGCAAGTAAATACGAGTACTTAGATTTTGCGAAGAAGTTTTTAAATCATATAATTTGAGTGATGACGTGATAGGTGTATATACTCGTATAGTAAAGATTTTAAAGGAAAGGAAATATTTAATTATTCTTTTTAGCGCATTTAAGTAAAAGCTTGTTTTTAAAACTCTTTTACTTCACCGAGTATCCATTTTCACATCCAGCTTTCCTATTTAGGCACATACCAACATTTTTCGAGTAATATTAAATACCTAAACAAAACTAATAAATCAGAACAACGTTGATGATTGTGTGATTGTTGACTCTACGAATTAATATGAAAAATTACTTCAACCATTTTCGAATTGAAATCGCAACAGATGAAAGGATCTCGCTTTGAGGCATTAACAATAATTGTACGTAATTCCTCCTAAATTTATACGAAATTTACGTTTTACAATGACTGAAAGAGAATTATTTGGGGTTGAATCTAACCAGTACCAACTGAAATGAAAATATTTTATAAGTTGGCTTCTAGGGCGGTTTTGTAAGTCTAAAATAAACATTAGGGCTTCGAAAAATGACACTTCTACGACAAAAGGACCCGCAAAGTTTAAAGCGCTTCTCAAGCGTGTATAATTTGGCGTCATATTATTTTTTATAAACTGCTTTGACACATACAAAACATGGGTACCGACTGGGAATAAACACTACTGATCGTATATTAAGTGCAAAAAAGCGTCGAACATTTTTAATTATTTTTGTACAGAGAAACTTTTTTTTAATTTATTTAGGCAATAAACAGTCACATTGCAGTACATTTAAGGTAAAAATATTTCAATAATAGACCTAGAGTGCCATAATTTATGATTATATACGTATTACAAATGCAAGTTAGGAGCGATAATAAAGCGAACAAAAGAGGATAAGTACGTGTGCGATGTATACCCTAGAATTCTACATATATATTTTTTCTAGAACTATGTCGAGTTCGATATAACAATGTTCTGCCGTACATTTCATTTAAAATCTGGGGGCACGGTAGTGCACCCGCCAAGACGAGCCAAGCGAAGCGCAAGGGCACTACCTACCTTTTCTCGAAGTGTTTCGTTGTTTTTTTGAACCCTCATAAAGTTGGTTTCCGATGTACCAGATAGTTCATATTCTCAGGTTATGATGTCAATAATAGATTTATTAAACAAACAAAGTCTCAATTGAATATCTCTTATACTTTAGATTTTATTGATATCTAAAATACACCGATTTCGTCACTGACACACTGATGATCATCAAAATGTTTGGCTACTTCCTGAAGTGCTAGAAAGCTGAAATTTGGTATGTAATCTGAGTTTAATCTACAACCAACAAAAAAAACATAAACTTATAACTTTCGCCCCCCATCCCCTAAAATGGGGGGGGTGGAAGTTTATATGAGACTATCACCAATTTTATGAATTAGGACATGAAAGTTTACACGGGACTGTAGACAGTAACTAAAAAACCTATTAATAAGCACTTACAAGAACCTCCGCCTTACAAAAAGAACTGAAATACCACCAAAAACATTTCATGTAAAATGATGCCAAGACGCCCTGTCAAAAAGATATCACATCTCATGTAGAGCCAAGCTTCTGAATCTACACGGCCTAACTCTACCTCCTTAACAACCTACTTAACAAATTCTACATATCAGTAAATATGTATGGCTTGGCTGTTTCGTTACTTATTTCAGATCAGAAACTAAATATTCACATCACCTCCACGACGAAACTTTAACTTCAAAAACGAGAGGTCTCAATTCTGTTTAATATCTCCCTCTTTTTTCGAGTTCGCACACACTCTAAGTTAACTTAAATGTAAACATATTTCATTGTAGTCCTTTAGATCCGTGCGTTGAGTTGACTAGGTATGAATATAAAAATATAAAAAAAGTTCACGCTAAATTGACCAACACAGCCAACACTTCATTCGTCGGAAGGCATTGTGGCCATCGTACACATGCGCTTTCGGCAATGATAATTATTGTGTGAAATAGCATAGACTTAAGGGCCTTTTCTTACTTTTTGTAAGGAGAAGAGTCGGAAACAAATTGTAGACGTATTACAAAAGTAATACCTATGAGCTTTTAAAACTTTCAAGATATAATCCAGTTTTCTTAAAAATTGAATTTAGCGATACTGCACCTTAAAATTTTCCTTATTTTGTACATATAGATTTGTAAATCGTTCATATTTGTACCATATTTCTTAATAAAACCTAACTAACATCAAAAGGAGTTTCACATAATGACGTTTCATATACATACTTAAAAACTATGAACAAACTCCCAAAATGGGTAAAAGAATAAGTAAAATGATAAATATCTCCGGAATGACTCATTGCATAAAAACTTATTATGAGTGTATAGAATGGACCTTTTGGATGGATAAATTTAGGCTATATTTTAATCCGCGACATCTCTTGCGTTATTTGTAATACGCGAGCGAAGCCGCACGGGGCAGCCAGTATATATATATATATGTGTGTGTGTGTGTGTGTCGAAGAAGAATATTTGTTTTCTGCGCCCTCTATTAAATCCGTCGTGAATATATTCATCGTGCGCTTCGCTGTTATTCTACAAATGCCACTGATTGAAATGCAAACGAACAAGGGTGTTCAGCTGTCTATCTCTGTCTCGCCCCCGAAGGGGGCGAGTGAGGGGTTGGCCATTTCGGGGCGTGGCCCCTTTTGGCGGTCTGTTGTCGCAACCATTGTAGGTTGGGCTACTGTGGCTTTTGCGGTCTCAGTCGGCCTCTCAGTGGCTAGGCGATCTCGGTGGCCCTCCTGACTTCGAGGTTTAGTGGGCTCTCAGCGGCGTCCTTGTCCTGGGTTCGGACTGAGGGTTGGCAGCGTCGGGCCGCACGAGCTCTCTCGGTAGAGCTCGAGTGCGGTCATACGGGGGGCGCGCGTGGAGGGGCGCTATCCCCTGAAGCATAGGGTGTCGTGAGTTATCTGCGCGGTCGTACATGACGCGCGCGAGCCGCTCCACGAAGTCGTCCAGGCTTTGCCAGTGAAGACTGCGGTGAATGTCGCGGTTTCGCACAAAGCGTGGGGCATCTACGATGGTACGCAGGGACTGGTTCTCCTGCGCACGAAGTCTCTTCTTGCTCGACTCTGACGTCAGGGCGTACCAGGCCGGTGCGGTAAGGCGGGACCTGACGTAGGCCTTGTAAATCCCCAGCTTTGTGCGAATGGGGAGGTGGCTGGCAAGCGCTGGAGCTTAGAGCTCGTGCGCACTTGGTTCGGCTCACGACTTCCTCCACGTGCTGCTTCATGGTCAACCGTCGGTCAACGGTGACCCCCAGGTATTTGGCGCTCGGCTTCCACTCGATGTCCTGCCCGAACAGCTGGAGCGATGGCGGTAGGTTTCTGCTCCTCGTAAGTATGGCCTGCGTCTTGCCTACGTTCACTGATATTCTCCACTTGGAGAGCCAGTTGGGCAGGGCGTGTAGGAGTCGCTGAAGCTTGCGGGCGGCGTGTGTTGGGCTGATGGGGGAGACATAGTAGGCCGCATCGTCCGCGAACAGGCCCAACTGGACATCTCCTACGACTGGGATGTCGTCAGTGAAAACAGCATAGCAGGCCGGGGAGAGGCAGCTTCCTTGTGGTACCCCCGCTGCAATCTGGTGCTCTGTTGAAGTGGCGTCCTCAACTGCCACTTGGAAGCGCCGTTCGGACAGGAACGATGCTATGAGCTTCACAATGCGTCTTGGAGCGGTTGACGTCGACAATTTGTACAGCAGTCCCTCATGCCATACTCGATCGAACGCCTTCTCCATGTCGAGGAAGACGGCTGCGGTGTGCTCCTTTTTGTTCATTTTAGACGTCATGTAGTGGAGTACCCACGTGAGTTGCAGAGTGGTTGAGTGACCCTGCCGGAACCCAAATTGTTCCTGGCGCGGCTCGATATAAGGCTGGAGTTTTCCTAGCAGGAGCTTCTCGAACACCTTGGAGATGGTTCTGAGGAGAGTGATTGGCCTGTAACTCTCCGGTCTTCTTCTATCTTTTCCTGGTTTGGGCAGCATGATGACCCGAGCAAGTTTCCAGGGCGTCGGGTAATGGGCCGAGCGCATGATCCCATTGAACAAGCGTGTCACTGCCGCGATGGAGCGCTGCGGCATGTGACGCAGTGCTGTGTTCGGGATCGAGTCGGTGCCCGGGGCTTTCCTTGGGTTGCAGCGTTGGAATGCTCGCCGAACTTGGCCGGGTGTGAAGAAGACTGTGTCCTCTTCTGTATCCAGGGGTGCAGCGAAGTAGGTCTCTAAGTGTTGCTCAACTGCTAGGTTGTGTCTTACATCGGTCGCTGGGTTGGGCTGGAACTGGCAGCTGAGACTCTCCGCAAAGATCTCTGCCCTGTCCTCTGCTTTGTACTTCAGCTGTCCGTTTCCATCTTGGAGTGGCCTGGTGGTTTCCTGCGTCGTGCCGAGCTGTCGGCATAGACGGTGAATGGAGGGAACATCACCGTCTAGGGACGCAATGTGGGTATCCCAGGCCACGGCTGCATGACTGGTCAGTTCTTCTCGGACTTTCTCTACCAGTTGGTTGAGTTGTGTCCTTAGAGTCGGGCATCTTGTTTGCTGCCATCTTCGCCTCAGTTGGCGGTTTTGCTCGATGAGGTTCCTGGTCCTCACCGGCAGAGGGGATTTCCTCTCCGTAGTGGGGATGGTGCGAGCAGAGGCGTTGAGCGCCGCCTGGATGTCAGCGTGGATGGCTGCTGTTGCGGCTTCAACATCTTCAGCTGTGGAGACTGGTATGGTGTAGGATTTCTCCTCCATTACCTCCGAGAAGGTCTCCCAGTTGATGCGTCTAATTGTCTTCCTCTTTATGGTGGCGGGGATGTCCTCTATCACGAGGAGTACCGGGCGGTGTTCTGAAGGAAGGTCGGGCAGGACTTCCTGTGTTAGAGCAGCTTGGATGTTGTGGTGGGCCACAAAATCGATTATGTCCGCGGATCCGTGCGCGACATCGTAGTGCGTCGGCTCCTCGGGTCCTGCCACGTCGAAGTTGTGGTCCACTGCGTCTTGATAGAGTGCTCTTCCGGAAGTGTCAATTCTGGACGAGTGCCATGAGGTATGTTTGGCGTTGAAGTCTCCGGTCGGCACGGAGGACTTCAACAGCTCTGTTACTTCTCGTCTCAGGTTCCCAGGTGGTCCGCATGGTCTGTAGATGGCGTATAATAGGAGGTCTGTGCCCGAGATTCTGATGTCGACTCCAAGTGCTTGCATGGAGTCGAGGGGCTTGTAGTCGACCGGCTGGTGAATGATGGACCTCCGAATTATTACGGCCAGTCCACGATAGGCTGCCCCCGTGGCGGATATTTCTTCTCTCCTGTAGACTTTCGTGTTTCAGGCGGTCTGTGCTGCGCAGGTGTGTCTCACATATCAGCATGATATCGATGTCCTGCTCTTTGAGGAAGTGACGGAGCAGGGCGATTTTGCTTAACTCCACGTGATTCTCTCCGACGCGATTTTTTCGTGGGGTAGTTGTGAATATTGACGTTTACAACTACCTTCAGATTTTAATTGCGGCTGAGGGGTTGCGGGGGGCCGTGGCTTGGATGCCTTCGACTTCCCTGCAAGGTGTTCATGTTGTTCCTCCATTCAGAGGATCTGACGGGGCTCCGCGACGCACTACTAGCGGCCATACACCTGTCACTGCATATCCTAGCCCGGGGCATCCGTTTTAGCGGGACCGGGTTTGGCGTATGCAGTGAGGGCAAAACCGTCAGTAGGAATTCCGGAAGTTAGGTTAATCCCCGCCGAACCTAAGCACGGGTGCGTGATCACGCGACTTTATAAAATAAAAAGTGAGCGATTCTCTGGTGGTGCTGGCGTGGTGCTGGCGTGGTGCTGGCGTGGTGCGTCCGTGCGTGGTAAACTCGTAGCTGTCCTAAGGGTGTTTAAGCACATCTGAGTGAAGTCGCTTGCTTGATAGTTCCATTGTACGCCAGCAGAGGGCTGTTGAAAGGAAAAGATGATTACAGAACAAGAGACAGACGAGTGTTCTGTCAATTGTCATTGATGAGAAAGTCTTGGTGAGAAGACGAAGGCTCCTAGCGGTGAAATGGAGTTGGTGTGACAGTATCTGAGAATCGAAATCACTAGTTCGTCATATTTTGCGTGACATTTGTAACATGTGGAAGTGGAAATAACGGTTAACTTAGTAAAATTAGTATCGTCTTTTGTAAATGCCCGAGGAACCCCTGGACACGAACTTTCCCCGATGGATTACGCCCACGATAGTAATTTCCGGGTGTCAAATTCTCAAAAACGCTGAGAGGATTACGATATAGGATTTTGTTATTAGATGATTGTGTTACGATATGTGTTGGTCAAATAGGTCTTAAGTTATTGGGGGCTCAAACGTGGCCCAAAAATGTACGTGTACAAGCCATCCACGGCCGGTGTGTCGCCTTTTTTGCTTTGCAAACTTGGCTGACACACTGTCGTGTGTCTACCATGATGTGTGTGTGATATTGGTATGGTGCTGATTATTTATCCTAATGGCTGAATTTCCTTAAAACGCTTATTTCCAACACGTTAAGTCGGCACTCGTGGAAAAAAAGCCCTCAAGGCATAATTAAATCAAATTGAAATATGAAACGTAGGTCGCAGATGAACGCTGCTATTATATGAATTTATGTTCCTCGAAATTAATATCAGAATCCATTCACAATGATACATAATACATAAAAAGCCTGCAAAGGGATTAATCCTTCCCAAAACCCTCGTGAACGTGCATACATCCGGTTTTTTATATCTATGCAGAAGGAATATTGAATTTTTTTGGCGCTCGGATGAAAAGACGACGTGATAAAGGCCGGCTAAATCAAAATGAAACGCCCAAAAATAGCCTATGCAAATAACTAGATTTGCCTGCTTTATCCTTGTTCCATATACATTATTTTATTTAAACGGGATAATATACATAGCCTGACGCCGCGCCCTAGTTTTAGTAGTCAGCCAAAAGAGAGGTCCACAACTTTAAATTTAATGTGGGTACAAATCATTATTGATATTAAAGTTGGTTAAGATGTACATATATATCATCAAAGGCACGTGGTTTTCCGTTTTATCTGCATTGCTTTTTACTACGTAATATGATTTTGGCCTTAGTGAGCGGAAACAGATATTAGAAATAGTTCAGCACCGAGTTTGTGCAATTACCTACTAAATAATCAAAAGTTTCGATTTAAATTCCAAATAAAACCTAATTGATTTAATAAGCCAGCATTTATTTCTATTCTAACCTTTTGTTTTCTTTACATAACCTTCCTTACAAACCAGACATGTACTTTATTCAAATACCTAGTTACAGTTAGACTTTGTCTTAACTTTCCATCAGGTTAGACTAAGGTCAAACGTAATCCCATTTACAATAAAAAAAAAGTTGAGATCATCTAGATGGCAAAGTAAGCTAGGTACCTATAGGTACTCGCCTAATAATGTTACAGTTAGTCGAAATTGAAATTAAAATAATTTATTCTTATTGGTAGAACACTTCTGTTTCTTAAAAAGCAAACTTAAACCTGGACCTTTTTAAGGCACGAGTGAATAGGCATCTTCTGGGTGAGCTCGCTTCATCGTCGGCCTCATCTTTGCCTCTTAGCTAGATGCTGGCCAAGAGCAATCCCATTTTTAATAAAAAAAAAGGACTGAAATTTCCAATCTAATCATGAGACGAAATTTATACCTACGAATTCAATACACAAAATTTGTTAAAAATACTCCAATCCGTAATTAAACACTAGTTTAATAAATTATCTAAGTAATCAATGTAAATCGTACGAATATGTGTTGTTTCAAATAAGTAAACTTAAGTTACTCGTTAACTAGTAACATCCACGTCCCTGGGATAGTTTAGCTTTCTATCCCAAATTATAGCTTTCTAGTATTAACAGCTAACCCTTAGCCAGTTAGTAATCCCATAGCGAACACATAGCATTTTTTTTTTCTAGACGTGCAGATGTGATATATGGAATTATGGAACACAAAATGTCATTATTGTATTGTCTATAAAATATATAGGTATTTTCCGAACGAAAACAAAATGAGTGTATCGAAACGTATTTTTGTCACGTTTCAGTTGTCAAATTTAAACGGCGATTTGGTGCATTTTTCTGTGGTTTAAAGGTTTAGAAATTGAATTTGCCTAAAATAAATACGGCAAGTGCTGTGTATTCATGTATTCTAACTTTTGGGTAGTGTATGAGTTAACGTGCGTGTAGTGTGTGATAATTTATTACAGTTTTTGTTATTTTTTTAATAATTCGCTCTATACTTTTGTGGCCCCTATACGATCCCTGCCCGTTTGAACCACAGTATTTGTAGTCTATGTGGCCACTGCTCTGCAGAGTATTTACACGACTTTTAAGGTCAAGACTATTACTGTCAATGAACCGCTGATTATCTTTTTCCTGTAAGAAAATTATAGAAATTAAATATCTTGGTTTTATTATGCCAACAAGTTATTGTAAAGTAGCTATTTCCCGCGACTCCGTCCGCTTGGAGCGCGTTATCGCTTTAGAGAAATAATTGCTATTAAATGATTGTAGGTGCAGGTCTAATTATCGGTCTCCCATACAAATTTCCACTTGCCTTTTTGTCCCCTTTGGAGTGATTTCCGGGATAAAAGTATCCTATGTCCTTTCCGGGGTTTCAACTTCGTACCTCCGTACCAAATTTCATCAAAATTGGTTTAGCGCGTTCAAGCGTGAAGAGGTAACAGACAGACAAATAGAAAGACAGACACACTTTCGCATTTATAATATTAGTGTGGATTAGTATGGATACGTAGCTAACCCTCAAAAGTTGTGCATATTGCTAGCGGGGCAGTGGCAACATATAGACCTCATGCAATTTCGGTAACGTGCAGTGGGCATATGGGTACCACAGGGTATTTTTTTATTAAGAATAATAAAAAAAGAAGAAATAACTTTTTTTTTCAACGCTATCATATACCTTAATCAGTATTTAAAAGTAGAGAAAACCCTAAAAAGAGCCCTAAAAAGGGAGACTACTCTAGGCATACATTTAGGTAAACTTTGTTTTCTAACAAAAGCTAGTACAGGCGGGCTATGATGGTTAATCGTTTGTCGTTTGTCACTTATCGTTTATCACTTGTCGTTATCGCAATCTTGTCGTCTCCTTTACTATGCTTCCTGTCAAAGGCGTCGATAGCTTTGTCACTTATCGAACGATAAGAGTTAGTCTTGACAACCTTCAAAATGTAATGTTGGATAAATGTTTGCTCGTTAGTAGGAAGCTTTATTATTATACCAGTAAATTAAGACGGTTTAGAAAAGCCTTGTAGTTAGCAAATTTAAGTGACTTTTTAAAATACACGGTTAGTGTTTGATAAATGGCAAGTCGCACGTTTAAACAAGGTTCAAAAGTGTATATCTCTTTGTAGTCTATTACATGTCGATTTGTTCTCTGCATTTGTCGATATATATGGAGTGTTTGTATTGATTTTTATTCTCAAAATATATGATGATTATCACGATACACGTATCAAGTGAATATTGAAGTAAAATCCATACAATTATGAAAAATCGCAATTATATTGACATCCCAGTAATACTAATCGTGTATTGGGCCCCTATAACAAGGTCCCATTCGTTATGACCACAGACTAGTAACGGACCTAAACACTTTTGACAATGATAAACGACAAGATATCGTTTTGCATAACATGGTCGTTAGTTAAAACGACAAATTGTCGTAATTTGACGTACCAACTTAGTTAATTTTATCTAAGTGCTTCTTAGGTCACGATAAGCTTTCTCGCGTATAAATATCTTGGTTTTTACCAAATTAAATAACAAGTGAGTATTTGATTTTAGTTATAATCATATTAATTAGTTTATTATACTTTTTTATTTATTTATTTAGGTAAACAAACAGTCACTACAAAAAAAGTTAGATAGATTTCTTAAAATAAAGGTTTACAATATGTGTGACCAACACCGTTCACCACTTATTAATTTAAATTGATTGTATCACTCGGAGCTATATGTGCGAGTCACAGTAGCCCCTAGCGCCTCAACGACATTAATCAGTAGGTATGAAGGAAAGGAAATTTCTATGCTTAAAATAATTTGCTAATTGCTTAAAATATACTTCTACAATTATTTAGATACTTTTTTGTAGGGATGTCAAGATATCATTTTTATCTAATGGAGGTTGCTGCTGCTGAAAAGCAGCGTAGGAAAATTCAAAGGAGAGCCATCCGGAATGCCTCCAACCCATTTGAATTGCCGGACGCTGAGTTCCATCACATATAGAGTGCGGAAGGAGCTGGCATTCTATTTATGTGATGAACTGAACGAGGACCTCCGGCCTCATCATGCCGACGGGTTGCTGGTTCATATAAAGGTAACTTAGGTACATTCTTTCTCGAGTAGAATGATGTATGGGAGTAGGCTATAGAGTGTGTATAAATAACAACACAGTAAATAGTAACACATTACCTTGGTCCTTGTGTTTTAGGTACTAACATCGCTGCATCTCCTGGGTGATGACAGCTACCAGCATGGGACTGGACAAGACCACGGCTTGTCCATCGCACAATCTACAGTTAGCCATTACCTAGGTCAATTTGTGGACGCCGTAATAGAAGGTAGGTATCTACATTTGTTGGGCGCGACTATTGAGTGCAAAATTCGCTTACTTCATTCTATAAACACTGATGTGGATTTTAAAACTGACAGTGACACCTTTTTTATGGGTTGTATTGTAGTACACTCAACAGCAAAAGTAGATGATCATTTTAGTACTTGTCACTTTCACTACTTTGACGCATTCCAACTGTCGCAGTATTGTTACGTTAGAGCGACAAAGCACTAAAATGATCACCTACTTTTGCTGTTGACTGTACCATCTACTGTAGTATGCGTGTAGTAAGTACCATTCGAATAATATAATAATAATAATAATAAAGTTTATTTCATAAGTACTTACAACTATGTCACTGTTACATCATGGTTTGAGATAATAATAAATATTAATAATATGTGACGTATTATTTATAATAGATATTGTGACGAGATCAGTCTAAACCCAATAAGGTGTAGTTTTCCCCAAGTCTGGGTTGGCAGTCACTTTCAAAAAAGTAGTGCCTACGCCAACCCATGGGACTATTGCTCCTTTAGGATACAATCGGGAAAAAACGCTAGAAGGATGATGATTACCAATGCTTATTTGATATCAGTTTCCTTAAATAATGCTTTGTTTTGTTTGCAGACTCATGGGAAGGTGGATAGTTTTCCCAGGACGACCAGTCCCAGCGATCCACAACGGATGCCTTTTTACAGGCATAAATATGGGGTGTCGCACATCTTGGGTGCAATACACTACACCCAAGTTAAAAATATTTCTCCCGCCACTGCCGCACGGGGTTCAATACTTAAATAGAAAGTGTGTGCACTCGCTCAATGTACTGTTAGTTAAGTAATATGTGATTTATTAATTGATAAATATATATAATAACAGGGACATAGCACGTACTCTCTCATTTGTCAAAGGCGTTCATGCTAATATTATGATTCTCTCCCACAGTGGAAATATTATGTTGGTATTATATTTTTAACTAACAAAGTATGAGAAATAGTGTTGTCATTTCAACTGTCAAATCTCTGTCTGTCAATGGAAAAAGAAAATTAATTGACCGAGGGAGCGAAGCGTCTCCGTTTCAGCTTTCGACAAAAATTCTTTCGTATGTCTGTCTGTCTGGATGGAAATGGGCGGGACACGTATGTAGAATGCCATGTGATAGATGGGCCAGAAAACTGGTATGCCCGCTCCACACTCGCGGCGCGAAAGCCCGTGAGAGTTGCGAAACGCGAGTGTAGATGTTGTTCACGCCTTTGCATTCGCGCTTCGCGCCGTTCCCCGATCAGAGTGCCTACCGCGAACTTCGAAAATCGAACTTCGTATCGTACCCTCCCTTTCCGTCATATAGTGTATAACACGAGAGTGAAAGGGACGGCACGACACGAAGTTCGATTTTCGAAGTTCGCGGTAGCAGGCCAGTGTCGGTTTTTAGGCCCGCGACAAAGGGTTCGCGGCGCGCGAACGTGAACAACATGTACACTCGCGGCGCGACAGCCCGCGAAAGCTGTGAAACGCGAGTGTAGATGTTGTTCACGCCTTTCGCACTCGCGCTATGGCAAGCAGTGACACGTCCATTTTCGTTCAAGTCGCGAACAAGACTGCGAAGTGCGAAGCTTTGCGAGTGTGGATGGACACAGGTCACGCGCGAATCGCTGCGTAAATTCACGGAGCGACTTCACGCGCGAGTGTGCAGCGGCCAGTAGAGTGGGTACCTAGAGATGGACAAAGAAACAAAGGTAGACCACGGAAAAGATGGGAAGATATATTTAAAGAAAAATGTGGACCAGGCCGGAGAAGACAAGCCAGAGACCGAGACAGATGGAGGATACTGGGGGAGGCCTACACCGCAGAGGTGACTTCCACATGAATAGTACGTAATTAATAATAACAATGTTGCATTTAATTATGATACCTGCTATCTGTTTCTTCCCAGCTATAGATACACATATCCCACAAGATGGGTCAGCTCTCCTTAAATTGCTGCCCTATACCTACTACGAGTATATACATATTATAGACCGAACAAGTGAAGAGTCTCCGTTTTAGCTTGCGACAAAAATTCTTTCATATGTCCGGAAGACGAGAACTCCTCTTACGAAAATCGGTTAAGAAATGCGTCTCAACCGATTTTCCTGAATTTTGTGAGCAGGTTCGATAATTATATAGAATTTTATTGACAAGCCAGTTTTTGGAAATTTTGAAATTTGAAAAAAAAAATATTTTTTTTGAGAGCTCAGAGCCCAGAGCCACTAGTGATAACCTATGCATGGGCTTCTTCCTGACTTGGCGGGGAGGGATCGATATGTGGTAGGTATTTTGTTGTTTGACGTGAGGTTACTGATATGCGATTTACTCATTGGACGAAATACTAACAGCATATGTTAGCGCAAAAGTGAGGCAGTACTGAAGCGCTACCGCAAACTGAAAACGAAATACAATGCCTCTCTGTCGCACTTGCATATTCGAGCACATTAGCATTCGTCTCGGTTGACACTGACAGCTGACAGGACAGTCTCAAATTGTACCGCCTCCGCATCGACGAATCAGGAAGTCACCTTACTCTACAACCCCTTAGACAGTATCACTAAAGCGGCGCGGGTGCGAGCCAGAAGCGGAGCGAGCGCGGTTATATCAGAATTTATGACGCATACAGCTCTACACTACAACGCGGGCCCACGAATTATGTGCTTGCTGTAGAAGTTCCACTATACTGAGGTCTCTATGCTGTGTGCGCCATAGAAAGCGCTAAAGCGCTATTGTGGTAAACACTCTATGCGCCATACCAACTGAATGGTATAAATAGAGTCCTCTATTAGTTGCGGCAACTATATATTAGTAGTATGGTCACGGACTTTAATTGATGAGCCATCTAGAGCTCACTTTATACTGGATACTTCATAGCTAACTATGATGCCCAATATAAAGCGAGCTTTAAATGGCTGAACAATTAAAGTCTGTGAGTGTACACTTATTGCGTTAAGGGTGTTCCTCATGCAAGAAGTAGTCAATGCACAACTTGACGTAGATAGGCAAGTAAGACAAAGGCTAAAATTTTAATGTATATATAATTATATAATCAAATGTCAAGTTATAAAAGTTCTTCTAAAATTTGGATTTCCTCCATAACATATCTGAAACAAAAAAGACAATGTTATAATCCGTTACATTGATGAAAATATCTAACGCGCCAGCGTGTCCATCCAAGTTTAGCCCAGGAACTGGCGGACAGCAGCCGAGTGTTATTTTACACAAACCGTTTGGAGCCACTTTTGACCCGACAATAACTCCAAATCTATTTAACATGAAAAAATGAAATTTGGTATATGTATTAAGATCCTTTAGTACAACTAGAACCTCAAATTCCATAAATATAGGTGAAATGTGGTAGTAATCAAAAACCTAACCCACTTCCAGGTGACCTAGAAAGGTGAAATTTGGCAGCCAGCTTGGTAATTGTGTGTGCACACCAAAAAGTCAGAAAAAAGGGATTTTTTCAGTTTTATTATTATTATTTATGCTAGTTACCTCAGAACTCCGTCATTGAACTTGGCAGTTTTCTATGTAGTATGATATAATACCATGAAAGCTGTTGGATATACAAGAAAACTGCCAAGTTTAAGCTCAAAATGCATTAAGCCGCAGTAAATTAGTTTTACTGTAAACAGTGTAGTGCCAGACTTGGCACCTTTTCAGAGAATCTGTGGAACTTGGCACCTATTTAAATCTCAATTATTTTGTCTGTGTAGACGAGAACCAACCAATACAAATAAATAAATAAATAACCAAGTATCACACATTCTTATGTGATTATATTGACAAATAAATAAATAATAGGGGGACAATCTTACACAAATCAAACCAGCCCGATAGTATGAACATATTATAAGATTATATTTTAAAATTAAATTTTAAATTAAGTAACAAATAATAGTAATCCTTAATCCTATATGTTTAATGTCTCTTTGGTGTTGTCAGGGCAAATATGTGCGTGACAAACATGCATATTTATTTGTTGCTGAGACTTTGATGGTTTCTACATACTTATTTATTTAATTTTTATATAATAATAATAATAATATTGGGGGACAATCTTACACAAATCGACCTAGTCCCAAACTAAGCAAAGCTTGTACTATGGGTACTAGACGACGATATACATACTTATTATAGATAAATACATACTTAAATACATAGAAAACATCCAAGACCCAAGAACAAATATCCGTGAAAAATGCACAAATAAATGCCCTGGCCGGGATTCGAACCCGGGACCTCTAGCTTCGGAGGCAGAGTCACTACCAACTAGGCTAAACAGGCCGTCGATAATATCAATTAAATATATCATATACAAAATGTCCTAACGGGGATTCAAATACGGGGCCAACAGATTCGTTTTTAAATTTTAAAAATGCCTTAACAACAAGATCAGCATTGGCCTAGTTGGCAGTGACATGAATTTGATGGCCCCGGGTTTGAATCCCCATAAGGGCATTTTTTTGTGATAATCATTTGTTGACTTGTTTTGGATATTTTCTATGTATTTTATATAAATATTATACAAATGTTTATTGTTTTCTGGTACCAATAGTAGGTAATCAACTTCAAAAATATGGGTGCATACAACTTGCTCAAAAATATGTCCTATAGCTCTTATGTCGGCGGATTAAGGTTGCTGTACGTATTTATAAGGATTAAATCGATACGTATTTTTGCAGTTGACCGTACCAGTCTTTTGAAATGGTCCCAAAATATTTATAAATTGTTAATTTATTATTTTACTTGATTTTATAATCACAAAAAGTGTATACTCACATCACCGATCCGGGACTCTGGAGACCAACCTCCTCGGAAGACTCCAGCATAATCACCGAGGGCACCATCTACTCTTCCTCCCCCACTGGCGGAATGGCGAGATTGTTTCCGGTGGCCGCTGTCGCCCGCTTTGCCACAGCTTTCTCCTCCCTCACTTTCCGTTTTAGGTCCCTCCGTGTCTGTGAATATCACAATGCCATGTGTGTGTGGTCATATCATATACCTTCATTAAGTTCCTTCATATACATCTTTATTAATTCAATTTAATTCAATTAATTTATTTCAGATTATAATCCATATACACATTTGTTAGTAACAATTAGAAACTTACAAAACTATGTTAGTGAAACATTTATGAAAATAAATATAAAATAAAATTAATTTTTAATTAATAATTCATATAAAACAAGTATCAGTATCTGTCAATATAAATATATTGAGGGCATCAAGCTATAGGAGTTTATCATGTTTTATGGCTGGAAACAAAAACCGTCACATACAATACAAGTAAAACATAGGCTGTAGTGACCGGTTACCATCAGGTGGGCCGTACGCTTGTTTGCCACCGATGTGGTATATATAAAAAAACATGACAATATGATAGCATGATAAGTCATGCTAGAAAGACTAAAGCCCTCTTAAATATAATTTTATACTATATGATTCAGACAAGATTCAGTCACAACATGGTTTATAGCCATAAAACATAATTAAAATCCCTTTTGTAGCTTGTGTATAAAAAAATTGAATATTTCCATAAATGTTACAATTTTATGAGCAACCATACTTTGAGGAATCTAAGTATGTAGTTGTGGCATGTTCGAATATGCATTAGTTTTTTGTCCATTCAAACACACCAGAACTACATACAAAAGGAGATTTACTTAAGTTTTTACCTAATATACCTCATAAACCAACTTCAATAAAAGGAGGAAAGTTTTCAGTTTGTCTGCATGTTTGTTGTTATTTTTTTATGTATGCATGTTTCCCGATGACTCTTGACTATGTTGGCCGATTTTGATAATTCTTTTTTTGTTTCAAAGCAGATAACCCATAAAAATTTGGTGATAGTCTAATGGTGGGATTCAGGAGGAATTGAGTGATACATAATTATTATGTATCCATTACTTACGATTTTCCAAGCCACCGCGGACTTCTCCGGGCCAAACTTCAGCAGCACCTCGGCCATAGCTTGCCAGTTTCCTTCATGTTTTTGATCACCGAGTGGCTAGTCGAACTCCCCGTTTGCAAAAAGGGGGTTTGCAGCCATGTGCTCTATTAATTTCTGTTTTTGAACGGCGGAGCAGCGCTGCGGCTGAAAGCGTATTCATCATGCAAATAAGGAAATATGAAACGAACATAATTATTTACTAATATTTTTTTATTACTATGAAAATCTTTAATTATATTTTATAATTATTATAACTTACACTTTCGGCGGCATTGTCGCGATTTTTTTTATTATAGTGGCCCACGCAAAGGCCTTCTTCACTTTTCTTACAAACAAAAACGTACTGTTTATATTCTCATTGTTTACAAACAACCGACCACCCGACATTTTAGTTTTCGAACAACGCATCGCTCCGAATATAACCTCAACTTTCGCAGTGTTGCCAGGTCCAATCTGAAAAAGTCTCTACTCAAGTGCTGTACACACCCGAAAAATCAAGATATTGGAATGAAAAATAATAGTCGATATGATTTATATGTCAATACTTACCTAAATGCAGTTTTTTTACTATCATTGTGACAGAACTTATCTAATTATTAATCTCTGTATTGTAAAACGACGACCTGTTTAGCCTAGTTGGTAGTGACTCTGCCTCCGAAGCTAGAGGTCCCGGGTTCGAATCCCGGCCAGGGCATTTATTTGTGCATTTTTCACGGATATTTGTTCTTGGGTCTTGGATGTTTTCTATGTATTTAAGTATGTATTTATCTATATAAGTATGTATATCGTCGTCTAGTACCCATAGTACAAGCTTTGCTTAGTTTGGGACTAGGTCGATTTGTGTAAGATTGTCCCCCAATATTTATTTATTTATTTATAAATTAAAAAAAAAAAAAAAAAAAGTGTCAGACGGTTATTTTCAAATAATTATGTTGTTAAAAAAAGTCGTAAGACTAATTTCTCTATTTAAAATGATGCACACCTCAGGATTTTCAACACTAAACACAGTCTACCATGTCGCTATATCAATTCCAAAGGTCAATTTATCATAAAATTTTGGAGGTAGAGGTTGCATTGCAGACTCATAAAATCATTTTAGGCAATTTTTATCTACAGTTCGACAGAGGCCTATCACATCAAGCTAGTCACGCACGGCTCTATTCAGTAAAAGACTCGCTTTATCTTTGTGTAATGGGTGTTACCACTCACATATTGCCATCTTAGTATGGTGTGGGGCGTGCAATATTGGATGGTTTTCAATTCCAGAACTGATTTTCGATATTGGGCTCCAATTCCGGAATTGGGATTTATCTAATTCCTTGATCATGTCATGATACCATGTCTTATAACTATTAATAGGTACTTACCTCCTGAAGTCAAATAAACGTTAACATTACTTAGCCAGATGACCTGACTACAAATGAAACCTTTCATGGCCAAATTCGGTAGAAAACTAAAGCAGTAGGTATGGCCGATTCAGGGCATGGTCCATCGACCATGTACCTTACATTAAAATAGAAAATCGGCCATATTGCTTTAGTTTTCTACCGAATTTGGCCATGAAAGGTTTCATTTGTAGTCAGGTCATCTGGCTAAATAATTTTAACGTTTATTTGACTTCAGGAGGTAAGTACCTATTAATAGCTATAAGCTTTTAGTCTTAGCCTTGTGGTAAATCCGCCACTGCCTCCTCGAATGTCAAGTGCTTCATATAGACTTATTGTGTCTGCTTACTATTAGGCAGGTCGTGTGGTGTTTGCGCCGTGGTTGCACTATACAATCTTAGGCCTTGGCGTCTTTTATTATGTATATACGATGCGACGTGCGGCATAAAAGAGTATAAATTCGGAAACTGGTTTCATTATGTGGCAACTCCATCAATCATGCTGTCAATGCTGTCATACGTTCAATAAGTTCAATTCTGAGCTGAGGGCCTAGGTACTCCAAATTTCAAAAATCGAACTTTGTGTCGTGCCGTCTCTTTGCTCTCCGTCCTCACTCTTGTGTTATATACTATATGACGGAAAGGGACGGCGCGTGCGACGGACTTGCTAGTTTCAAGCAACGGAAACTAATTTCCGACCTAGATATGCCGGATCCCATTTTGTATACAAAGTTTCATGTCATTCTAGCATGGCGTTTTAAAATGGGAGCGAAACTACGTTTGTATGGAGAATCTAGCTTACTGCGGACTCTTAAGTTACTGTAATTTTATTTTCTTTCCAGATATTTTACAAAGAAAGAAAGTTATCTACTTGATTGTGATAAACAAGTAGGAAACAGCCAAGTCATAACAAATGTAGGAACATTAATCTCCATTGTCATAGCATTATCACGATACTGTTACATCCTGAAGAGTGCCCAGGGTCTGCTACCTAATCCCAAGAAATGGCGTAAGCACAAGATTTTATGAAAGCAACTGCCATCTCACCTTCCAATCCAAGGGAGAATCTAGACCTCATTGTGATTAGGCTTGTTGCCCGTTGGCCTTTTACTTGGCTTCATGGCTGCTGTAAATTTAATAGCAGCCGGGATCAATGGCTTAACATGCCCTCTAAAGCACAGGAGTGGTCAGTTAGTAACCACTTGAAGTGGTCACTGCTGGGTCTTTAACAGGAACATTTATAAGTTTTTTTTTTAGTGCACACTTATAGTGACATAATATTACGAAGAAGTAATAAAATGGACCCCAAATGAAATATAAAATTATATATATGAAATACCTACTATTTTGTTTAATTTATACCTTTACAATGCTACCAAAGAAGATATATACTAAATGCTACTCATATACAGGGGGTGCGCAGAGGAAGGTGAGTGTTACAGAGACTGTGTGTGAATTTACTCCCTGTTAAGGGAAAACGGGGGGTTTGTCAGTCTGTGTGGTGAAGTTGAGGCACAATACCTTAGGCTGAAGGTGATGTCCAAAATGCCGCGATTTTGAAGGTTACGTGTGCCTTCCACACGGGCACACGGTAGCAGTCCAGGGTTCACACCAGGAGTCTATGTCCAGGTCACTCTTGTATACACTTGCTGTACAGCGTTTAGGTTTGAACACGTAAAAATCAGTTTTATTTTAATTTGGCAACGGCGTTTGTTGCAGTCATGTGCATCGCACCACACATAGGTCAGTACTGAGTTAGAGATGGGAAAAATAATAAAGCGGCCGTTTGCAAAGCGGTAGGGATGGAATTAGATACATGAACATCGCCCCCGCCCTAAACATAGATCAAATGTTTAGGAAATCAATGAGCTATAATAAATTAATTGATAGGTAGCCTTACAAGCTTGTTTAAAGGTCGTTTGAGAACTGTGGTAGGAGTTTGAATATCGACTACTCGGATTACCCCGTCCTGTCCAGGATAAAGTTGGATGATACGGCCCCGTCGCCATTCTAGAGGAGAAGCGTTATCTTCCTTCAACAAAACTAGGTAGGGATGGAATTAGATACATGAACACTCCCACTTGTCGGTTTTCATATATGTCACCAGTAAATATAGTTTGTAAGCTAGTAAGAATACAACTTTGAAGAACTATTATATTAATCTGTGGTACAACTAAGCAAGGTAAGCTATAGCCAGTTTATCTATTAAGTATTAAGGTTGTCAGGAAGAGATTGCTCTTTAGTGTTAGGACTGCCAATTTTCTACCATTATTTTATTTTGTCTTGGTGAACAATGAAGAAGTATTGTATTGTATTGTACAATGCCATACAAATTATATGTAAGAAACAAATAAGTGTGACATATATTTTACAATTGTCAGTACTTAATAGATAGAAAAAACTGAGTATAGTAAGATACAATACAATACAACAAAACTTTATTGTACACTTAAATGAATGATTACAGTGAACAATTAAAGACACATGATTATTATATTTTTACTTTAATTACTAAGTAAGAATAAATAGGCTACTCTTTATATATTACAAGTTTAAGTACAAGGCGAACTTATCTATTTAAGAGATCTCTACCAGTTCTTGTCTCTCTCTCTCCTGAATATAGGTTCCATTCCCATCTGAAACTTGGAACCCTGAAAATTATTTTTAGGAACATTAGTAACAGAAGGAAATTTATTTAGACAAAATCGTAGAACAAAAAGGCAGAAGGCAGATGAATACCTTTACAGCCGTTGAATACATAATATACATATGCTTTAAATTTGCCTGTTTATTTTTATGAATCTTAAGTTGAAACATTTGGCAGTGAAATGTTGCACAATACACAGATAACCTTTTACAATACAATATAATCATGACAATACAGATTATTTTGTCTTTCAGTTTAGGTATAGATCCGTGTTTCAGGTAGATCCGGTGGTTTGAAATATATTTAAAGAACTGAATTTGCTTTAGGCTGACAAGTAGTCGCTGTAAACGAACAAACTTAGTACTTATGTATCACAACTTACAGTATACTTTCTTAAAACTTGTGGACTAGTTATTGTTGAGCTAATAATGGTATGTATGTATGTATGTATGTAAATACTTTATTGTACACAAAACACAGGTAGAAATACAGACAAATTCGGTTATATCGGTACAAAGGCGAACTTATCCCTTTAAGGGATCTCTTCCAGTTAACCTTTGAGCAATTGAGTGACACAGGAACCAAAAGATAGACAAACTAACACGTGTACAAAAACGTATTTATATATATAGCTATTGCCTATATACTACAAAATAATACTATATATACATATACTACCGACTAATAAAAATAATAAATATACACATAGTACATAAATATAAATATATAATCAGTATCAAACCAAATCACAAGTCATTGGAGAGCCAGAACTTTTTCAACTTATCCTTGAGTGATGCCACAGACTGGGACTGTCTAAACGGCAACGGTAATCCGTTCCACAACTTAACCGCTCGCACCGTGAAAGACCTTGAATAAGTACGCGTATTATTAGACGGCATTGCAAGAGTGAGGTTAGCACTCGACCTTAAGCGGTGACCGCTGCCGTCAGCCATATATGCAAATCTCTCAGTCAAGTAAGGCGGGGAAGTAGGATTGTACAGTACGTTAAAAAGCAACGACAGGATGTGCACATCTCTACGCCGACGGATCGGCAGCCAGCCGAGCTGAGAACGGAATTCGGAGATGTGGTCGTATTTGCGCAGGCCAAATATATACCTAACACAAACATTGGTATGTTTCTATTCGATACTTTGCTTTACTTTTTACACGCTTTTCTATGAAAAATTATATTCCTAAATATGTTATGTTGATATTATTTTATTACTTTGTAGTTTGTTAAAGTTGACATTGACATTCGCCTCACACTACTAACCATACATTTTCAAAGGCACTTAAGTTTGCTGACCACCAAACATTTCTAAACCATCTTAAATTTATGGTATAATAGTAAAGCTTCCTACTGACGAGCAAACATTCATCTAATATTACCGACAAATGGATTAAAAACCCAAGACTTTTGAAGCTGTCAAGATGTCGCTTATCGATCGATTAGTGACAACTGTCGACGTTTTTATTATATCGTACGTCAAAACCATAGTAAGGATAACGATAAAACTGAGATAAAGACAAATGACATGTGATAGAAGACTTCTTTTTACTAAGATTTTAGACTTAGATTAATAAGTAATACGTGATTTTAGAGCTAAACTCTAGTAACAGCATGGACGCCAGTGTGGATGAAGGGATACCACAGGGGGAATGATGTCTACCGATGGTTTACACTGTTAGGTCTTTAGTATACTGTTCGGTTTGTTGTTTGGGGTGAAAGTGATGGTCCTCCCCCAACTCTGGAGAGCTGGGAAATCACCTCTACTATCTCTGTCGTCTGTGAGGTCTGTTACTTCAACTCCCTGGCCGCCTGGCATCGTTTTGTAACATTTTCTTTAGTAGGTCTTGAGTCGATTAATACGTGCTCTTAGTTTGCGACCGGAATGTAATTTGCTGCTGCCCTGATGAGGGGATTGATGTTGTGTGGCGTAGCATCGAACTATCGCCTTGACGCCAGTGTCATATATTATTTAACTTTTTCAAGCCCTTCCCTATGCAGAATCAGTGTTCCTCCAACCAAGGGGTTCCCACTGCTCCCCTGAGGAACCGATTTTGCAGGGCCTGGAGCTTGTTCAGGCGATACTTCAACAAACAACTAGCTATCATAATGGGTCATGCATATTCAAATGCTCGGCTACAGTGCTACTCTCTTCAGATGTTAGAGTAAATATGCAGATATCTTCGAGCACCCTGATGACTGCAATTACCTTAAACAATGTTGTGTAACAAGGGGTTGAGGTTATATGCAGACTTTATGTTCGATCACTGACAAAATTTACTTTTGCCCTATGAAATTTCAACTTCACTTCCACTTAGCTAAGTCCAGCACACAGAAGGTCTCTGTAACATCAGGAACTAGTAAATTATATAGTCTAGCCTTAAGTAGGTAGTTTTACCATGGAGAGGTCTGTATCATTCGTTTTGTATGACACTTTCTAACTACTTGGCACCATCTGTAAGAAACTTCTTTGTTGTGTCACTATTGTGATAGGCAGAGGCCCAAGTGTTATACAGGGACCTCTCCATAGTGAAACTAGCTACAGCAGCCTACCCTAGCTCTACCGCCACTTTATATGGCCAAAATGTACTAAAACATCGCATGAAAGACGGTATTAGCTATCATGCTAGCTAGGCTGGCTCATTATTTTATAGATTTGCCACAATGTATAGGCATTGACAGATTTGACAGTCTATATAATTAACTGGTCTCTGGAAACACTCGCCTATCAAACCTCTATATGTATAAGGAGCATGCAAAACAAAGTTCCCAATGAAACAAAATAGTAGTAAAAATAATAAGCCCTTTATTCCGTACTAAGAGAAATTAACATGTACAACTTAAATGTAATTTATTCTACAGAATGTCTCTTAGTTCGGCGTGCCGGTTGGCAAAGGCCTCCTCCAATGATTTCCATTGTTGCCTGTCTTGGGCAACCCTTCTCCAATTTATTTATTTATTTTATCTTATACATCATTTTAATTATGAACTTTTCTGGTGATTTGGCTGTTCCTATGCATTTGTAACATTGAAGTAGGTGATCTTCATCCTTTTAAGATCTGAAAAAATAAAGATGAAAAATTAAACCTCAATAATAAAACGAATTACCGGGTATCCTCTTAATTTAATGGCAATAAAAATATGTTTTTCTTGAAGCTATAAACTGACCAGAGAGGGCCAAATACAAATAGACATTCTTAGCCAAGTTCCCTGGCAATAAGATAAATGGCAATAATAATGTACCATTGAGGAATTTGATTTCTGGGCTGCTTCATACCTTGTCCCAGACAACACAACAACAATATGATATCTCTAGCAGCTTTCATATTGATTTTCACTGTGAAGAGCTGACAAGTGGTCCGGAACGGACAAGTAGTTCTAACAGAATAGGTAGCGGACCCCGGGCAATCCGGGCATCTTTCAGGATGTAACTGTACTGGGATAACGCTAGGATCATGATGATGATGATGAATAATGTACATAGCTCCACATAAATATACTATTAATTTGACTGTGGTAAACTTTCTACATATTGTATGCATAATGCATTAAGGTGTCTTATTTATACTTTAGATCTAGTTAATCACGTAGGTGCTCTGTAAAACTTGACATAAACGTATACAGGGCATTGATGACATTCCTTGTAATCTAACCTTTTTAGTTCTTGGTCTGTCTTTGGGAAGATACGGAACTATGGATTTCTTTGTGTTCTCCATAGTACCTAAGTAGTTTATAGAGTTGCGTAGCCAACTGTACAATGGAAAGCAACATTCAAATAATTGCAGCTCTGCCCAGTAAAGGAATTTTAATCTATCACAGTTATGGCAAACAAACCTTACGTACCATTTTGATAACAGCACATCAGTCAGAGATTCATCCTTGTGCACTTATAATACCCAGCTAAACATCCGGCTGAGGAACTCAAAACTGGCAAACAGTGTCCGCGAAGACTCTTCGTGATAAAATATACGGCTGCTTCTCAAATTGTAGGTCGATGATGCTAATGTTCCCACATTTTGTACCTAAACATATATACACAAATCATTACTAACTTATACTCGTAGGTAAAATATAGCAGCGTATTAAACTAATTTATATTATTATCACTAGGAAATCAAGTACTCACTTGTTATTTTGGATAAACCAATATTTTACACACGTTAAAGCGTAGCTATATGATATGAGGACGACGTGACATCGGAAGCACAGATAAAATAAAAGTTGAGTTGAGACGTCAAAACGTCAAATCACGACAATTTATCGTTTTAACTAACGACCATGTTCGCAAAACGATATCGTTTATCGTTTGTCGTTTATCGCTGTCAAAAGTGGTTAAAATCGTGAAAACGAGGTAAACCATGTTATGTATCGATAAATGTCGTGGATAAATCGACAAATTTACCGTTTATCGTTTATCGAGCTCTTATCGACGATCCATCATAGCCCTGCAGGAGGTGAACTTAAAGCCAAATCAATTTTCTGTCGTGGGTGCAGTAGAAACTATACTTATAGTTTAATTCTAGTTTATTTATAATAATAATAATAATACGCATTTATTTCGGAGTAAGTAAGCTGATTTGTCACATATGAAACTGCATCCGGTGACAGAATATTGGACTGTCATAAGCTTCCGCAACTGCGCTCAGGAAGCCGTTGGTGCTGCCGCGAACACGCCGCATCAAGGACGCGACTCGCTTACACATTATAGCATGATAAAGTAATCGACTTTTAAAATCTTGAACTTTTTACCGACTTCAATAGAAGGAAGGAGGTACTCAGTTCGTCTGCATGTTTGCTTGTTCTTTTTTTATGTATGTATGTTCCCCGATAACTCTTGACCACGTTGGCCGATTTTGATAATTCTTTTTTTGTTTCAAAGCAGGTATAAAGCAGGTATATGGGATCTAGGAGGAATCGAGGGAAATCCTCGAATTTGATAGGCACGCATATGCCGATTTCGGTATTTTCTGTAGGTAACCAAGCATTGGCTCACGGAAACCACAAATTGTGGCATAGCAAATACAAAATTAAAGTAGTTTTTTTGTAGAAATTATTAATAATATACTATTTGATTTGACAGACTTAGCAACTTTTTACACATCTATCCTGTGTTAGCGGATTAGAATTGTAACTTACAATTAGGTCCAAAGCTGAGTGTATTGTTGTTCGTGCTTCGTTAAGAATTATGTATTTCATGACGTAGAGTCTTACAATTTTGGTGGCTGTGGCTAATATAAGCCCATAATATATAGGTATTGTTGCATATTATTATTAAATTAATGATTATTGTGTGCTTAGACCCGGGTATGTCCTAAAACTACGACCAACACCACCGGGGGGTGGACAGCAGCATCCCTGGAGTGCGGTGGAGATCTATACTGCGATCGCCAACCCGCATGCCAAGCGTGGCGATTATGGCATTTACCCCCCATGAAATTGGGGGCGGCCTATGTCCAGCAGTGGACGTCCTACGGCTGATATGGTGGTGGTGGTGGTGGTGTGCTTAGACACAGGGATTAGTTAAATTCAAGTATATCCTACCTGTAACTAAGGCTATCCGTATTACAAAGCATCCTATGACAGGAGGCCAATCTATACAGGATGTTTTTATTGATTTCCGTTCCTTCTAGCATATAGCCGTGTATAGCCAAAGAAACGACGTAGCATATCTAGTTTTTCAAAATTCAAGTTTTTTTTTTCATTTTCATACAATATTATTATTTATATCACCAAGGGTGAACGAAAACCGGCCTTAAGAGTTAACGTGGAGTTAAGCAAAAGTTAATGTCAAGTATGACAATTCGAATGACACGAACGTCAACATTGTTTAATTGTTAAGGATCTTTTATATTACTACGAGTATTATTATACTAGGGGTGTTAATTAACGAAAATGAATTCTTGATTATCTTAGAAATGGTACGAATTAGGATACTAGTGTCTTAGAGAAGATTACTTTATTTCATCTCAGGATTGTGCCCTCGCAATTAACGGAATTCAACAAAAACACGCTGTATAGAAGATTGTCCCTAAATAAACATTTATTTGCGTACCAGATAGTTCGCCATAGAAATTTGATTGCTAGCCTATTGTTATGAAAGACCTCAATCAAATATAAAAACTTCCGGTTTGTAAGTGCTTCGACAAATATAACATATATTACATAACTACGATCTTGTCACAAGGACGCAATAAATAAGCAAAATACCTTCTGTGTCAACTCAGGTGGATTGATACCGGAATTATTAGCTTCAGGGTCTTTTCGAATGAATTTTTACTCGTATTTTGCGCAATCAATTGATAGAAATATACTAGCTCTTTTTCTTTTAGAAATATTTTTTGGGAAAACCGTACACGAATACGAATTTTAGGAAATAAGCAGTTTATTTGATAAGAAATTCATGGAAATGCGATGTGTGTCGCGTAATTTCCATATTCAGTACGTATTTTGGAACACATTGTACATCAAAGAGCAGATACTCGTTCAAGTATTCGTTTTGGTTCCTTTAATGAAAGGAAACCCTTAGGCCTTAGATGAAATCAGACGCAGGGGATCAAATTGGAATTAGCTGCTAAATACATAGTTTACATACAATATTATTTTATAATCGCATTAATAAATAATTTGATAGATTGATGATTTGTTTCTTTGTTTGATTGTATTACATATATATGTATTAAAAAGCTTACCAGTATATGAGAAGGTTAGATATTTATTTAGTATTGATGATTACGGTCAGGATAAAACATTTAGACTGAGATTATTATTATTAGAACAACCACACAAAAAACTTAGATAGAATATAATGCCACCAACTTAAAAATGTGCAATTCCTAAGATACCACAAAAAATTCAATATAAATGAACGTATTTTTAATTTGATAATACAAAATCAAACTAGAATAAATATTATTAATTTAATATTATCAAAAAAAAACATTAATAAACTGTACTATTGCAAAAGATATCTAAACGCTTTGTAATGGCCTCTCTGAAAAAAATACGAACCCACGATAGTTCGAACGACGCATGTTCGAATTTCAAAATCACATCGGCTAGCGGATGAAATGGACTTTTGCGCGTAAATTTTGAACGATAAAGTAAGACTTTTTGAGCTGATGAGGTGAAATAGTTAGTTGTTCAACAAGGGAGCAAGTAAAATTTTGCTGTGAGTGTTGATGGCGAGTCCTAAGCAACCGAAAGATGCTGTAATTCAAAATTAGAATCTTGAGCGTAGCGAATCTTTGCTCTCGTGTGATACATAAAACTTTTCACCTCAGCGGCGAAAACATATAAATAGTGACAGAGAGAATGAACTGTAAATGTCCCATGTTTGAATTACACCCCGCAGTATGAAAAAATAACCTGCGACTAACCTACGATATGAAAAATGTTATTTTCACGCTCGCAGCAAAATTGCATTTTGCTTATTGGATTCAAGCAGCAAAACCCCCATGTTCGTGCCGCTGAGGTGAATATTTTTTCATTGTGATTGGTTACATACCTTACATGCAAACATTTACCTTATCTTACATACCTTGTAAGAAGTTGACAGTTTTGCACATGACCTCCCCGAAGTACCAAAGTAGCGTGACGGACTTGGCGATCTGCACCGGCATGCAAAACAGCGTCACCAACAGGTCTGCCACCGACAGGTTGACCAGGAAGATATTCGTCACACTGTCGAAAAAAAAATATTTTATTACTTCTTCTTCAAATTAACTCTTCCCTCAATTGGTTATCTGGACGAGATTTTTTCAGAAATCTTATGTGAAATGTTTATGTGTTAACCAGAAGTGTTATTCACAAATCCACTCGTCCTGGAGCAACCAATTAAAATCCGAGCCCGACAGCCAACAAGTGGGAACGGGGGATAATTGTGTACTATAAAGTGCTTACTCTAACTTAAGATTCGTCATCACGGTCGATGCTTCATATACAAACGTAGTTTTGTTTTCATTTTAAAATGGCATGCTGGGATAACATGAAACTTCGTATGCACAATGGGATCCGGCATATCTATTTAGGCCGGAAATTAGTTCTTAAAGATATTCGTATACGCGTCTAAATTTAGTTACTTAAATACCGATGTTTCGACACGGGTTGCACCGGTCATGGTCGCGTCAGAAATTAGTTTCTGTTTCTTGAAATTATAATGAAGAAAACATTCAGTGTTTATTAAGGTTTTCATACAATAACTTAAAAAAAATTGAAAACTCGCTGTATATTTTGTTTCTATTACAATTTCTAACAACTGATTTCCAGCCTAAATATGGTGGATCCCATTGTGTATAGAAAGTTTTACGAGTATGTTATTTCAGCATGGCGTTATAAAATGAGGACGAAACTACGTTTTTTTATAGAGAATTAAGTTCAGTCAAGCGTGCAGTAGACCCTTAAAACTTGACCATCGCCGAAATGATGTTTTGTTCGCTCGCTAAAATGAATTCCACCATTAGGCGAACTTGTTTGTAAAGTTAAAATGCTCAAATATTGCCACAGTTTGGCCAGTGATGTTAATATCGACATCATTTAAGGCCTTACTACAATTCCCGATCTGTCTGCCCAATTTATAGGGTGCTTGCCATGAACTTCTAAAATTCAAAATTTGGATCTCGTTCCAATATGCTCGGAATTGGGAAAAATTAAATGATTTGTAAGTAATGTATTCATATTTTGTTAAGAACTAAATATACTACTTTGGCTTGATAAGCGAAATACACACTCTATGACAGACGAACAAAAGTGAAAAAGTATTTATACAGTCGCGGGGAAGTTGTATGAATAATCTATTAATTGACCGTTACCCTACACGTAACCCCTGGGTGGTGCTAAAAGTGCAACAAAAACTGGCAACCGTACTTGTCTCGAAGATCTCACGATTCGTAAATACATGCCATACGATTAAATAAATAAAAAATAAATTTATTAATGTGTTTTATATCTTTTCAAACATGGTTCTACAGAAAAAAACAATAGTAGCTTCCAAATAATAATTGCTCGGCCGCGAACTGCTGTTTTCCAGTCTTTACAACAATCTATAGTGCCTATATTACTCGTATTTATTATATTATGCATTTAAAACTCGGCCAGATAAAAACTTCGCAGCGAATAAAATATCCCAAGAATGTAGTCCAAGCGGGTATATTATATCGTTAGTTACTACTACATTATAGGATAGGAAGTGGCTATCACGACCCAAGGACATCTTTTATGCATAATATATACACGTATTCAAATCGATAAAATATACTCTACACTTCTGATGTTATGTAAAGTTGTGTTATTTGTCATAAAAGCTGGTTCACAACCATGGGCGAGTGAAACTACCTTGGAAACTTTCATAAACTACCCTTATTTAATAGAAATTAGGCTGTTCATCTGAAAATAGTTACTTCTTCAAGTTCTTTTCAACGTTACATATATGAACGATAGAAATATACAAACTTATTTATTGACATCATTAGGCTTAGGACTTTTGGTAACATACCGTGGTTCTAGAATCCACGGAATCGCCAAATCCAAAAATATACATTTCGAAGTCAAAGTCTATATGACATTGACGTATGAAGTTTTATTAGATATCATTATTACCTGACTGCACGACGCAAAAGTCTATGCATGTATGTTTGTTCCTCTGTGGCATTCTAAGAGACCAAATGCATTGGCCGATTTTGATGATTCTTACGTCAATCGATTCGTCTTAAGTGTCCAAATGTCACTATAGTAGGCGGCGGTTAAAAAGTCAATCCTGACACCTGTCATTTCCATACAGTGTATAACCTCAAAGTGACTTTTAGGTTATAAAATCTATGGAAACGACAGGGTGTCGGGATTGACTTCTTAACCGGCTACCACTATAAGAGACATTTTTTACGCATTTTTTGTGCTGTTCCTTACTTCATTATGAAACCCATTTTAATAAAACGTAATTAATTTTATCATAAACTTTTACAACAATAGTGATTACAGTTCAATAGAATAACTCATTGATAACACCATATTTACACTTGCAAGACAAATATTAACATTAATAATATGAAAACAACTCACACCAGCAAATCACAGCACTCTGTTCAGTTCACGAGTTATGCTTTACGAGTAGGTAAGTGTACCTCCATTCAATTTGGTGACCACCTTGGCTTAGCTGGTAGTGACCCTGCCTGCTAAGCTGGAGGTCTCCGGCTCGATTCCTGGTCAGGGCATTTATTTGTGTGATGAGAATATTCATTACTGCGTCTTGGATGATTTTTACGTTACTGCGTCTTGGAAGCGAGCTCACCTAGAAGATGCCTATTCACTCGTGCCTTAAAATATGTAAATCAGCATAGTATCCATAGAAGGTACAAGCTTTGCTTAGTTAGGAACTAGATCGATTTGTGAAAGATTGTCCCCTCATATTATTAACTAGCTATTGCCCGCGAATTCGTCCATGTCTTCGCTCATATTGGTCGCAGCGTGATGTTATTTAGCCTAAAGCCTTCCTCGATAAATGGACTATCCAACACAAAAATAATTTTTCAATTCGAACCAGTAGTTACTGAGATTAGCGCGTTCAAACAAACAAACAAACAAACAAACTCTTCAGCTTTATAATATTATAGTATAGATTAGTAGATTTATTTATCTATTAGGTATTTATAACTATTATGCATCCTCTTAAACGCTGGTGTTGTGACAGTAGTGCAAACTATTCGCAATTTAAAATTAAGAAACATTGAGTGTAAATTAGATAATTGATTAATATTTTGATCAGAAACGGTGCCAAATAATATCTGACCTAATTTAAAATGAATACTTTTATGACTTGTGAAATTAAGTATTGGGTAGATAGAACCCTATAAGAATTTAAAATAAGATAGATAAAAATCTAGTATTGCTCCTTACGTAATATATTTATATTAATTTATTTAGGTAAACAAACAGTCACTACAAAAAAGCTTAAGTAGATTTCTTAACCCTAATTGAACGCTTTATAGTAGTCGGCGGTTAAGAAGTCAATCCTGACACCTGTCATTTCCATACATTTATTATCCTCAAAGTAACTTTTAGGTTATAAACTGTATGGAAATGACAGGTATCAGGATTGACTTCTTAACCGCCAACCACTATAATATTTGAATGAAATAATCACATACCAGCATTGTTGTGTTATTAAAAATCCCATTGCATTGCATTGCATGCATTTTGAGCTTTAAATTGGCAGCATTCTTAAATATCCAACAGTTTTCATGGTATTACAACATTCTGCATAGAAAACTGCCAAGCTAAGGCTCAAAATGCATCAAGCCGCAATAAATTAGTTTTACTGTAAACAATCTTCTTTTAGATAATCTACGGAACTTGGCACTCATTTAGATCTCAATTATTTTGTCGGTGAAGACGACAACCACGCCTCGCATATTAAACTTGGCTGCCATTTTCACATTTATATTTTTGACGGGATATCATTACTTTTAGTCTAACTTCACCAAATGGTGCTTTTCAAGAGAAAAATATTTTTTTATGTTAAATAAATTTGGAGTTATTGAGGGGTCAAAAGTGGCTCCAAGCGGTTCGTATAATAACACACGGCTGCTATCCGCCAGTTCCTGGGGTGAACTTGGCTGGACACGCTGCCGCGTGTCTAGATTGATAGAACATTTAAACCAATAAAAACAAACAAAAACAATTCATAATAGATTTTATTCATGATCAATGTAGGTACACCTTCACTCCGACCTTTTTTAGTGGTTGGTGGCGTGGTGGGCACGACGACACACCACCACGTGCCACCACTTTATAGGTTCTTGAATCCTGGCGTTCAAAGGGATAAAATTAAGGTTTACAATATATATGACCAACTACGTTCACCACTTATTAATTTAATGCAATTGGATAATTTGGAGCTATACAGGGTGTGGCCTGTAATAGGAGCAAAAAATTAAACGGTACACTATTGAGCTCCCCAGCAATTATTTCCAAATATATGTATTCTTCTTCCTACCAAATTTCATAATTGTAGTGCTCATAGTCTCCGAGTAAATCGGCTGTGTCATACGGACGGACTGACGGACAGACATGACGAATCTATAAGGGTCCCGTTTTCGCCATTTTTGGCTACGGAACCCTAAAAAGACCCAGAAACAAATATCCGTGCTAAATGCATAAATAATGCCCTGGCCAGGATTTGAAATCCGGGACCTCTTAACTCTATGTCAAAGTAGCGTATGTACACCACAACCACCATATCAGCCCAAGGATGTCCACTGCTGGACATAGGCCTCCCTCAATTTCATAGGGGGTAAATGCCATAATCGCCACGCTTGGCATGCGGGTTGGCGATCGCAGTATCTCCACCGCACTCCAGGGATGCTGCTGCCCATCCTCCGGTGGTCTTGGTCGTAGTTTTAGGACATACCCGGGCGTATGTACACATTATATGTAAAATAAATACTTATTAACTTTGAAAAATCTTGTTATACAATTAGCGACTCCATGAAGCACCGATGTCCCAAGCCTAGACATCGTATTTTTGTGGGCTCATCATATTTCATGATCGAGCTCAGGGATTTCGCTCTAAAAATACATTAGGGAAAACATTATTCCTTCTAAACACTTGCTTAGTTTTTATTACACGAGACGAGATGTTGTGTAATTCCGTGTATTGTGTTGGTTGTGCGTCGATACCGCCAGGATATATTAAGGTTCTGGCGATATTGATACAAATCAATGTTAATAGGTACTACATTAACCTACCTTTGTGGGACTCAACCACTAGTGCTACGAGTAAACATCTGTTGACCAACCTTGTCAGTGGAGAGAAGGATAGCATGCGCTCCTCCTTTTACATTTATACGGTACTGCGGTGTAGATGAAGTATGGTCACAGCTACTCGCCAACGACACGGATGGTCAAATGCCAAAAACCGCTTCCTATGGCTATCATTGGCAGCGAGTAAATTAAAAATATGCGAATCGCACAGATGATTCAGTTTTATTCTTTGCTGATACTCAGAATATGAAATGTATGACATAAAGTGTAACTATTTTTAATATCATGATTTCATTGCTACACTTTTTTTTCCAGTGAAAAGTATGGTACATAAACATTAATAGTCATTTCGCCAAACGTGCAGTTTATCGGCGCATAAAAACAATGCGCTTGAATCATATGGCTTTGCCACACAATTTTTAATTTCATTGGATTTCCTCCAAAAAGGCAATCGATGATTTTACTTACGGCATAAATACCTCCCGTTGCGAAATACGGTACATGTGCATGCATGTGTTGGCCATTTAATTAATTTATTAATTTCAATCTCTAAAAGAGTGTTATTTTGAAAATAATTTCAGGAAATGAAATGAAATACATTGTTCAATTTTTAAGTAATGATCCGTTTTAACAACATACCTATTCAGATACCGAGTTTGACTAAGCGAGCGCGAAGCGGGAGCAAAGCGTATCCGTTTCAGCTTGGGCGATAATGATTTGTTTATCCGGCTGGACAGCTCTACAGGTCGTGTTCCTCAACCGAACATAATAAAAGTAAAACACATCAAAATTGGAAGTTGAGAATTTAAAGTCGTAAATTGGAAGTCGCGGTATGTACCCCACATATATGCTCTTGTGGCACAGACGTGGACCGACTGGGACAGCATGGATTGTGTTTTGTAAAAAAAGTGCAGGCCGTTTTTCGAGACATGCGACGCTTAATGATATAATCCGCCGGTCTCTTGCCACCGTTAATGTGCCTGTGCTCTTCTTGAGCCGACTGGCATGGTCAGGGACGATGGTAAGACACCTGATGGGGTGTCTTTAGTTTCTTGGAGCGTGGTACGGATGTTGGTGTGGGATGCTACCTGTGTAGACACAGTGGCACCGTCTCACCTCCAACGGACTACAGTAAAAGCGGGTGCAGCGGCGGAAAACGCCGAAATTCTAAAGCGTAATAAATACAAGGGCCTCGGCAGAGACTACATATTTGTACTTTTGGCGTCAAAACTCTAGGTCCGTGGGGTCCCAGCGCGAATAAGTTATTTGCAGAAATTGCGAAGCGTCTGGTTGACCTAACTGGTGACCGAAGAGCTGGCGGCTTTCTCGCTCAACGTATCAGTATTGCGATACAGCGAGGAAATGCCGCCAGCATCCTCGGTACAACGCCTCAAGCGCCCATTTTAGATTTAAGTTAGTTTTAATTTTATTTATATTATTTTGGTTAAGTATTCTTGTATATATCATCGTTGTACATAAATAAATAACTAAAAAAATGGGTGCCAAGTTCCGTAGATTATCTGAAAAGTGCCAAGTCTGGATTATTTACAGTAAAAATAATTTATTGCGGCTTAATGCATTCTGTGGTTTAACTTGGCAGTTTTCTTAAATACGGTTCTAATGATTTTAAACTTGTTCGGGAAGAAAGCTTGACGGTGACCGGGAGTGTGGAGAGAGCAGCTATTCAATTAACAGTTTCGTTACCAGGAATGAGTGGCTACTTCCAAAAACCCAAACCTTCGTTATTAGTTATTATTCATCTGACGCAAAGGGTACGTACCATAGGAATTGCCAAAAGATAACACAAAATACCGCGAGCGCAGAAAGTAGGTATTAATTTTTTTTACTGTGTATTTAACGGGTAATAAATTGTTATTTAAAGTATGTATCTTTTAATTACTTTATTTTCCTTATATCTTCAAGTCAACAATAACGTCACAACATCTCAGGCAGCAACTGTAATTGCCAAGGAGCATCATTCATACTTATTACGTTCCTACTAGGTACTGAAAACATTACAAAATACGCACTTTTTAGGGTTCCGTAGCCAAAATGGCGAAAACGGAACCCTTATAGATTCGTCATGTCTGTGCGTCCGTCCGTATGTCACAGTCGATTTACTCGGAGGCTAATGAAGGTGTATTCCAAGAACCGCTATAATAATATGATGTGAAATTACGAAAAAAAAATTAAACCGGGGGTCACCCCATACATGTGACATTTTTTTAAGCACATAGGCGTGTGGGGTATCTATGAACAGGGGTTCAAAAATGACAGAATATTTTAAAAACTTGTCCATTTAAGTAATGCGTCCCCCCTCTAATTTCCAAACTGTGAAGTTTAAAATTCTGAAAAAATCAAGATGATGTACCTACATTAATAAATACTTTCAACAATTTTTGGTTTAAACAAGATAGGTCTAACGGTTTTTGAGTTATTGCTGGAAAACTGTCTTGCACAAACAAAAGGAAGTAAGTGCCGTGGTTCCCTATGAAGATACGACCTTTTTTATTCAACGTATTGGTTAGTGGTTTTAAATGTAGATTAGGAGAGGTTTGTACGGAATTTTTCTTTGTGCGTGATCCGACACGCACTTGATCGGTTTTTTCCAAGTAAATACTATTAACTAACTTAAAAAAACTAACGTAAACTTGGGATACTTAGTTGACAAGTGACCTGTCAACAAGTGGTAACGTCTATGTTTTAAAATACATTGCGGGCCGACGTATTTTGTATGGTCATTTGTTTAATTGCAATTTTAAAAAAAGTTAGCTAATTATATTCCTTAAGACATACTAAAGACAATTTAAATTGTGATGGGTGGTTTTAGCCCCCACACATATCCCTCGACCGTTACGGCCTGACGAGGGTTTCCTGACTAGCTCAGAGGTTCCTAGCGGGATCGGGGATGAGTGAGAATCAAAACACCAATCGGACAGTCACAAATAAGGGTCTTCTCGCCCGTTTATTAATAAATGAAAAGCCTTAAAACTAAGAGAGAACTACGGTGTCAAAATGTTAACGAGGACCTAGACAGATTATGCTATGAAATTAGACTATTTAGATTTAGTTATCAAATCGCGGATAGCGGTATTAGTTGTGGAGCGGATGGTTAATGTGGAAGCCTGGGCCCGGAGCGAGGGGGGAACCCCGCTGCCTCTCAGCTATAGGAACCTAGAGTCCTCGGCTTCGCGAGGGGGTAACCCCGCGGCCTCGGAAGGACTCTAGGGTGATTGGCCTATCCTGCGGCGAGCGAGGGAGGTGAACCCCGCTGCCTTCAGGCTAGGTGTCCAGGGCGAACGAGGGGGGAACCCCGTTGCCTCGAAGACGGAAGCTCGGGCGTCGCGAGGGGGGAACCCCGCGGCCTCGGAGAGGAAGGGAGGAGGGCAGTGCTCGCCACGGCGTTGTAGCCAGCACTGCCGCCGGTTCGAGGTCGTCGCGCAGACCTGTTGGAGTCTGGGGAAGCTTTTCGCGGCAGTGCCGCTTTTAGCGAGATCGGGCGCCGTCCGCTACAACGGACGGGTTTCTGGGTTGAGCTGTTGCTCGATGGTCAGGTGATGGGGTCTTCTGCTTCGTCCGTCAGCGAGGTCAAGCCCTGCCGGGTGAGACCCCCTAAGGGGAGGCCCAGCGGGCGACCTCAAGCCGACGGCACTGCAGGAACATCCATGTCAAGTCCGGGTGGGGCGGGCGGGTTCGTTCGAACCAGGTCCCGCGGTAGAGCCCTCTTGTCGGGCGGCCTGGAGTGGTACGGGGCTATGTCCTGAAGATGGGTCTGGCGGGAGCCGTCCGCACGTTCGAACATAGCCCTGGACAGCCTGGTGATGAAGTCGTCTAGTTGTTCTACGCCTAAGTCCCTGTGCAGCACCGCGTTGCTCACTTAGTGGTGGGCGTTTGCCGCTGTGCGCAGTGAGAGCGACTGCTGCGCACGCAGTCGTCGTCTTCTGCACTCTCCCACTAGCGCGTACCACGCGGGGGCTGCGTACGTTAGGCGGGGTCTTATGTAGGCCTTGTAGATTCCGACCTTTATGCTGATGGGTAGATGTGACTTCATCACCGGCGAGAGTAATGCGCGTGCAGCGCGCGATTGCGCGATGGTGTTATTGACATGAGTAGTCATAGTCAGCCGTCGGTCAATGGTGATGCCCAGATATTTCACCGTCCGCTGCCAGGCTATCGGCTGTCCCATTAAGGTCAGTTCTGGTGGAAGGATAATCTTTGGGCTCAGAGCGATGGCCTGGGTCTTCGCCACATTCACCCTGAGTCTCCAGTTTTCCAGCCATGCCGGTAGTGCGTCGAGAGTGCGCTGGATTTTGGCTGTTGCGTGCGGCAGTTTAATGGAGGTGGCTATATATGCGGCGTCATCTGCGTATAGGGCGAGGGAGCTCCCGTCGCACACTGGGATGTCATCAGTGTATCTTGCGTATAGCACTGGGGACAGGCAGCTCCCTTGTGGTACTCCGGCATTTATTGGTCTCCTTGTGGACGCAACGTCTTCCACTGCCACTTGGAAGGTGCGTCCTTTTAGGAAGGTGGCCACTATTCCTATAGCTCTCCGTGGTGCTGGTGATGAGAGGAGTTTGTGGACCAGGCCTGGGTGCCAGACCCAGTCAAATGCCTTCTCCATATCAAGGAGCACCGCTACTGCGTGCTCTTTTCTGTTTCGGGCTGCTGCTGCAATTTGAAGAATCCTTGTTATTTGCAGTGTTGTCGAGTGCTCCGCTCTAAAACCAAACTGCTCTGCGCGGGGCTCGATGTGCGGTGTCAGATGGCGGAGAAGAAGTCGCTCGAACACCTTTGACACCGTTGGTAGCAGTGTGATTGGACGGTAGCTTTCCGGACGTAGTATATTTTTCCCCGGCTTTGGCAACATGATTACTTTCCCCAGTTTCCACGGGTTGGGGAAGTGGCAGGTCCTGGCGATCCCGTTGAAGAGCCGCGTCAGCGTCGCGATGGCTCGCGGAGGTAGGTGACGCAGCGCTTCATTAGGGATCGCGTCTGGTCCGGGGGCTTTCCTGAGCTTGGTGCGCCTTACTGCTCGAAGGATTTGGCCCGGGGAGAATGTTATGGGGTCTTCATCTTGTGGTGGCAGTATTCCCATGAATTCGGTGACCTCTCGTTCCACGAGGCCGTTGTGGGCTTCGTTGACCATGGACGGGACGGGAGCCAGAGGCGGTGCGAGTACGGCCTTCCATGGCGGCGGCGGCGCGCGCGGCGGGCGCGGGCGTGGCGGCGCGCGCGGTGGCGGGCGCGGGCGCGGCGGGTGCGGGCGCGAGCGCGGCGGCGGCGGGCGCGGGCGCATCGGTGGCGGTGGACGCGCCCGGCGCTGGCGGCGCCGCCCGCGGGGCGGTGGCGCGGCCGTTGGCGAGCGCGGCGGGAGCGTGGCGGTCGGCGGCGGGAGCGCCGCGTTCGGTGGCGGGGCCGGGCGGTGATTCATACTGCGCTATCAGGCGCGCGCTGCCTCGCGCGCGCGCGCCGCCTCGGTACTTGTTTCGCTGGGCGCGCTTGGGAAACGCCGTAGTCAGTGGACGTCGTAGCGCCCACGTTACAAAATATTTGTTTGTATAAGATTTACATACCGTATATAACCATCAAAACGTTTTTAAAATAAGTTTGTATGATGATCCGATAGATGGCGCTACACCCTTGGCGTTCCATTTCTCCTGAATTTATACACGATCGTTTTTCGGAACCCGTACTTATCCGGTTTTTTTTCCTTTTGATGTACAAAACCCTAAAAATCGGTGAAATTAATTAAACGGAATTAAGTCGATAGGTGCGAAGAAAATCGGTGAAAGTCCTTTGACATGGGTGAAATAAAATTTTATGTGAATACCACAAAGACATGCCAAAGCTTTTCTCCTTTTATCGACATCTGAAACCTTTTAAGTCCGGGGTTTGGGAAAAGAAAATAGTGATTGTAGTCTCAGCTCTTTTGAAATTCCGTGAAGTTCGTTCACGTGTACATTGTTTTTTTGGAGATATAATTTATGTACTTATTAAAGTTAATATTTTTTTGGAACTAGCCTAATTATTAAGCAAATTGCAGTCTGATCGAATAAGCAAGGGTGGAGTAATATTTAATGCTTTTATTTTCTCGAACCAGCAGTTTGGGCTGTGCGTTGATATGTCACTCACTCATTCAGTCAGTTTCTTCTTGCAATTTGCCATCTACTTTTAAGTTTTCATGCCCGCAATATTAAATTTCAAAATCAATGCCATTTTCGAAATTAACGACCCAAAAAACAATAAAAACGACACCCATATTAATATTTAGACATTCCAACGCCCGCGGACCCCAACAGAGGGGATGGTATTTCACTTCCTCGACGTGGGAATTTAAAATCACTGTTGCTTACTTAATCAGCGACCCGATAAACCATAGAAACAACACCCATATCGATTTTCAGAATTCCCCCTTTCAGGGGTTGATTTCTCAAAAAACCTGAAACACATGTTTAAACATTTATCGTTAGAAATACTCCTGTGAAGTTTCGAATAAAATAATCCAACTTATCTTGATTCCCCATACAAACTTCGGACCCCCATTTCACCCCCCTTGGGGATTGAATTTTGAAAAATCCTTTCTTAATGCACTTCAAGACCTTATATGGAACCTACACACTAAATTTGGAATCTCTAGAACCAGCAGTTTGCGCTGTGCGTTGATAGGTCAGTCACTCAGTCAGTCAGTTATTTCTTGAAATTTGGCACAAACTATCAAAAGTTTTCATGCCCGCAATATTAAATTTCAAAACCGATGCCATTTTCGTAATTAACGTCCCAAAAAACCATAAAAACGACACCCATATTAATATTTACACATTACAACCCCCTCGCACCCCAACAGAGGGGATGGTATTTCACGTCCTCCACGTGGTATTTTAAAATCATTGTTGTTTTCGTTATCATAAAAATAATACCCATGTCGATTTTCAGAAATTGTCACCACCTTTCCTCCTTTTAGGGGTTGATTTCTCAAAAAACTTGAAATACGTATTTACTCATTTATCGTTAGAAATACTCCTGTGAAGTTTCGAAATAAAATAGTGCAGCTAATCTTGTTTCCCCATACAAACTTCGGACCCCCATTTCACCCCCTTAGAGGTTGAATTTTGAAAAATCGTTACTTAGTGCACCTCTAGACCTTATAAGGAACCTACGTGCCAAATTTGGAATCTCTAAGCTATCACTGATGCTACTTCCGTATTCAGTACGGTATCAGTAAGCTGACAGCTCTTGGTGTCTACTATCAGTCGGCTGAGTACAGATTCTTTACTGCGTAGGTACTACAGTTGAATGAATGCTTCCTGATTGAAACGCGACGCGGTACGAATGCAGTATTGAATCCATACCGCCCCACCTCCGCGCAAAATATTACTACTGTGCAAATTAAATACAGTTTGTAGACTGACAAGTGAGGAATTCTGAACGACATCAATAAGATACCGCTTACTGATTCCACCCCACCAACTCAGCGAGAAAATTATATTAAATTATTAATATTGGAAATCAAATTCAGCCATTTTATTTCAAATTCAATCTCTATTTTTCTCAATATTTGTGTATTTAAACGATGTTCCTTTGTCACCAAAAAGGACTGTGATGAAAGCATTGAAAAAGATTTTAATTAAAAGCTCAATTAATCCTATTCAAAACCCAATAGGGACCCGACAACAATGTAGGTATTTATTATTATAGATACTATTTAATTACGTTAATTATTTCCAACTTGTTCTCAAAGGGTTTTGGGTTCTATATTGCTATGGTTAGAACTGAATTTTTTTAATATGAATATGAAGGGTTATTGATAATTATGCATTGGTATTTTATTGATTGATCAAAGTAATTTACCTGTAAGTGACCTTCGATCAAAATTATATGAAGTTGACAACTCTTCTGTGTAACTACTTATATGTAGTCACGTTTATGACGAACCTTACGACACGAGCATGTAATAGTAAAAATCAATTAATTTATGGTGGAATCAGTAAGAGCTTATTGATGTCGTTCAGAATTCCTCACTTGTCAGTCTACAAACTGTATTTAATTTGCACAGTAGTAATATTTTGCGCGGAGGTGGGGCGGTATGGATTCAATACTGCATTCGTACCGCGTCGCGTTTCAATCAGGAAGCATTCATTCAACTGTAGTACCTACGCAGTAAAGAATCTGTACTCAGCCGACTGATAGTAGACACCAAGAGCTGTCAGCTTACTGATACCGTACTGAATACGGAAGTAGCATCAGTGATAGCTTAAACTCAAGTAAGTTTTATTTTAAAATATTTTCAACTTTTTATTATTCTTGAGTTATTAATAAAAATATATTGAAAGAAAAATCCTTTGACACAAAAAAATAATTATTTAATAAAATAATCGTACACGAGAGAGTTCAAAATACTATTCGAGACATATCGCGTTGAAATGTTTCGCAGGCCGGCTCCAAGATTTTTTGTTATTTATGGAAAACTATTGTTTCAAAAACTAAGGAAGAGAACGTTTCTTCATTACATTCACCGGCCAGTCGGTTGTTTCATTCGGGGTGACAACTTAGTTTAGCCTAGTGCTTAGTGATCCTGTCTACGAAGCGACAGTTCTGAGGGCCTACTCCGAACTTCGAAAATCGAAGTTCGTATCGTGCCGTCCCTTTCCGTCATATCTAAATATATAAAAGAAGAAACTGACTGACTGATTGACTGACTGACTGACTGACTGACTGACATATCAACGCACAGCCCAAACCGCTGGTCCTAGAGATTCCAAATTTGGCACGTAGGTTCCTTATAAAATCTAGGGGTGCAATAAGAAAGTATTTTTCAAAATTCAACCCCTAAGGGGGTGAAATGGGGGTCCGAAGTTTTTATGGGGAAACAAGATTAGTTGGACTATATTATTCGAAACTTCACAAGAGTATTTCTAACGATAAATGAGTAAATATGTATTTCAGGTTTTTTTAAGAAATCAACCCCTAAAAGGGGGAAAGGTGATGACAAATTCTGAAAATCAACATGGGTATTGTTTCTATGGTTTATCGGGTCGCTAATTACGAAAACAACAATGATTTTAAAATCACATGTGAAGGGCGTGAAATACTATCCCCCTGTTGGGGTACGAGAGGGATGAAATGTCTAAAGATTAATATGGGTGTCGTTTTTATGATTTTTTGGGATGTTAATTACGAAAATGGCATCTATATTGAAATTTATAATTGTGGACATGAAAACTTTTTAAAGGTTTGTGCCAAATTTCAAGAAATAACTGACTGACTGAGTGACTGACATACAAACGCACAGCCCAAACTGCTGATTCTACAGATTCCAAATTTAGAATGGATTCCATTAAGAAAGGATTTTTCAAAATTCAACCCCTAACGGGGTGAAATGGGGACCCGAAGTTTGTATGGGTAATAAAGATTAGTTGGATTATTTTATTCGAAACTTCACAGGAGTATTTCTAACGATAAATGAGTAAACATGTGTTTCAGGTTTTTTGAGAAATCAACCCCTAAAAGGGGAAAATCTGGTGACAAATTCTGAAAATCGATATGGGTGTTGTTTCTATGTTTTATCGGGTCGCTGGTTACGACAACAACAATGATTTTAAAATCCCACGTGGAGGACGTGAAATACCATCCCCCCTGTTGGGGTCCGAGGGGGTTGGGATGTCTAAATATTAATATGGGTGTCATTTTTATGATTTTTGGGTCATTAATTTCGAAAATGGCATTGATTTTGAAATTTAATATTGCGGACATGAAAACTTTTAAAAGTGGGTGCCACATTGCAAGAAGAAACTGACTGACTGAGTGAGTGACATATCAACGCACAGCCCAAACAGCTGGTTCGAGAGATACCAAATTTGGCATATAAGTTCTTTATAAGGTCTAAAGGTGCATGAAGTGCCGTGAGATCCCTATGAAGATACGACCTTTTTGATTCAATGTATTGTAAGTGGTTTTATTAATCAGTGACTTCCGATACGATTTCGACATAAATCGATATTTGAGCGTTCGAGAGGACTCTTAATAGGAATCTGAGGTACCTAAACTTTGAATAAAGTGGCAGCCATATTGATTTTCTTCATTTCCAACCCGATTTCGTTCAAAATCGATATCTGAGCGTCCGAGAGGTCCCCTAATACGAATTCGAGGTAAAATTTGGAAAAAGTGGCAGCTTTATTGATTTTCTTCATTTCCAACCCGATTTCGTTCAAAATCTGAGCGTCCGAGAGGTTCCCTAATACGAATTTGAGGTAAAATTTCAAAAAAGTGGCGGCCATATTGATTTTCTTCTTTTTCGTCTCGATTTCGTTCAAAATTTATATCTGAGGATCCGAGAGGTCCCCTAATAGGACCCCGAGGTAAAATTTGGAAAAAGACGCACCCATATTGATTTTCTTTTTTTTCGTCCCGATTTCGTTCAAAATCGATATCCGATTGTCCGAGAGGTCCCCTAATACGAATCCGAGGTAAAATTTGGAAAAAGTGGCAGCCATATTGATTTTCTTCATTTCCAACCCGATTTCTTTCAAAATCTGAGCGTCTGAGAGGTTCCCTAATACGAATTAGAGATAAAATTTGAAAAAAGTGGCGGCCATATTGATTGTCTTCATTTTCGTCCCGATTTCGTTCAAAATTTATATCTGAGCGTCCGAGAGGCACCGGGTACCCGGGTATGTCCTAAAACTACGACCAAGACCACCGGGGAATGGGCAGCAGCATTCCTTGAGTGCGGTGGAGATACTGCGATCGCCAACCCGCATGCCAAGCGTGGCGATTATGGCATTTACCCCCCAATGAAATTGGGGGTGGCCTATGTCCAGCAGTGGACGTCCTAGGGCTGATATGGTGGTGGTCCGAGAGGTCCCCTAATAGGACCCCGAGGTAAAATTTGGAAAAAGTCGCACCCATATTGATTTTTTTTCAGTCCCGATTTCGTTCAAAATCGGTATCTGAGCGTGCGAGAGGTCTCGTAATACGAATCCGAGGTAAAATTTAGAAAAAGTGGCAGCCATATTGATTTTCTTCATTTCAACCCGAATTCGTTCAAAATCGATATCCGAGCGTCCGAGAGGTCTCTCAATATGAATCCGAGGTAAAATTTATGAAAGTGGCGGCCATATTCATTTCTTTTTCGTCCCGATTTCGTTCAAAATCGATATTTCAGCGTCCGAGAGGTCTTTTAATACGAATCTGAGGTAAAATTTGGCACTCCATACATGCCTGCATGCAAAATAGTTTAATGTTACTATACAGGCGTATCTATGAATTTGCTTTTAAAAACGACACAGAGGTTTCGTTTTTTTTCCATGTAAAACAACCTTTAGATTTTTTTAAATCGTACGGCATTTATTTACGAACCGTGAGATCTTCGAGAAGACAAGTACGGTTGCCAGTTTTTGTTGCACTTTTAGCACCACCTAGGAGTCACGTGTAGGGTAACGGTGGATACTCCCTACGGACGTGGTGCAACTTCGACCCCCCTTTGTCAAGTGAGTGGGCAACTTGACTGTTAGAAGTTCGCAAGCCGCCCGAAGGCTTCTAACTTGGCTTAACGATTGCTGTCGTAGACAGCAGCCGGGATCAACGGCTTAGCGTTCCTTCCAAAGCACGAGAGTCAGTTAGTAACCAGTCAAAGCGGTCACCCATCCAAGAACATTGCTTAACCTCGCATACAGCACGCGGTAGGCGGGTGACGCTGAGCCACGAGCGCTCTAAATTCTTGATAGTTTACATAGATCGGTTGTAACAGACGGACTGACAGTAAGGAGTGCGAATGGAAGTGAGGCCAATTTTTCTTTTTGGATGCTCCAATGGGAACTGGCAAAACCTATCTAATAAATTTAATTTTAGGAAAAATAAATGTAACACGTGATATATTGAGTGAGCCGTATTTCTGTACTTCAAAGGACCAGAGTTTATGACCGCTGCGCGCTGCTTGGTCATATACTTATACAGACCTATTGGTGTTACTGTAGTACACAGATACTTTTACTAAAGGCCATTTAAGACATGCTTTTATTTCATCGGCCCTTTCCCCTTCGGCCTCTCGGAAATGTATGATAATAGTTTTAGATCCTTATTTTTGCCAAAATCAAATGACTTTTCATCTGTTCATCTGTTAATGAATCACAATCACCGAACTTCGTATACCGAAACCCCCAGAATGTAACAACTACTTTTCTGGAGACCGCATCTAAATCGGTTCAGCCAAACGCGAGATAATCGTTGACAAACATACGAACCTCTTTTTTGTAGACGGTAAAAAATTTCGCTTAGTACGCCGGCGAAGCCGCGGGCAAATGCTAGTCTAAATATATAAAAGAAGAAACTGACTGACTGACTGACTGACATATCAACGCACAGCCCAAACCGCTGGTCCTAGAGATTCCAAATTTGGCACGTAGGTTCCTTATAAGGTCCAGGGGTGCACTAAGAAAGGATTTTTAAAATTCAACCCCTAAGGGGGTTAAATGGGGGTCCGAAGTTTGTATGGGGAAACAAGATTAGTTGGACTATTTTATTCGAAACTTCACAGAAGTATTTCTAACGATAAATGAGTGAAGACGTGTTTCAGGTTTTTTGAGAAATCAACTCCTAAAAGGGGGAAATGTGGTGACAAATTCTGGAAATCGACATGGGTATTGTTTTTATGGTTTATCGGGTCGCTGATAACGAAAACAACAATGACTTTAAAATCTCACGTGGAGGACGTGAAATACCAAACGTGAAAAACCCATTTGTACCTACGAGCCAGTATAGGCTAGTGATGATGATGATTGATGACAATAGAATTAATGATATCTTTTGTTTTAACCGCAAGTAAAGTTTTATGATAGTCAAACACATTAGTTTACAGAATTCATAATTATGAACTAAATGGCACATAGCAATTATTTTCGTTGCTGCACTATAGTGGTCGGCAATTAAGAATTCAATCCTGACACCTGTCATTTCCATACAGTTTATAACGTCAAAGTGACTTTTAGGTTACAAACTATATGGGAATGACAGGTGTCAGGATTGACTTCTTAACCGCCGACTACTATAACGCACGATACATAGCGGTGCTTAATCGAATTCTTTAAACAGCAACTAAATAATGCGACGAGGTGTAAACGTATCTATATAACTGCATTATAATTAGCACAAGTGTTGTAATGTTATAAAACCCGCGTGTTTAATATCCTGGGTAAGAGAAACGAAAAGCCGGGTACTCATTAGCGAACTGTACCACGTATACACTGGTTACTGTAACCGTTCGGTTGCAGTTACAGTTCGCTAATGTTACTGTAGCGAGCAAATGTGCTGATTTTTTTGTTTACCTTAAGGCTATTCATATTTTTGTCTTCTTCCTTAAACTTGTTGCGCCCTTTTTTGTAGGAAAAAAGTCAATCGATTCTTCTTGCCTTTAGTTTTAGTCGCAAACCTTGCTGTAAGTATATTTTGTGCATATATCACAATACATGAATACATCAATAACTTTCAAGTGAACGTTCAATAAATGAATGTTGAAGAATTTTTTTTTATGAAAATAATATGTGTTGAAAATAATGGATGACGAAAAATTTACTAAGGCTTCCCGATAAAGCCTTACTAAATTTTTCGTTGCCGAAAAAGCCGAGTTATGATATTTTTAACATTCCAAGCGAACATTACTTTAGTCGAGTAACTCAATTTAAGGTCAACGCTGGAAATAAGTATTAATTTCAGACGTTTCATCAAATTCTATGAGTACCAATTGGACCGAAAGCCTTAAGTAAATCTAGAGACAGTCAATCAATGTACCTACGAATAAATCTTTTTGAGTTCGACACCGTGTCTAATCAATTTCATTGTTAGCTTTGAGCACAGAGTCCTAACTATCGAAATCTTTGATATGACATCGCACCAAAATTTGAATAAAATCTTTAAACTTTTATAAAAAACAGCCAATCGATTGATGAGGTTAACTAATTATGAATTTAGGTATATGGTTCGTAAAGTTGGATCAGCTAAAAAGGATAGGAGTTCGTGCTACAGACCAAAATATGTTCGGAAAAAGCGTTGTGAACAAGCTGATTGAATATACATAAATATATGTTAGCTGTCCGAGAGGTAAGGCAAGCGACTTTTAATATGGATGTCGTAGGTTTGAATTCCGGCTCAGACAACTGGGTTATTATGAAAAAACTTCTGTATAGTGGAAATTACTTAAAGTTTCCGAATTGTATCGAATTAGTCGATTCATAAAACGACCTTACAGTCTTCGCAACAAGTTTCAAATTCTACTGGTAGTGTTTTTAAAAAGTCGGACAGTTTAGATAATTTCGTCCCTCGGACGCTCCGATTGTGGAATGAGCTCCCTACCGAGGTTTTCCCGACGGACTACAGTATGGGGTTCTTCAAGAAAGGAGTGTATAAATTCTTAAAGGGTCGGCAACGCGCATGTGACACCCCTAGGAGTTGCAGGCGTCCATAGGCTGCGGTGACCGCTTGCCATCAGGCGGGCCGTAAGCTTGTTTTCCACCGACGTGGTATTAAAAAAAAATTCAACTATACTCAATATAATTTTATATTTAAAAGTAACTTTTCGGTTAAAGAAAACGTCATGAGGTCTAATGCTAAGGCGACTTCCTGACTTGTGGGGGCGTAATCGACATTGGTTCTTTGACGTGAGCTTGCTGATGGCAATTTTTGGGGTAAGGCCCCGGCCTCCTTTAAGATACAGCCAGGAAAACGCTAGGACGATTGTGTTAAATAATAAATGTACATCAGAAAGGAGGTTAGCCGCAGTAGATCCAAAGTAACCGATGTAGCCTTCCGAATGTGTGGCAGTGGGCGGGGCACATTGCTCGTAGAACCGATGGCCGTTGGGGCGGAAAGGTTCTCGAGTGGCCACCACGTACTGAAAAGCGCAGCGTGGGTAGGCCCCCCTCAAGGTCGACTGATGACCTGGTAAAGGTCGCGGGAGTCCGCTAGATGCGGGTGGCGCAGGACCGGTCATTGTGGTACTCTTTATACAGGGGAGGCCTATGTCCAGCAGTGGACAGCAGTGGATTGGGGGACAATTTTTTACACAAATCAAACTAGTCCCCTAGTAAGCTCAATAAGGTTTGTGTTATGGGTACTAGACAATTCTATATTTAATAGAAATATACTTAAATACATAAAAAAAATCCATGTCACAGGAACAAATGGTTTTTTCTCAGCACAAAAACAAATGCCCTTACCGGGATTCGAACCTGGGACCTCTAGCTTCGTAGGCAGTGGGTCTCTAGCACTACCAACCAAGCTAAACATAGCGACAAATAATAAATGAAATTATTTATTCAATCACGATACAAAATAGATGTTGATGCCTCTTCTTATGTAAGTTATACCTAAGCTAAGAGTCACCGCTCTTCATTAATCGGCAGAATACAATACAATTCCAAAGCATCTCCCCCCTGACCCCGCCCCTACCAAAAAATACGGGTGGGTAGGGTACAGTCGCTAGGATTTTTTTTAACGGGCTATAGCATGAAAAGTATTAAGTCCCTGAAATACTTTTGTAGTATATGTAGTAAATAGATTTCCGATTGCTTTCACCAGAAAAGATATAACAACCTTTTTTTAGAAAATGGGAATCTACCCACTGTGTACTACTATAGGTACACAGTGACTAGTACCCCCTAGTACACAGTTGCTCTAACAGTACACAGTAGCTCGAGCCACTGTGTACTACCCCCTGTATACAGTGGTTCTAACAGTAAACAGTGGCTACGGATGGAATGAAAAAAAAAGAAAATGAAAATGAAAAATGATTTATTTGTTCTCTAAATACTAATTTTACAATCCGCCGTATGGTTGCCTATTTTCCTGGGCACTGAAGGCGATCTATTTCGTCGCGGAATTCTGTAAATAGGTACTAGGTAGGTACAAGTTTAAACTTTTATTTTGTTAGCAGTCATTTGGTTTTAAATTTGAAGTTCTAAGAACCACTACAACAATTTTTATTTGACTTTTATTAAATTAAACTTTGTCGGTATTATTTTTATAAGTTCATACGTACACAATGGCTCGCGAGCCAGCGTGTACATCTCCAAAACGAGCTACTGTTGACCCTGATGCCATTTTGGAATCAAGATCGAACTAGAAACAAATGCATAGACCTAGAGCATTGAATTATCAGTGAATACTAAGTAGATTAGACACACTTTTCGACAAAAACAACAGTAATTAAGAATCTCACACAAGTTTATATAAAAAACGAAGTGAAACTAATGTGAAAATGTAAATTACGCCGGGTAAAAAACAGAACACGTCATTACACAACCGCACGGTGCCAAAGCGGCTCACGGGCTAGTTTATAAACGATCGCGTGTCAAAAGCTTCTCATTGACGTAGAGGATAGATATAAAGCTCTTTCCCTTTCCAGCACAGTGCATTCGAGCGACTGTTCCCTCCGAGCAACTGTACCCTCCTTGACCCTATGGGTAACAAAAGGTTAAGAACTACAGTGTGTTTTATGAAAGTGTCTTTGAGTGTGTGTGACTGTTTGCGTAAATTTAACATTCCAATTAAAATGGGTTTTCTACTTCATGGTAGCTTTTAAGTTTTATCCAGTCTATTATCGATTTTTTACAGTCGTAATAATTATAATAGATGATGAAGTTAGGTATCATTGAAATTTGAGATAGACTCTTGAGCAAAACCAGAGCAAAAACGCACATGAAACATATTTAAACCACATTCCCTTATCTCGTTTCCCGTTTGACGCTCGGCGATGCCTTCTGTGTGAAGAGGCAGAAGTACCATTATGATAACGAAGTCACCAGGGAATACTGGGTAAGTACATCGATATAAACATTTTACACTTTATCGCAATAAAATATTTACTACCTACGACGTCTACGTATGGAGTCTTCAAATGTATGTGCCACTGAATTCTGGGTACATATTTTGCAGGCATAATATATCTCGTCAGTCTCACTGGTCAGATATAAGTTTTGATTTTTGTTTAAAAAAGGCCATTAATTAAGATTGAAGTACAAACCCTAAAGCCGAGCACTATAATATTGAACTGGACCACACGGGTAGAAGAAAAAAATGGCATGAGAGGGACATGGCGAAACTGATTTAAAATGCTGACTGACTTTAAGTACCTAATTAATTTCTAATTGAGAGAAATTCTGTTAAATATTTATCGAGATTCATGTGCGCTGAATGCGGGTGGCACAGCGACTGGTCATTTTGGAAATCTTTAGGGGAGGCCTATGTCCACCAGTCTTTCGGCTGACATGATGATGATAATGATGATGTGCACGTAGAACATGTTGAAAAAATAATACAATATAAAGGATTTTTATTAAATAAGTTGTATTCTATGGAACCCTAAAAATGGTTCAATAAAGCGGCACTTCACCTACTTTCATCCCTTTTATATATTTGCTAGTGTGTAAAATTGTAGAAAAAGGTCACAAAGTAATTTTTCTTTCCTACAAAGAGGCACGTGTTTTAGAGTACCTCTTTCAGGTTATTGCACGATTTCCATCCCTCTGCGTACCGTCGACAAAAAATATGTATCTACGTTTTGCACATGGTAGTTGATTCGTAACTTGTGAAACTTCGTTACATCTGTTCATTTTAAGTATGGAAAATGACTTTTAAAGATCAACATTCATTACATGCCAACTTTACGGGTTCACACCTCTATAGTAGGCGGCGGTTAAGAAGTCAATCCTGTCACCTGTCATTTCCATACAGTTAATAACCTAGAAGTCACTTTGAGGTTGTAAACTGTATGGATATGACAGGTGTCAGGATTGACTTCTTAACCGCCGACCACTATAGGATTATTTTTGAATGCGATTCACAACGTTCTCTATTTAAATTATCTATCTAACAATAGAAACGGCCAGCCTGCAGGGGGCCAATTCTCGGTCCAAGCGAAATGCATATCGACCGTGACATTATATGGAATGGTAGAGTCACTTTTATGGAATCTCGAATAGAGATCATCTCGATCGAACCCGAGAATTGGCCCCCAGACGACTTATTGAGAAAGTGTGAACCCGTAGCGTTGGCCGATATTAGGTACGCTCGCAGACCACTCTTTCATTTAAGTTTAGATGTAAACTGTCATTAACGTTGTAACCTAAGTTATTTACGTCACAATGTTTCCTTATACATACAAGAAGACTAGGGGGAAACATGACAAACACCATAAGTGTTTCTTGTTCCACTAGATGTGTGTATCATTTGCATCATTCTTTAAGTGCACATATATAGTTATTGAAGATAATATATATATATACCTTTCAATACCATCACACTCCAGTTGGTAAGTATATGTAGGTAAATTTCCTTATAATGAACAAGCTGTCTCCATAGCTCCTTCCGTGCTTTAAAAAGTGCATAGATTAGATGTAGCCGGGCGTAGTAATAATAGAATGACCGACCTTCCGAAAGCTCCGTGGTAAAAAAAAGTATAATTAGTAATTACACAGTATATGTATTTGTAAAGGTACATCAAAAGCTGCTGGTAGCATTATTAGCACTGAGAAGAACGACAACATTCCGTTAAGCGAAAGCGGTCTGGGGGACATCGTACCAAAAAATCCGCTCAGTATTCGGTAGCATGGTAGAACGGAGCGGAGGCGGTGAGTGTGACATATGAAGCAGTAATGACAGTCGATAGTTTCGGAAAGATTAAAAATGCAAAACCGCCTCCGCGCCGCACCGCGCCGCGCCCGCTCTGTGCGTTTCGACATTAAAATATAGTAAATAGACTGGTTGACAGCTGCTGTCACTTAGCGCGGCGGTTAGACACCTTTTGTAAGATCTGTAGGAGCGCAATGTTGTTTTGTATACGTAAATCATTAATTTAATCTAATTGTATATTTTTAGAAACACCGAATTCATTTTGCTATTTATTGATTGTGTGTCTTTTGCTGCTAAAAATAGAGTATTATGATGGAAGCGTACTTATCGATAAATTATCGTATTTCGATCAAAATTGGCAATTAAATTTGATACCCTGCTTCAGAAATTTACATTGTACTTAATTAAGAAGGGATGGATTCCTTAGCTCGGTTCTGTTAAAATCAGTTTATGGAAGAAAATGATTTTGACATTGAGTATAGGGTCCCATTTCACGAAATAGTGCGATCCCCTTATATTTCAGAGAGTTGTGAAGGTATGATATTCAAACTAGGCTCAAAAGACGCGTATTTACGAGATGTGTAAGATGCAAAGAGAATTATTTGAGATAGTCCAGAACGAAAAAAGTTTTGGCCGAAATAGTGAAAAAAAAAAAAATCCTCCGTTTTTTTCATTTTGGCACTCGATATTTTAGAAACGAAGAATGATATCAAAATTTTGATCAAAACCCCTCTGGACAATTTAGTCGGCTACAATTTGAGCCTAAAACAAAGACGATCGGGTCAAGGGTTTGCGCTGTAGCCTAACCTTTTTGAAAGAAGTGAAAAAGTCAGAACGACTATTAGTAGGTAATATATTTTTTTTTAAATCAACACAATTGTACAATTGTAGTTAGTTTTATATTTCAAATTGTTTAAATTAAACATGTATTGTTTCTATAATAAATTATTATTAATTATAGTTCGAGACAACAATAGCACATTATTGCAGTGCCCGGGAAATAGCAATTCGTGGATAAGTCAATGATGTTTTTGAAGACCAATATCTTCCAAAACCTTGGCAAATAAAATAGTTGATTGAGATTGCATAAAATGAGTTTTATACATGAGTTATACATCTGCTTTTCACTTCGATTGCGAGAAAATTAAACAAATAATCAAGGTTATGATATCATTTAATTTATCCTTCTCCTGGGGCCTAGGGTGTCATGTTGAATTCGACTTTGAAAATTCTTGTTATAGTTATAGTCGGAGTTTGGAGGTCGAGTTAATTTGAAGTCGTCGTTATCTTGCGTGAATATTAGTAAAGTGGCAAATGCCTTTTTATGTGGTTACCGTAACTTGGCTGCGCTTTACAAAATTGCCAATTTAATAGGAATTTTGTATGTGAGCTATGTTTATATATTATATATCAACCAAATTGGCATAACGTTAGCAAATGTAATGCATTTTTTTTTTGTTGAGTTCATTTTCAATGTACCTTGATGGTCGTGTAGTGCACGAGATCTGTGAATTTTTAGACTTGTAATAGAATACTATTCTAAATATGTCTCTAACAAGTAACTTTTACTTAAGTAAATTATAATTTACTTGTAGACATCTCAGACAAGTATCTTAACATTGTCAAGCATCTTGAAAGTTGTAATAAGTTAGTGAAAGCTTAAGGCTCGTAGAAGCTGTGATTTGTCACAAATTTTATATTCTATTATCTAAAATAATGCTTACAGTGTACATATACTCAGCGGCAAAAACATGGCCTATAACTGCCTATAATGTATGACATCCGAACAAATTTGGCTCTTTTTCTGCCTCTGAATATAATTTTATATGTTGATCATTTACTTTCAACCGATATCAGAGCTATGTTTATATGAAATATTTACTGCAAAAATATGTAGATGAACGACCAAAAGGTCAACGAACCATGTACACAAAAAAAATATAATTCTCATTTAGGTGATTACTCATGCGTAGTAAACAGATAAATTAATTTTATGGATGGTGAAGGTTAGGTACACAAAATGCTGATCCAAGGTAAAAAGCTTATATGTTTACACAACGTTTAAAAAAACATACAAGAATTCCCAATAAAAAAAATCTACTGGAGTCACAACCACGATGGGCTGTCACTGAGAGCTCAAAAGTAAACAAGTTATACGTTAAGAAGTCATAAAAGGAGGATTATCTGAAGTTGCCGGGCTGTCGTGATTTCCCGCGGGGCGATACATGAAGTCCGTCAGTGCGATATTTGCAATGCATTCCCGCTTTATTCGTCTTTATGGAATACAGTCAAGTGTCACTAGGGCTTGCTGCACGATGACAAAAATTCATACATATACATAAAAACTGCAATTCTTCATTTCCGATAGTTCAAGGTATCCTTTTTAACCCGATTGGGGCGCACGAACGCTACGTGTGCTACGGTGTGGCGCGTAGCAGTATTTTCCCTTACTGTAGTAAAAACGTAGAGGTCGTAGAGACATCACGCATTTTAGTTGCCGTCATAATAAACAGAATGTGATGACACAGGGGTAAAACAGCATTCTGGACTTCAATCTCGATGTCGCGATGCAATTCGGTCTCCCATAAATGTAGAGGTAACATGCTACAAGCATGCGTTAAAAATATTTGTATTTCAGATGGATATAAATAAATATATAAAACGTGCTGTCACTTCATGACGTGACAATTATCGAATTTGCTCGTCTTAAATTACAAGATGAAGAAAATATTTTAAAAACTTTTGATTGTTAAAAACTTTAAATTGTTTGTTTAAAAGAGTAACATTCAAGATGCAAGATAATGGGTTTTATTTGTCCAATATTCAGCGAGAAGCCCTCCTGTTGCAGAAACTGAGTTAACAACTCTTCAAATTTGTTTAAACTTAATTAAACATTCGAAATTAAATATCTAAAATCGAAGACTTATATTAATCGTAGAATCTTACGACTATTATGCCCCCGATTGGTTTTATGGGAGATACGAGTCGCTACCGACGAGCCTGTATAAGGAGATGTGTGGATGTGATCTAAGCGAAAGAAGTATGTAAGGACTGATGTAATGCTTAGCATTCTTTGGTATCAGCCCACTCCAATAGGACACAGGCGTGAGTAAGTGTGCGATTTCCATATGAGGTAATATTATAGGAGCTGAAAGTTTTTTTTTTTATACTACGACGGTGGCGAACAATATCACGGCCTGCCTGATGGTAAGCAGACACCGTAGCCTATGGACACTTGCGACTCCAGAGGAATCACAAGTGCGTTGCCGACTCTTTATTGACTTGGAGATGCGCTGTGTTGAGAGTATAAGCATAAAGAACACAATTTGATATATTTCGATAAAATGAATATAGGTGCTGTCTTATTCATATATTTTTAATTAATTTTAGGTAATTACACAGTACTTAACATCAAAAAAGTGAATTCACTAAAAGATTTTCAATAGGGAAAACAATAAGAGAAAATAAAAACTGTGCAATTGCGTGTCGGTCGGGTCACGCGTAATGTAAGGTTCTGACCAGAGATTTAGGGGAACAACGTTTTCTTAGTAATCCATGGAAATTGTACATTTCTTAACTTCGGCTATTACTCCTTAACTAGTACTTAACGACTACTTAGCTGTTATAGTGTTCCTTTACATTTATTATATATACTACTACCACGATTTTTTCATACCCAGTAGCAACCGCTTAGTTGGCACGTAGAACACTTGATTCCACAAAAATTAGCACTTAAAAGCTTAATGTTACATCTAAATACAATCATTTTCAAGATTTTATTCTATCGTTTTGTCGGCTTCGTAGTTTTGTTGTAGTAGATGGAGATATTATGAGAGAGCAATAATTAAGCCTGCGTCTTCAACAATGTATTGCAATTATTACTCTAGGGCAATAATGAGTTCTACGCGGACAAAGTCGAGGGCAAAAGCTAGTAATGACATATACAGATTGAACACTAACGTATGTACGTGACGTAACGTATGTGATCCCCTTTTGTATTAGTAGTCCCTAGTAAAGGGGTTCAGTTCATGCAGATTTAGAGTAGTAAAAATTTAGTTCATAAGATTTAGAGAGTAATAAAAAGTAAAATATATAAATAGTTAGTAATAATTATAATAAAAATGTAAGGTCCGTGACACCATTGTCCCGTGAGCGGAAAAGACATACAAATAAATGAAAATAAATAAAAACGAAGTAATGTACATATTTTTCTTGTATATTTTGCATGAAATAAAGGCTTTTTTATTTATTAATTTTTTTACTACTAAATTGACTACGATTTTAGCAAAATTCACTTGATAGAAAACCTTATCTCAGACGCAACAAACCGGTCTTGGCATACCTTTCCTTAACAAATCTTCCAAGAAATATAAAAACAAACTTTTTCAATTTTCTTAGATTTATATCAAACCGGCTGATCTCTCGAGCTTGTCACGGTTTTAGCTCACTTTAGCAACGGATGGCTGTTCTGACTGTTTGCTACAGAGTAACAATACTAATAATGCGTGGGTGGGTGTGGGTTTAGGACGCTCTCAAATGAGTGTCACTTGTTCATTAGATGCGTTTAGGGTCGAAGATTTCGTAGAACCGGCTTTATACAGGCAGATTGATTTCTTAAACAGTCTGAAGTGAATAACTTCATGGGTGCTGAAGCAAACACATATTTTTGCTACCAAAATACTAAAGAGGGTTATGGCCACTCGTAAATAATTGTGATTATTTAAATTTAACGATTTTAACGATGGACATTTAAAAAAGGGGACTGATAAATACTGTATCTTGTATTTAAGTACCTTTTGAATACATTACATAAATCAGTTATTATGTTGCTAGATTCGTCAATCTGTGCGTCAGAAGTAAAAACGACCTTTTTCATTTTTAATCTCACCTTAGCCCAATTGAATACAGGCGTTAGTATTTGTGCTTGTTAAGCACTTAAAATTTAAATCATTCGACATACAGCCTTTCTGAATGAAAAGTCTACCACTACTTTATAAAAAATACGTGTACCTATTCGATGAGATACGAGTATAACCTCGGCATCGAGATACAAAAAAGTTAATTATTTTATTCTGTTTTGGTACCTCACCACCAATTTTACTACCTGCCTACTTATACCGTATTTTCCCAATTTCACGATAAAATGGACTGATATCATTAACGCACCAAATTAGAGTATAAGCCACAAAGTGGACCCTATCGCTTTATCATACGAATGAAAGAGTTAATAAAATATTATGACAAGATAATCTGTAGGGAAATCAAAGCAAGTTTATTGGAATGGAACCTAGTTCTGGCGAGGCCCGTTCCCTTTCAATATCAAGTTGCCCCCGCTTCCACTAAATAATGGGAATCGCTTTAACAGGATATTGCGGTTCTATCTTACTACCTTAATAAAAAGATTCAATTAGAGGAAAATTTAAAACGAGGATAATTCCAACGCCTCTAGGTTTGCTGTCTAACTACGCAGTGTTTTATTTTGATAGAGAAATCTAAAATCTACTATAAGCATTCATTTATCCAAGGCAATAACGAGTTTCAACGTGAATTCGTGGGTAGTGATAAATGCCATAATGATTAAAATCATGATTATTTTCTTTGAAAGTGCAAATGTCAGTTAATTATGCTCTGGCGCTCGCTCGAAAACAACAAACCCTTTTCGAGGTGGATGTATGAGTAACTTGCCTTACACTCAACTTTTTTCCATTTTAGTCCCCCCTGCTCTCTAAGTTCGAGGGTTGTCTGAGCCAGCGTTTATTTTTAATTATATATATATATATTTGCCGAATACCATTGTTTTTCCGAAATTATTCATATAGATGATTGATTGGTAGAAAATGTTTCACATAATTTAATCTCACAGAAACATCATCATCCGAAAAATGGCCCTTTTAAACGAAGTAGGTAACAAACGCACACAAAGCCTAACGTCCATAACTGAGGTATTTTTTAATCACCTCATAATGTACCGAGCAATATTTGTCAAAACATTTTCATCTCCACCTTTGGCACCAACGAGGCAATGTATGGAGGCAATTCCACACAGAATGCCCTACCACATAACGACATATTAACTTTAAGTATTGTGGAGGTCTATTTTAGTTCGTCGCTTCCGATAGGATTGGTCCTATTCCAATATGATTCACGCCATCTCCTCTACGTGCGCTGAGCTAACGTCAGAAAGAGCGCACGAAATATTATATAACGAAAAAGAAACAAACTAAATTTATGCCCTGTTTTCTGGATAATTTGCAGACTCGCAAGCCAAGTAAGCATTTAACATAAACAAGTAGGTATAATTGTACAATTTGTACAAAGTAGACTTTGTGAAACATGCCAATGGCGTAACACAATAGAGAAGCTCCCAATTTGGTTAATAATACCCGTAGTTACGCCTCTTGTATGTTCGAATTACGTGAAACTTTTGCCATTTATACGTATACAGCGTGTATTTTTGATATAGCCTCAAATCATAACCATTAGGTTAGTGTTATAAAGCGATATTGCACTAACATTTTAACATACAAAGTATAGTGTTAAAGACGAAAACGTCATTAACTTTTGTTTTTTTTAGCGGCAAAGTATTGCATACACTGACACATGATAGACGCGGATCTAGTCTTACTTAGATAAGTATTAGATAGCATTAAATAGTTACTCGTATCTAATGCATAGGCATAGTTGGCTGAATTATTTTACTTATAAGGGAAAAACATTAATATTTTTTATAAAATATTTGAAGATCTGTTTATTGGGGTTTATATATTAACTAACAGCGAATGTTTTCCAGCTGGGTTGGGCGACATTTAGTAAAGGAGATGACACCCTCAAATCTCTAGACATTTTGTCTACAATGCCTGAAAATTCGTCTTTATAATCAATTTTTCTGAACCGGTGGCAGTTTATTGACGTTCATAGGTGCATATAATATGCCTAATTTGAAGAATAAAATAACTTTTACTTTTTTTAATATGACCATGACGTACAGTGCTAGTGCTGAGACATGGACGCACACAAATAAGGATGTGCATAAAATAGCGGTAGCACAGGCAGCCATGGAGCGCGCCATGCTCGGCATTTAGGTACGAGGACCGAGTGAGGAACGTCGCATTAAGGTGCGTGACGTCGGGGAAGCCATATCTAAACTCCAGTGGAGTTGGGCAGGACATATTGCCACGCAGAGTGATGGCAGGTGGACCAAATCGTTAACAGATTGGTGGCCACTTATACCACCAGTCCACCGGCTCGATGGGTTGACGACATTAAAAAGACCGCGGGTCACACCTGGATGAGACTAGCACAAGATCGGGGGGAGTGGCGTACTTGAAGCGAGGCCTATGCTCAGCAGTTGGCGATTGCAGGCTGAAAATATTTTTGACGCCACTGCATACTCAGAGTAAGTGATTGTACAGGGTGTATGGAGACACATTTCGAATTATAAAATGCAATAGGAAAAAACTACAGTAATTCATAATATCATTGAAACGGTAAAATCAAGAATGATAATGTGTATTTTATTTTTTGATAATAATGCCGTCTAAATGTTCCTCGCCCCGTACACGTTCGTGGAATACGTGGACAGTAGATTCCGCGCTGCAAAAGAGATGTTCGAATGTCGTTTAATTATCGAACAGTAGTTCTTTAGTTCTGAGATAGTGGTGTTTACATAAACTTAACTCTTTAAGTATTCCCATAAAAAATATCCAGTGAAGTGAGATCTGGCGATCTAGGCCGCCAGGCGATATTTTTGAATCGGCTAATCAATTTACTGGGGAAACGATCTCGTAGTAGAGTCATGGTGTCTCTAGCGTGGCGCCGTCTTGTTGTAACCACGTATGCGAAGTGAAGTAAGGACATGCTCTCAGTGGTGGCATTTTTTTTTCAATCATACGCCAATATGAATTGCTGTCCACCGTGAATGTTTGGCCTCGAAAATTGTCAAATAATACGGCCCTATGATTCCATGGACTGATAACGCTCACCAAACAGTCACTTAGGGCTGTGCAGTAGATATGATGTTTCAAATGCGAATTTTGTTCTTTAGTCGATCACCAACGGCAGTTCTGTCTGTTCAATAGGGAGTTTAAATGAAAATGTGCTACATCACGTTGTCACATTATCTCACTTTATTTTTACGTAAATTATAATCGTTTGGTTTGAGCGCTTGGACTACTTGAATCCTTAAAAGGTTTAAATTTAGATTTTTCTTCAAATTCTCATGGTTTTTGAAACCCCAGAACAGAAGCTCACTTGCATATCGCGTAAACTGTTTGCAACCAGTTCAATATTATCCTCGGTCCTTGTTGCTCGACTGGGTACTGGTTGTAGGTCGTTTGCGGTTGAACTTGTTGTCCGAAACTTGCGCATCGAGGATGGGTTCAAACTTTCACTGAGCGCGCCCTGTAAGCGTTGAATATCGTATCGCGAATAAAACCTTCGACGAGATAGAGTAGCGGAATCGTTGGCTTTGAAATAAACCTCGATCGCAAACAAACGTTGCTCATCAGTCCACTGAGGCATTTTGGTAAGCAAATCTGCACAAAAGACAAATAAAATTATGTCAAAGTCCCTGCCCTAAGTTTTTTTTAAATATTGGCAAAGGAAATTTGAATTCTGACACTAGACACCCTGTATTTAAAATACTCGCTGTATGATAGGTAACCTTCGCTCTAAATGGAAGTCATTTGTATGTCATGTGACATAAACCGTAACAACGAATATTTTCCCGGTGCGTGTGTGAGTGTATCTCTGTCTTAATGTTTATTATTTATTGTGATATTTATTTAGCTTTCAATTTGGCTAAAAAGTGTTTTTTTTTTATATTTTATTTGACCTTTTTACGATATTTATCGCTGAACCAAAATATGAATTACCATAGGAAAAACATTTTAATGTACGTATATGTATTAATACATATTAATGTACGTGAATACTGATAATTAAGAAAGTTTTTCGAGTGTTAGTGACATTTCTCTTCTAGAAAAGTTCTCGCCTACATAGTTGCTAATAGCACAATAGGGAGGTAGTAAAATCGAGAAAAAATGTTTTTCCTATGGTAATTCATATTTTGGTTCAGCGATAAATATCGTAAAAAGGTCAAATAAAATATAAAAAAAAAAAACGTTTTAGCCAAATTGAAAGCTAAATAAATATCACAATAAATAATAAACATGAAAGAGATCTGGAAGAGATCCCTTAAAGGGATAAGTTCGCCTTTGTACCGATATAACCGAATTTGTCTGTATTTCTACCTGTGTTTTGTGTACAATAAAGTATTTACATACATACATACATACATACATACATTAAGACAGAGATACACTCACACACGCACCGAGAAAATATTCGTTGTTACGGTTGATTTTCTGAAAAAAACCTTGAATTTGAAATAGGCAAGATTTTTTGAAACATGGATGTTGTATAGGTAGTAATAATAATAAATAATAATATCATTTATTTTCAGGCAAATAACGTCCTTAGATAAAAACTACATAGCACAAAAAAATAAATACATTACAACTGAGATGCGCTACGCAACTTCGTAAAGCATATCTATTAAATACATCGTCGTTTAGTACCTGCCTATAACAAAATAGGGGCAAGTTTGATTTATCAAATATTTTCCGCAAAAATTGATTCATTTATATCTACACATATGTGGAGTTTACAGAGTACGCTCCTCACAATACGTCCGTGAAGGAGTGCCATCTGCATCGACTATTGATCCAATCAATCAAAGCCTCGTGGCATCTTATCATGTTGAAGTGTCATTGGGAGTGGATTTCGTAACCAATCATTTATGCCTATATTTACCGTCGCCAAAAAATCTCTTTAGTATTAACTCGCTATGCTTTGATTGTAGCAGTCGTAGCCTGCGAGCGGTAACTTGCAATAATCAGCATTAAATAAATTTTTGGCATGATGGATTCGTATCGCTCTACGAGCAAAAAAATAATATTGTGGGACGATGTTACACAAATCAACTTATTCCTAAACTAAGCAAAGCTTGTTGCAATGTAGGGTTCCGTAGCTACCTTTGTTACATTTTGCGGACTTAAATATTCACAAACTTATTTATACAAACTTTTTTATCCTGTATTTGATCAGTTTTAAAATTAATCGTGATTTTATATTATAATGAATGCATCAATATTATTACATACCTACCTAATTATTAGTTTTAACATTTTATTAAATTTAAATATATAATATACAAATATGTATTCAAATTGTACTGACGATAATAATATATATTCGTATAGGTATTAGATTAAGCAAGCGTTAATTTGTATTGTCATCTTATGATATAAAATATTTTTCTCAAACATGTAATGAAATATTGATGTTATGTTCCTTATAATAGGCTGCGAAGTATGACGTTTCAGGTGCGGTTAGGACAAAATGTCGTTAATGGAATTTCATACAAATCTTGCAGGCCTAGGCCGGCAAAGTCTTCTTTTTTAATTTCCATTCCACATAAATTTGTGGCACAGGCATCATGACATTCTGGCACTATGCGCATTAAAAATAAAACTTTGATTTTTCTTTGTTGTTCATTTCATTGCATGTTTGAGAAAAGCACTATACATACCTCGGCCGGAAATATGGGGATGCCCGCCTCAGACCTATCCAGCCTCGCTTCTCTCGGCCGTATATATGTCTTCGGCCGGCAACCCCTTTCATCCCGGCCTCTGTAGTAATGTACTATAAATCTATATTTGACACAACTAACAACTTATTTAAGTTATCAATGAAAATTTTACGAAAGTTTGATTTTTCAAGTACATTTCTTAAGTTTGGCTATTACTCGTTAACTGGTAATAATATCCCCGTAGCTGTAATATTATTTACACCACACCTTGCCAAAAAGCGCGTTTTTCCGCACGCTGCGCGTCCGGAATAACCCACTTTTTGGCACAGTGGTGACGTAAAATTGTGTACGAAACACGGGTCGTAAAACAGAAAGCCCTCTCTCGCATATTTAAGACCCTCGCCTGCGGCTCGGGCCTTAAACATCTGCGATATCGGCCTTTCTTTGTTTTACAACCCTTGTATCGTAATGTACTATTCTTTTAAATTCATACTACCATGATTTTTTTCGCATACGTAGCACCTGGTAGCAACTGTTTACCTGGTAAATGGGCAATTAAAACTTCACAACACGACCTGACGGCCAAAGCTGGCGCATCGTTGCTCATTGGGCATATCTTCTTTGAATAACCGCGACACAAACAAAGAAGAAGAAAAAGACCAATCAAACGGATTTCTGAATAAAAATATGGTCTATGAAAATCCACAATATTATTGAACAAGCTATTAAACGATACGCCACATGATGGATTTTGCAAGGAAAAAATTGATGCATGTGATGGATCCCCACTTTACGTGTAAGGGAATCTACCCGAAAAAAATGTTTCCTATTTTTTTTTTATTAATTTAAATTTTGAGATGAACTACGTTACTTTGTATGCCCTGCTAATTATGATATAATTGTTTTCTAGTATTCAAATCGAAATATTTGATTTATAAAAATAGTAACTAAGCTCATTTTACAGGACCAGCCATAGCATCATCGTGTCTCCAGAAAACACTTTATTTAGTTTGTATTTTTTGAATTTCAGTTTATATGAAATAGTTTACATACGAGTAGGTTGAATTTTAGAACCAGGTGACCAGATTAGAGTCATTACTTTTACATCGCGGTCACAATAAAATGTGTTTGTGCGATCGTGGTGACACGAAACTCATTAATATCAAATCAGAAACGATATTTTCACTTCCTGAGACGAATCCAGGGGCTTGATTCTATAACGCAAAAGTTGGCTCCCATTTTTTAACTAAGAAAGTATAATTAAAGAAATTATTGGGGTTTCAAAACGGCAGAGGTTTATATTGACATGTATTATTTTTGTATGTCTTTTCCGCTCACTGGACAATGGTGTCCCGGACCTTTGGAAGGCGTGCGCGGAGCCGAAGTACCGAGGTACCGAAGTACCGACCGAGTACCACATAGCCAAGACGTAGAGGCCCTTTTGACAATTTAATGAAATGCAAGGGGTACACCGAGCGGATGCTGTCCCTGCCCGTATCGTGGGACGCACACAGAGACAGCACCCGCCAGGGTGTCCAGGAACTATTGCTGGTTGATGGAATCTAAATGAACAGGACTATTGGGTGAATATGATGGACTAATGGCTGGGCTATTGAGTGGGACAACTGACGTCTGCCTAATAAAACTGTTATTTTTGTTATTATTATATTTTATGGCCAATTCATTTGTTTTTCATCACAACGATTCTTTATGGATTAGTAAATATGAGAAATTGTTTTGAGTTAAACTTACACGTAGAACAAAAACTTTTGTAGAAGCAAAGCTGGCAACAGCTTGACAATTTTTTAACTTTTAAGTTTGAACGTTTGGTCATAAACCAGCGACCATTCTATGCCATGCTTTTCAGAACAACTATTTAAAACATATACAGTGAGAAAATGTATGCCCTATCAAATTGTTAATGACATTGGAATATGATTGAAGTTCCTCAGCCTACCTAGTAAGAAATATGGAGATTCATAGGAGAACCAGGGACGTCGACATAGCTCAGCGAGTTGCAAGTCTCAAGTGGCAGTGGTCGGGGCACATCGCTCGTAGAACCGATGACCGATGGGGCAGAAAGGTTCTTGAGTGGCAACTATGCACCGGAAGATGCAGAGTGGCCCCCAACAAAGTGGACTAACGATCTAGTTAGGATCGCGGGAAGCCGTTGAATGAGGGCGGAGCAATATCAATAAAGAGAGCCTTAGGGGAGGCCTTTGTCTAGCAGCGGACGTCTTTCGGCTGATACGATGATGATGATGATGACCGTAGTAATCTCGTTTAAATTGGACATGAGGCAGTTGTCCTTCTCTCATTTACATGCTTGTACACTTACTTACAAGCATAAACATAAAGCAATCGTCCTAAGAGACAATTGCTTTATGACAACGATTTTATGTCCCACATAAACACGGACATACTATGTAGGCAGCAGTGGTATGTAGGCTGGCTTACGAATCTTTTTAAAGCTAACTTAAAACGGTAATGTAAAGAAAGGGAGCTTATTTCTGCCAACAAACTGTTATTCAGTTTGGCGGAAGTTGAAGCAAGCTGTAAAAGAGTACTGTTTTATTATTATTATTAGAATTTAGTTTTAAAATGCATGTTCTTGAAAAGAGCGCTTTCGAGGCCGCCAAACTGTGTGGAAATAAATAAATAAATATTATAGGACAATTTTTAACACAAATCGAACTAGTCCCATAGTCAGCTCAATAAGGCTTGTGTTATGGGTGCTAGACGACGATATATTTAATATATATATACTAAAATACATAGAAAAATTCAAGTCTCAGGAACAAATGTTTCTGCTCACGACAGAAACAAATGCCCTTACCGGAATTCGAACCCGGGACCTCTAGCTTCCTGAGACAGTGTCACTACCAACTCTAGGATAAACAGGCCGACAACCGCTACCACCACTAAGTACCACTTTTCCGCACTAGTGCCTTTTACTATCTATTTATTTTTAACTTAGGTTGTCAACTTAACGCAAATTGTTTTTATTATTGAAATAAAGTAAAAAAAAAAAATTACAGTACATATGGTGCTCCATTCCCGCACGAGTGCGGTAATCAGCAGATTACGTGCATATGTCGATACTTTAAAGAGCTATATGTACTGTAAAACGTTGTACGATACACGTGCGAATAGGTTATTCGTAGGGTATGTAAATTTCCCGGGAATTTCCAGGATTTCCCGGGAAATTTCATACAAATCGGGACCGGGACTGCAAACCCTAGTTATTCGCAACTCGTGTCGATTTAAAACACTCCCTTCGGTCGTGTTTTAATTTATCACCACTCGTTGCGAATTTTCTGTTCTCTGCACTTGTATCGTAATGTACTATTATATTATTCTTATGCGTATATGTGGTTATTTTATTCTTGACGGCCTGTTTAGCCTAGTTAGTAGTGACACTGCCTCCGAAGCTAGAGGTTCCGGGTTCGAATCCAGGCCAGGGCATTATTTGTGCATTTATCACGGATATATTTGTTCTTGGATCTTGGATGTTTTCTATGTATTTTATTATGTATTTGTCTATACACGTATGTATATCGTCGTCTAGCATCCATAGTAAAAGCTTTGCGCTAAAATAAAAATCTATACTTAATTATTAATAAACAATAATAAATATTGGGGGACAATCTTACGCAAATCGAGCAAGTACCAAAATAAACAATATTGGGGGACAATCTTACGCAAATCGAGCAAGTCCCAAAATAAACAATTTTGGGAATTGCTCGATTTGCGTAAGATTGTCCCCCAATATTTATTATTGTTTATTAATAATTATAGATTTTAATTTTAGCGTAACATACTAATTTTGTGGACCCGGGTATGTCCTAAAACTACGACCAAGACCACCGGAGGATGGGCAGCAGCATCCCTGAAGTGCGGTGGAGATACTGCGATCGCCAACCCGCATGCCAAGCGTGGCGATTATGGCATTTACCCCCCATGAAATTGAGGGAGGCCTATGTCCTGCAGTGGACGTCCTTGGGCTGAGGTGGTGGTGGTGGTGGGATACTAATTTTGTATTATGCAGTAACTTTGATAACGGGAATTCTACAAATCAAAGAGAAAAAGTTAAAATTTAGTTTTCCGAGCAGGATTTGTACCCTGTGACATCTGGAATACGCGATGAATCGCTCTAGCCACCAAGTTATCGTAACAATAAGGTTAGGCACGAAATCATTCACTAATTCCCTCATACAACGCCTTAGGGTGGCGTACAGTGACATCTAGCTAGAAGACGGTTGCCCATTGGACACGTTTTCGTACGAAATATACTTGTCTGGGATAGTACCGCGAAACAAAAACGAAATATCTGCCTCTTTCGAAAAGCCAACAGTAGCCTTTTCCCGACTAAATCAAGATAAAAAAAACCTTACTTACGACGACTTTTTACGATAGAATCTAAAAAGTTATTTGAATTTATTTGCGTTTCTTAAACAGTGGTCTTGATTACAACTAAACTTTGACAAAGGAAGGAAGAAATCCTTACTGTATCTGGTACTTCATTCAATAATGAAGGTCCAGATAAAGGAAGGATTTCTATGGAGATCCTATTAGCGTGCAGCTAAATTGAAAACTTGTCTTAAACTGCTATGGCTGGCGGTCTACCATAAACAACCTTTTAATTTGGGCGGGTAATCATTTATTTGCCTCGAATTTTTAATATGACGTGGACATAACATTAAGGCAAATAAAAAAGTGGAACCATGACAAGTCAAACAAATGATGCATCTCTCTGTCGCCCTAATTCAATTTAGTATATGACGTCTTCTCGGGGGTAGTCAGTTCTCTAAACTAATTATGCACATACATTGTTTTACAATAAATTTGAGCTATAAAAATCCACCTTACTCACATTTACTCCATCCATCGTTCATTGTCTGATCAGCAAATGGGATTTGATTTGATTTTAACAAAGTCGCTAATGGTCATATTTCATAGAAATTCTATTAGACAACTGTCCTTATTTCCTGAAATTCGCGTTGACATTTGCGTCAACAGCCACCCGTGATGATCAAGCACGAATGTTTTCAATTTGACTTTGTAATACAAGTAGACGCTCGTTTTACAACTTGAATTAAAACTTCAAATGTGCAGAAAGTTATAAATAAAGTAATAATACACGTACATGTAAAATGGTAATTCATCTTTTTGTAAATTCGATAAAGTAAAACGTTTTTTGCAAACCAAAAACTGGAGATAAAGAAATTTTAACGTAGCTCTTTACACGTTGTGAACAATCTCGAGACTGATGTTAATTGATTAATGAAGTAGCTTTTAATGACGTAGCAGATGTTTATCTTATACCTTTGCCGGAGGGATAAGTATAAAATTAGCATCACTTGTATTAAATGCTCTACGAAGTAAGACGTAGTATGATAAATGTGCGTAAAGATGATTTTCGACTGTCGAATTGTAAAAACTCGCTCGCTCTGCTTGCTCTTATATAAAAATAACACTCGTTGAAAATCACCCACTTTCCACACTTGTTTTTTATGGTCTAAACTTCGGTATTTCATTTTAGTTAGTATTGCTTCACATTTGGCAAGCTTCCGGTAATATATATAATACGGCGGTTTTTGGCGTAGATAGGATTCTAGATTAGGTTTTGCTATTGTTACATAGTATCGAGGTCATACTCTCATACGACGTTATCTATTACATATAATAAAGCTGAAGAGGGTCGAAAGTCTGTACATGGAAGATATTCGAAAAAAAGCTGGCTGGGGATACTTAGAATCGATAACAGAACACGTTCCAACAGTTTTTAGAATTTTTGTCTGTTTGTCTGTTTATCTGTTTGTCTATTTATATGAACGCGCATCACGTGAAAACGGCAGAACGGATTTTGATGAAAACTTTACTAATCTGTCGAGTAAATACCCGGTCAGGTTTTAGGCTATAAAATTGTGCAGATTTGGGTTAAAAGGGGGTAAAAAGAGGGGTTGAGTTTCGTATGGGAACTCCTATAATCCATGAGTTACAAGTATGAAAATTGGTAAGCATATACTAGACGACAAAAGGAAAAAAATCCTCATTCAAAATTTGTGAAATCTTGAGATAGAAACTGAAAAAAAAAGGAAAACGCAAGCGCTGCGCCGCGGTGCTGCCCAGTATGCGCGCCAGCCACCACGGTCTCTTCAAAACATGCAAAAACAATGTTACTTTTGCCGTTCACTTCATGTGCACTCACTTTATACCATAATCCCACTACTTAATATTATAAATGCGAAAGTTTAGATGTTCGGATGTTTGTCACTGAATCACGCAAAAACGGCTGAACAGATTAAGATGATTTGTATGCTAATAGTATATAATCTGGATTCACTTATATATATTATAAGTGTACTTTTTTTCCCGATGATCTTCCATCAAAGGGATATTAAATCGGGGATGCACGTAAGGTCCATGAAACGGGGTGGTTTAATCCTCATACGCCATTCTACGATTTAAGTTTCAGCCATTTGGGAGTATAACAGCGTGTCAAGAAATTTAACTTAAAGCATAGCAGAATTGTAAACAAGGTGACGATTCATTATGTCAAAACCGAAGTATTGTATCCTTGTATCAGTATCCTTCTGATTGTTGACGCTATTTTTGAGCACAAACTTTTCGCAATAAGTCCTACTTTGGGTGTACATCAAAATGCATTTGCGATACTTTGGCATTGTTTTTATTCATATGCTTATATACAAAAACAGCTGTTTCAATGCACACTTTGTATCGTCGGTGTACCATTTAATTTTGTCGTGCGTTATTTTTTACGTAATTGTCGACCCTTCACACCATAAAAACTGTTTGATATAAGAGATCACTTGAGCTGGGGAGCCCAATCGTCAGCATAGACAGTTGGAGCATCTTAGATGTACACTTAGAAGAGGGTCGAAAGTCTGTACATGGAAGATATTCGAAAAAAAGTTGGTGGGGATACTTAGAATCGATAACAAAAATCGTTTCAACAGTTTTAAGAATTTGTGTCTGTTTATATGTCTAGGCATCACGTGAAAACGAACGGAGTATAATTTACCCTCATTAATATGGCAACTGGATCTTCGGCGACGACATAGCTCGGCCTTCAGCCTCGCATGCCTTGCCACTCTCCTTCGGCTTTTCAGTCATCAACCTTACATGAAGAATCTAACAGAGTAGATTCTTCATGTGGGTGGCTCGGCTTTCAGCCTCGCGTGTCTCGCCTCTTTGCTTCAGACCTTCGGCCCTCAGCCTTACATGAGAAGCCCGCTCTGTATGATTATTCTCGCATGCCTTGCCGCTCTGCTTCCGGCCTTCGGTCATCAATTCATCATACTTACATGCAGAACTCACTCTGTTGGGATAACGTTTTATGGCAGAACTGCGTAACGAGACTTTTACCCTTGTACAATGTACATGTAATGTTTTTGACGAGATTCATTCGTCTAGAATATCAAATGTACCGAACATTTGATATTCCGAAATAAGCACTTAATCATTCGTTTTGACAATAGGATTTCTATGGAATGTCATATTGACTGTAATCATTTCTTAAGGGGGTGTAAAGAAGGGTGAAAGATTGTATCATCATCATAATCTGAGGCGTTATAGCCGCGGGTGGGCCCTAGGCTAGCCAGGTCAAGCAAATATCTCCGCTCCGATCCGGCTTTCCTTCTCCAACATGTCACCCCTAAGTTTCTGGTGTCCACCTGAGCTTGAGAAATATTGTATGGGAAAACAAATAATTCTAAGGCGAGAACGAATTATACGCGGACGAAGTCGCGGGCAAAAGTTAGTACTACAATAATATTTTACACTACACCCTGCCAAAAAGCGCGTTTTTCCCACTTTTTGGCCAAGTGGTGACGTAAAATTGTGTACAAAACACGGGTCGTAAACAGAAAGCCCCCTCTCGCATATTTATGACCCTCGCCTGCGGCTCGGGGCTCAAACATCTGCGATATCGGCCTTTCTTTGTTTTACAACCCTTGTATTGTAAATAGCTATTACTAAATCGTTATATAATGTATGCTTTTTAGTCGACTACCGCGTTTAGATCACGAGGCTGGCCAATTGGTCTTAGTAAGGTACGAGACTAAGGCTGGGTTGCACCAAACCGTCTGTAATCGTAAGCTGCGTTCGTTAAAATTAGAATGTAGGAAAGAAGGAGAGTTTGACTAGTTTCTATGGGATGACAGCTGCTGGCGCCATATTTAACGTTGATCGGTCTGCGATCGTAAGTCGGTGCAACCCAGCCTTAAAAAAACTAATTATGTTTGCACCGCGGGCCCTAATAACCTGAAAGATTTTAACCACGTATTTTTTACGAGACTACGAGTTAATAATGTTAAATCAACACGGGTCCAATTATTTGTCTTATTAAACGACTACTTCAGTAAAAAAAAAAAAATAATAATAATAATAATAATAATAATAATTGACCGCTTCTTTGTGAACAAATCCTTACTTCAGAGATTGAACGAGTTAAATAAATGTCAAGTTCAAACTACCGGCCAGTAATCAGCGAAGGTAAATAGTTTGCACTCTCGCGATTGAGAACAGAACAAAACTAAAATCTAGCCTTAGCGAAAAGAGAGGAAAGCTGCTTGTGAAAAAGAAAAGATTAAGATGTCATAATTATTCGGCTTGGAGTACTACGCTGTTTTTCAGCCGCAAGTCTCATCCGTATCCGTATCACGATTTTTGGTACCAATATATTTGTATACATTTGTGACTTTCGGTGTATATTAGTATATACTCACGAGCAAATAAAACGGATACACTTTGTGTAGATATTCAAGACGTAGTTTGTCCATTCTATTCCCTATTAAGTGTATTTATAAATTGATAATAATGATAATGAATAAATAACTGCCTTTAGTTTTTTATGATACTCATGTTATGCATAGACTTTTCTTTCATTCTAAGCGGTAAACATTATAGAAACAAACATAAACTAAGCTAAATAAAATAGGCTCAGTTTTCCTTGTTTTTTGCTTTTCAAGTTTTCCTTTTCAAATAGACTGCACTTTTTGCAATCCACGACTTGTAGTGTTTAGTCGTTACGCCCCGAAATTCAGTAAAATGCTGCAAATGGTTATTTAAAAGAAGTGACTTAAATACAATGATGTGATATATTTTTAGAATAGGCTTAGTAAGCCTTTTCATTAGATACCACATGTACGATAGGTTTCAGAACAATAACGTTTTTTCCCCATACCAAAAAAATCCTATTTTTGTTATTTTTTTCGTGCTACGGGTCAAATTGATTCGTTTCAATCGTTCATCATGAAAATCATTCATGCTTTTAACACCATTTGCAGCTTTTTTTGGCGTACCGCTAGCACTAATGTGACCCATTTTACCGATCAACGCTCTTCTCAATATTAATATTATGATATGGTATGTCATGTACACTTGTTTGCATTCAAATTTCGCGCACACATTATATTTTGTTTATTTAAACATTATTTGATACGATACGATCCACTGTTTTAATTTGATCAATGCAAAATCGGCCTTAACTAGATAAGAATAATGTTTTTATTAATTTGAGTGACGCGAATATGTTCACAAGTATTTACCTATAGGTACAATAGATACATACAGATACACGGTGCTCTTTGTCGGTATTAAAACTGATTCCTAATAATATAAGAATTAGGTTTTTTACTAATATAAATACTATTAAAATGTATCATTGAAATTATGCTAACGTCACAGAGGTTCAAAAGCTCTTTTATCAGTCAATATGTAGATTCAATCATTTGATAGGTACCTACTGAAGTTTTTAAGCTGATTGAGTAAAAATCTAATTGAAATATTTAACATCAAGTTTGTTTTGAATTACGTCGTAGCGAAGCTGAATTTGCATTGAAAGAAATCATAAAGCCTCAAAAGTATTCTTAAACCGTGTACATTCTATACAGCAGAGGCAGAAGACTCTGCTATCGAAATTGTAAGTTTCAAGCAAAATGAAAAATTAATCCAAGGATTACACTGCATGGAAAAAAATCAACCTGAAGTGACGTGAACTTTGCGGGCTAGAGTGATACTAATTTAGCCACAGATCCATTTGCCTATCTGTCGAATTTTGCTATATATTTTGATCTTCAACAGGTTACCTACGTGGCTAATGCTTGTTTCAATAATGAAGCAGCACTCGTGATCAAGCGGGTAGATGTTTCTTTATAGTTTTATATAATGTGTAACAATCGCGAAAACGGAAGACAATATTAAATGGTTTTAATTTGACACAGAAATAGTTTCGCTCCTCAGAAAAAAAAAATTATCGAAGTCTTTTGAGCCGTTTCCGAGATCCTCAATATATATATACGAGTAGAAGAGTTGCTCGTAAGATATTATTTATATGCACGATGAATTTCAGTAACCGAACATATTTAAACCATGAATTTCTGATGATATTACGAGTAACTAATGTTATACTCGTATCAACATGGGGCAAACTGCCATATGAACTTAATTCATTTCTGGAACAAAATAAATCATATAACGATACTACTTACTTTCTTGTAAATAATTCCTAATTGAAAGGAGTTAAAGAGAAAACTTCACTACGTCACGACCTTAGGGTGTGTTATACTTGATATTTTTTAACTTGTAAATTTCTAAAAATAATAAATTATCAAAAATTAAACTGTTTTGGACTATAGTTAAACCACTTTTTTACTCCATTTAGGCTTTAGAAGCGATGGTTAAAATCTGGTTGGGTTATTGAAATTCACCGTGTATAGATGAAAATCATGGTAGTCGAGCATCTACATTCAGTAAAATTTAAAGTGTATTATTTGTACCCACGACCTTGCCAATTGCATACCGTGAGCTTGTGTGATCGTGGCAAGAAATTATTTATTTATTTTCGCTAGAAAATACAAAGTCTAAATTTCTAAATCCAGGCCTAACGTTAAAGTTAATTAGTATTAAAAGTCAAACGAAAGAACCCGACGTCATTGAATCCTTTCATAATTAGCCTGCGGTTAGGAGAGGTTCTCGATGTTTGAGATTGTTTTTAGGGTTCCGTAGTCAACTAGGAACACTTATAGTTTCGCCATGTCCGTCTGTCTGACCGAGGCTTTGCTCTGTGATTGTTAGTGCTATAATGTTGAAATTTGGTATGGATATATAAATAAATATTAGGGGACAATTTTTACACAAATCGAACTAGTCCCATAGTAAGCTCAATAAGGCTTGTGTTATGGGTACTAGACGACGATATATTTAATAGAAATATACTTAAATACATAGAAAACATCCAAGTCTCAGAAACAAATGTCCCTGCTCACCACAGAAACAAACGCCCTTACCGGGATTTGAACCCGGGACCTCTAGCTTCGGAGGCAGTGGCACTACCAACTAGGCTAAACAGGCCGACCGACGGGATATATAAATCAATAAAACTGACAAAGTCGTAAAATAAAATCATACACGTAAGTGGGGATGATTTTTTTTGCTTCAACCAAATGGTGTGGGATTTCGTCGGATATGTCTTTCAAAATGATTAGGGGTCTTCTTCAACTATTTTTTGATAAAGTGAATATTTTCGGAAATATTCACTCCAAAAAAAAATGTGTTCCCCTTCTAACTCTTGAACTTCTTATTATTCTTATTCTATAGGTCCAAAAATATGAAAAAAATCATGGTAGTAAAGCTTAATAAAGACTTTCAATTAAATCTATAGCGGACATGCTCAGTCAAGCTTGATTTGAGTTATCGAAAAAAGTCTTCCATTCTTAGTAAAAAAGGTACGAAATGCTGCGAAAGTATTCCCTTTTGCTTGTTATTGATTTTTTTAGAGTAAGTTCATTGGGCAACTACGGAACCACTGAGCATAGCCCGACATGCTCTTGGCCGATTTTTTGACATAACATAACCTTCCATATAACGTGCATATATACGATCTACATGTTTGGGAACCGCAACCGCTTATGCACAGGCGTAATTTCGCGTTACGCGTCCTGCATGGGTAATGGATCGAAAAAATAGGTTTATTACTGTAGCATTGTAACTTTGTAGTACCTGACACTGTAAGTTTGTATTAAACTATACGATGTGTTGTTTTGAAAGTAATGACCATTCACCGAGCTTCTGACGCCAGTTTTTCTCTTGGCAGAGATATTTATTTTTCTGAACCGGTGGTATTTTATGGACATTCATAGGTGCAGGTCGTGTTTCACTCTTTTACTTTAGTTTTTAAGGCATACGATAAATAACAAGCGCGTGGTTTTCGAGTACGGATGGGAGCGTCAATTCCAATTGTTTTGAATACAAAAAAGATATTGTAAATAAATAAATATTTGGGGACAATCTTACACAAATCGACCTATACCGTTTTCTATGACAGCAAACGCAACGGCCGGCGTAATTCTCTAGAAGAAAACGGGCCGGCCCGGACACGGAACGGCCTACTGTGAATCATCCTTTAAATGCACAAACAATGCCTTGGCCGGGATTCGAACCCAGGACCTCTAGCTTCGGAGGCAGTATCACTGCCAACTAGGCTAAACAGGCCATCCGTTTAGTTTGTCTATCGGCCTCTTTAGCCTAGTTAGCCACTACCACGTCACTACCAAAAGCAGAGCTTCGTAGGCAGAGTTACTGCTCTATATACGACGCTGGAGGTCCCGTGTTCGAATCCCAGTAAGGGCTTTTGTTTTAATATGATGAGCAACAAAAAAATGGTTCCTGAGACTTATGTTTTCTACATATTTAAGTAAATACCTACTTATCTATTAAATATATCGTCGTCTAGTACCCATAACACAAGCGTAATTGAGCTTAACATGGGATTAGTTAAAGTTGTGTAAATTTTGTCCCCTATTTTTTTTATACTTTCTGCCCTAGGGCGCAACTTGGGGTTTTTATATGGAAACTGTCAAAATTTGACAAATGACATTTGACAGTTTCCATATAAAACCGAGTAGGGTGCGAGGTGACAGGTGGGGGCGAGTCGGTTTGTGAATACGAGGGCTGTGTGAAGGAATTATTTACTTATCCCGTATAGTCTAAGTTCAGCACATTCAAATTATTCATGTAATTACTAGTGGCTCTCATCATGTCAGCCGAAGAACGTCCACTGCTGGACATAGACTTCCACAGTGATCGGTCCTGCGGCCACCCGTGACACCTGTGGCCGCCGACTAGACCCGGTGGCTCTATGACCTCGCAATTGAATAGTAACGTTTTTGTGTAATCAGTTTTCTCGCCCACAAAATTTAGTCTTAATACATACGGCCGACCAGAATGTAGTCTTAATACATATATACTTTTATCAAATATTAACATTACACACCCTTACAGATCGTAAATCGAATCCGGACCTCTCCCATTCGATCACGTACCACTGCGCTACACCCTGGGGCTCCATTTCGGCAACTATAAAAAGTTTGCTACGTATTGCTTACTTTTGAATTATATTGATATTGGCTCGCATGCGGTTGTAATTTTTTCGTACAACAACGCGGAGCGAGACGCAATTATAAATATTAGTTTGAAATCAGGCATCAGCGTTACTGAAGTTACTTCTTTTATAAAGTTTATGATATGTGTGGTAATTAATTACAGGTAAAAAAAAACCGACTCAGCCAATATTAAAGCTGAAATTAGAGCTGAATACCGTCCAATTTTTTAGCCGAATAGTGTCCCTGTTTACAGAAAAGGTTAAAGGGCCTTCCCAAGAGACGTATATGTGGTAAGCAATACATTTCTCAATAGACCCCAACATAGTATAGTTTTATCCTAAAATAACTAGGGGTAGAACATAAAATTCCCGGGAAAACTTCGCAAAAGCTTCAAAGGAACGACCTTACCAAGTTTTCCATTTCATTTTATTCTTAATCCGTGAACCCTTTCTGTTAAATAGGGCCCTATGACTTTAGCGTCATACAACGTTGAATATTGAATGGGGTCTATCGAATAAATGTATACGTTTTGCGATAAGTTTACTTCGATAATACGACTTAAGAAGGAGTTGCGGTTAGGGTAAGTAAAGCCGCATAAGTTCAGTATTATTCGTGTATTACGTGAATTATCGACACTTTTGTACTTAAACTTATTATTTTGTTGTTCGAGTATGTTCATATTATATTCATTCACGACCACTTTGGCTTAGTTGGCTGTGACCCTGCCTACGAAGCCTGAGCACGAATATTTGTTTCTTAGTCTTGCATGTTTTCTATGTATTTAAGTATTTTGCTAAATATATAAAAAAAGAAACTGACTAACTTCCAATTTCCACCGTTTTTTATATGAGCTATCCAACCATACTCAACACGATGGGTCTTGCAAGAAAAAAAGTTGGATCCTACTAACCCTAAAAACATTTTTGTCAAGATTTTGGGTTTTTCCGGCGTGATTGATATGTACACCTGTGTTAAATTACAGCTATTTAGTAGTTACATTTACTGAGCTAGAAAACGGATAGACATGAGGAAACTAAAGGAGTTCCTTGTTTTCAACGGAACCCTAAAACGGTTGTTTACAACGGAACCCTAAAACGGTTGAGCATGAAAATAATTCCAAGGGGTCCAATAATTGTATTGCGTAAATTTCGGGTTAAGGGGTCTTTTTAATATTCCAATTATGTGTGAAGACAACCGTCCAACATTCCAACGATTGAGCCCTACGCGATCGACCTGAATTGACACATTGCAATTGTGAGGGTTAACACTTTACCTTACACACTTTAACACCTTGTAACGTAAAACAGAATTATGTTCTATGGCTTCAATAACTTCCTGTACAAGGAAACAAAATGAATCAATTGTATGTATATTTTGTTCTTTTTCAGAAGAAGTAAAAATGATTGCCTACAATTTTCTCATATAAGAATAATATAAAGGGTCTTTATATTCTATTTTTAGCTCAGTGTACTCAAATAATTAAACGACAGAATCAGGTTAATATTACTAACTTTTCAAATCAAATCCTTTTTACTACACGACTATTTGGTCACTTTGAATGATACTGACTATATGAAACCAATTGTACAGTTTTCTTTTTTCAGTCATCCTCATAGCTTAACTTTGCGATATCCTCTTAAACGGTGTTTTCGCGTTTATACTGTCACAAACTTGAGTTAATGTTGACTATTCTACGACATCCTTTCTTTGTAATTGAGAGCAAAATCGCGTGACAAACAACGCGACTTCGGGTGTTCTGGTTCGAAAGCGTGTTGTCGCGTTTGCACTGTCCCAAACTTGAGTTTATGTTAACTATTATGAATATGTCATTATTTCTTTGTCATTAGGTGCAAAATCTCGTAACAAACAATGCGACTTCAGGCGTTCTGGCTCGTAAGCATGGAAAGGGATTGGGATGTCTGTAAACCCTCTCGCCGTAATCATTGTTTACCTCAAAAGCAAAGATAATCGCGTCAATTATTATATTACATGTACGTGTATATGTGGAATAAGTAGGCGTAATGTAAGTTAAATACTGAATAAAGAACTTATTTGTGTGTTTTAATCTAAGAACAACTATATATACTTAAGAGTCCGCAGTAAGCTCGGTTCTCACTACAAACGTGGTTTCGCTCTTATTTTAAAACGCCATGCTAGAATAACATGAAATTTTGTATACGTAATGGAATCTGAAATATCCAGGTACACAATAAGATCGGGAATATCTAGGTCGGAAATTAGTTTCTGTTGCTTGAAATTGTAATGGAGAAAAAATACAGCGATTATTAAGGTTTTCATACAAGCCGTAAAAAAACTCAAAAAACCGCTGTATTTTTTTTCTTTTACAATATCTAGGAACAGAAACTATTTTCCGACCTAGATATGTCGGATCCCATTGTGTATACAAATTTTCATGTTATTCTAGCATGGCGTTTTAAAATGAGAGGGTAAATACGTTTGTATGGAGAACGGAGCCAGTCCGAGCGTACTGCGCCCTCTTAAGGACAGTGAATCCTCTTCCACCGTGATACAGTTCACACTAGTACGGGGATCAGTTGACGCTTACTTAGCCTAACTTTAGTGTTCTTTTTTATACTTACCTTTGACTACTAAAGTAATGTACGTAGGACTTTGTACCTCTTATTACCATAATAAACGTTATTAATATTATTTTATAAATGTTCCAAGGCAAACTGCTGGCGTGGCGCGTTGCGGTTCCAAATGTAAGATTGACAAAATTAATGGTCTTATTTTTGGAGCATTATGGTTGAAATGTTTTACAAAAATAAATGTATGTATTTATGTAAGCGCTTAATTGTACATAATTAGAGGTTGGAAGATATAATGTCACAAAACATTAAAGTACAAAAGCGAGCTTATCCCTATAAATGATCTCTACAAAGGAATAAATTATACTCAAGATTGCCTCATTTCATGGAACCTTCAATTTAATTCATAACAATTGAGATAAACACATCTTTGGGGCGGGAAGGTTCTCGAGTGGCGACCACGTACCGGAAGGCGTAGCGTGGGCAGGCCCCCCACACGGTGGACTGATGACCTGGTAAGGGTCGCGGGTGTCCGTTGGATGCGGGTGGCGTCGGACCGGTCATTGTGGAAGTCTTTGGGGGAGGCCTATGTCCAGCAGTGGACGTCATTCGGCTGAAATGATGATGATGAATGATGAGATAAATTATTAAATAAACCGACTCCAATTTTGTACTTGCTATACCACAATTTATGGTTTGTGTGAGCCAATGCTTGGTTACCTACAGAAAATACCAAAATCGACATATTCGTGCCTATCAAATTCGAGGAGTTTCCTCGATTCCTCTTAGATACCATCATCAGACCTTCACCAAATTTATATGGGACCAATTTCGGGGTACCTGCTTTAAAACAAAAAAGAATTATCAAAATCGGCCAACGTGGTCAAGAGTTATCGGGGAACATAGATACATAAAAAAAAGAACAAGCAAACATGCAGTCGAACTGAGTACCTCCTTCCTTCTATTGAAGTCCGTAAAAAACAATGTAAAACATTAGTTCAATACTCGCAAAATTCTAAATGTACGACATTAAAGGGGGAATTAATATTTTCATAAATTATTTACCAATATTACTCAACAAACATGAAAACAGTTTCATGTTTGTTGTATTAATAATATCTAATATATGTCTGTAATTTGAAGTGTACATTAAATAAACAATTTACTTGCATGAGAAAACAGGTTACTTATATAAAACAAAACAAATAAAACTAATTAAAAAAGGCTAAAAAAATCAGATTCAGATTTTTTATTTATAGTTAAAAACTAATTAAACTAATTATTTACCAATTTATGTACAAATAAGGAAATTGGATGTTTGTTATTTTCGGACCCTATTTCTTTCGAAATAGAATTCAAAAGTGGCCGCGATTGTGGCCACGATTCCACGGATACAATAGGTGCACTCGTGTCTGTGTCTAATTTTGAAAGACGAACATGAAATTGGGAATACGCGTATCACAATGATCTTAACCTTTTATTAAACTTTAAATCTCGAATGGACCATTTTATTTTATTTCTTGATTTTAATATAGTTTCACTATTAGGAAGAGATATGTTGTGTTTAACTTAATACTTTTCATTTCTGTATTGATAAAAACATGTTTTATAATCTGTATTTGAATGTCATAGTTAATGCACGATTGTTTCCTTAGTGTATTACAAGAATGCTTGTGTATCCAGAAATACTTGAATGGCCTCCAAAGCCTTTGTGCCCTTGGTCGCAAGCCTCGGCATTTTTCCCTTCCCAAAATACAAATGCCATTAGTTAGAAATGTGATTGAAACAGAACAAAGAAACTTTAAGTGCGCTCAAGCCTATTGTTATATCGTTCCTTTTGAGGATGAAACACTCTGCGGAGACACCTTAAAATAAGGTTGGGGTACAATTAATTTAATTTGGCTCTTGATGTAACAAAAGTATTTTTAGCTGGTAAATATTGTTCTAACCTTCTCGTAAGATACTCGAAACTCGTTGTAATTTTACAAATTAACTGTCTAATCAGGGTGCTCTGCGAGGTAGGAAATTAGCACATAGAAATTAGGAGCTATTGATACACACTTTTTTGTACACATAATTATGTACAAAAAAGGAAGAATGACACTTATATGTAAAAAATATATATCCTCTATTCAGTCTTGATAAAAATAAACCGGCCAAGTGCGTGTCGGGTCACGCACAGAGAAGGGTTCCGTACTGACACCTCCTAATCTACATTTAAAACCACTGTACAATACAGTAAATCAAAAAAAGTTGTATCTTCAATAGGGAAGTCACGGCACTTCGGCCTTTTTGTTTGGGCAAGACTTTTTTCAGCAATAACTCAAAAACCGTTGAAAGTATCTTGTTCAAACCAAAAATCGTTGAAAGTATGTATAATTGTACATCATCATGAATTTTTTCAGAATTTTAAACTTCATATTTTGGAAATTAAAGGGGGGGAGACACTTTTTACGACTTAGCTAATATCTCACCAACGGTTGACTTAAATAGAAAAGTTTTTTAGAAACCTCTATGTCATTTTTGAAGGCCTATCTATTGACACCTCACACGGCTATGTGTCCTAAAAAAATTTTTTTGACCTCCCTGTTAGGTATGTATGGGGTGCCCCCCCCCCCCCCAATTTTATAATTTTTTCGTAATTTCACATCATATTTCTGTAGCGGTTCATAGCATACACCTTCCTACCAAATTTCATAATTGTAGTGCTCATAGTCTCCGAGTAAATCGGCTGTAACATACGGACGGACGGACGGATGGACAAGGCACGACGAATCTATAAGTTTTCCGTTTTAGCCATTTTGGCTGCGGAACCCTAAAAACATTTTATGTAGTATTATAGCATTTTGGCTAAATAACGTAAGGGTATAAGTTATTGTGCGTATATTATTATATTCTGAGAATGAGAAAAATAAATAATATTACATAATAAATAAATATTAGCAAAATTAATGAGTCCAAAAAAAAACAAGTATTTGGTTCGAAAAGAAAAGTCTTCTGTAAATATTAAAGGAATGCGTTAATCAAATAAACGGAGATGTAACATATGTTAAGTTTTAGTTGGCATGTTGATATCTTAAATAATTCCTCTGTACGTGTGTGTGTTTGTCACCTAATTTCCGTAGTCTTCGGTTGCCTTACGTAGCCCGAATCAAACATTACTCAGTAAATAAAATAATGTACGGCGTAAATTACGTACTCTGTACGTGTGAAAATCTGGCCCAAATAATGTCAAATGTCGGGAAATTGAAAGAGTTCGGCGGGTGAAACGGACAATGGGCTTCATCTGTGGACAGGATGGAAATGTTTTCCTTGACAATGATATTCCTAAAAATCGACGAGAATCCTAACTCTTATTCGACACCCTGAATAAGAGCCTAGCGTCGTCGTCGAACGCGATATAACTTAAATTTAAGACGTAAAATATTATATATTTTTAGCTTTTATAGGTTTATAGATGGAGAAAATTGCAGTGACACGTTGCTGATGGGCTAGCCCACAAAACACTTCAACCTGGTTTCCAAAATCGACTCTTACGACATCCAAGGGAAGACAGGGGGTGGATTTAATGTACGGGCGCAGTAAAAAGCGGTACTCACTCGACTGTCTCAACTGACAGTAAGTTGTAAGTGACCATTTTCTCATCGGTACCGGCTCCACACCGACAAACCAGGAAGTCACCGTATAGGGTTTTTGTCGAAATGTACTCGACAATCGCTTGCCACACAACACGTTAAATCGAGCTTTTTACACGTGCGTGTGAGAACACATCCTCAATTTATATGGAAAAATAAATTGGTTGCTATTTCGGTCGCAAAATAGGTGCCACCTGTGAGTGAAATACGTCGATAAAAACAAATGCAAGAATGTTGTTAACACAGAAACGTTTGGCAATAAGTAAAATAAAGATAGGGGAATTTTTTTTATGTAGTTTGAAAGCAGACTGACTAAGAGGATTTACGTTCAGAAGATGAATAGCAGGGGGCGACCAAGGCGATCGTATCGTGATAATATTTCTACGATACTGAATAAAAATCGGCCAAGAGCATGTCAGACCATGCTCAGCAGTGTAGGGTTCCGTAGTTGCTCAATGATCTTACTCTAAAAAATCAATAACAAGCAAAAGGGAATATTTTCGCAGCGTTTCATACGTCTTTTACTAAGAAGGGAAGACTTTTTACGATAACTCAAAAACTGCTTAACTTATCATGTGCGCTATAGTTTTCGTTGAAATTCTTTATGAAGCTTTTATGATTTTATACGTTTTTTTTTTGTACCCATAAAAGGACCCGTTCAAAAGTTAGAGGGGGACACATTTTTTTTCTTTCGGTGTGAATATTTCCGAAAATCTTCACTTTATCAAAAAATTTTTGATAAAGAACTCTACTCATTTTGAAAGACCTATCCAACAACACCCCACGCCATAGAGTTGGAGCAAATATAAATTCATCTCCACTTTACGTGTAGAGGTACCCTTAATTTTTTTTTTTGATTTTGTTTTGCTACTTTGTCAGTTTTATTGATTTATATATCCATACCAAATTGCAGCTTTCTAGCACTAACAATCACAGAGCAAAGCCTCGGACAGATAGACGGACATGGTGAAACTATAAGGGTTCCTAGTTGACTACGGAACCCTAAAAAGGCCAAGTAAGAGGTATCCGCAACCGATGAGCATATATGAGGAGATATATGGATGTGTTTGAAGCGAAAGAAGTATGTAAGGACCGTACTTTTTGGCATTCTCTGGTCTCTGTCTACCCCAATGAGATACGGGCGTGAGTATAAGTATGTATGTATGGATGTATTTTTTTGTATCACGTCGGTGGCAAACAAACATATGGCCTGCCTAATAGTATTATTATTATTAATTGGTTGTGGGCCATTTTATGCCGCTTCGACCAGTAGTTGGTGTATTGTGGCAGTCCTTATAGTTCGTTGCTTATACCCACTGCTTCCGAAAATTTCCAGACTTCGGGCTGCAATTTGTTGTATCTCCTCTGGTTCCATGGTGTGCCTCTCTAGGTAGATACTTCTTTTGCGCATAAGTGGTCCAGACGAGCAGAGGATGTGAATGGCTATCTCCTCTGACTCTTGGCAGAACCTGCATGCTGCGCTTTGTTTTAAACCCATTTTAGTTAGGTGTTTGTTTAGTTTGCAGTGACCAGTGAGTATTCTTGTCACTGCGCAGGTTTTGTGTCTTTTGAGTTGTAGTAGTTCTTTGGACAGCTTGCCATTATAACCTTCTATTAAAGCTTTCGATTGTACCAGTCCTTTTGTGAACTTCCACAAATCGATGGCGTTTGATTTGTTGTTTAGCAGAGAGCTTACCTTCCGTTTGGTTATACCGCCGAACGGTTCTGGGCCGATCAGGGGTATATCTGCACCCTTCCTTGCAAGTTTATCTGCTTCTCCGTTTCCGTCTATATCGGAGTGTCCCGGTACCCATCTAAGTATTACTTTATTGGGTTTGGCGAGAGCCTAATAGTAAGCAGACGCCGTAGCTTATGGACGCTTCCGACTCCAGAAGAATCACAAGCACGTTGCCGACTCTTAATTAAGTCGAGGGTTCGTTGTGTTGAGTAACTCTCTAGTTATTTATACATGCTAGTCGGTTGCGGTTACTTCTGAGATGGCCTTTTTTCAGTATCGTAGAAATATCAGCTACCAGCATATTTCTCTACGTATGCTGGTAGCTGAGTAGCTAAAGACATATCCTCGGGAGCGCTAACGATCTTACTCACCCCCAGCGGGCGTATGATGGTTGCCGTTTGATCACTTATCGTCGTGGATAAGACGCCCGTCACTCTCGCACACGCATACTTGTCAGAACGTGACGGATGTCTTATCCACGACGACAAGTGATAAAATGGAAACCATCATAGGCCCGCAGCAAACATAACACTACAGCCGCGTATCCACTAGAGGCAGCATCGGGTTGAGCGGCTGCTCGACCCGAGGCTGCTCAAATGGAGACGCTGCCTCAACCTGAGGCTGCCGCGCCATGAGCCAAATTCGTCGCCGCGGGCCGAGCCATAATTTGTCGGTTTTTTGGCGCACTCAAAGGAGCCTCGGCCCGAGCCGTGCACTTAGTGGAGACGGGCGTGTCGCCTCAGGTCGCAATAGATGGTCTCTTTATTAATAGAGAAATAACCTTTAAAGCAACAGCTACTCTACGGGCGTATGGTGCCATCACATTTTTGCTTTAAACTGAGGGAGTACCGCGAACCGAAAACAAAATATCTCCCTGTCGCTCGATAATGCGAGTGTAACAGAGAGGCAGAATAGGCAGATTTTTCGGTTCGCCGTAGGCTCTCAGTCTCAGAGGAACGTCGTGGATCAAGGTGAGGCGTGTCGCCAACATTTCAAAGTTCTATATCTCAAAAACGGCTTAACCGATTTTGACGAAATATATTTAAGAACCGGTTTCGTTTTAGGTTTAACCGTTACGTTAGGAAGCTACGATGCAACAGACAAATACACAGGTACCCGTTAACCTTCTAACACCCCTCTTTTTTGTTGCGTCGGGGATTAAAAATATAACCTATTTTAAATAGTTTTGGAGATTACGTCCTCTACACACAAACACTATTAGTATACCTAGATTACCTGCTAAATGTCATTTGAGTATCTACGGAGTAGAATACAAATAAATGTTTTCGTAAATATAATAATCTTATTCAAATTTACATAAATTGCAACCCTATCGCTCTAACGAAGCGCAGGTCCAAAAAGGTTTTAAGCGACTCTATTTGAGTTGCTGCCTAAAGCTATATATATATACTGTGCTAATAGGCTATTAAAAAATCTACAACCCACTCCCACCCATCCCACCCCCATCTTAAAGGCCGGCAACGCACTTACAACCCCTCTGGTGTTGCGAGTGTCCATGGGCGGCGCTAATCGCTTACCATCAGGCGATTCGTCTGCTCGTTTGCCACCTACGTCATAAAAAAAAAAAAAAACTAAGGGAAATTTGGACACGATTTTCTTCGAGATTAGTTTTATAATGCGAATATTTGGTTTAACTCTACTTGTTATATTGGGCGAAGTTTTAATTAGTATACACTTGACGATAAAAGTGCCGGGAAATAACTAACTAACACATACGTGAACACGCCGAGGATAAGTATTTATTTACATAAAACAACAAGAGGTAACTTACTAGGAGTTTATCATTTTGTAACATGCTAATGTAAAGTAAATAGGTTTTTCCTGGACCGATGAGCTTCATCTTAGGCCCTGTCATCGCTTAAGTACCATCAGTTGAAACAAAAGTCAACAAATGGTCAGTCTTTTATAAAAAAACACCTTGTCCAACCTCGGACAATGAAACGAAACGTTTTATTTGTACACAAGGATTATCAGAATATTTTCAAAAATTAGGTACTAATTTAGTAACAGTAACGCTCGGTGTACAGTCAGCAAAAATAATAAATATTGGAGGAGAAACTTACACAAATCTACCTAGTCCCAAACTTAAACATCAGGTGGGAAGTTCATCACATCGGAAAACTGTACATAAGCCTCCCCCAAAGAGTGCCACAATGGCCGATCCTGCGCCACCCGCATCCAGCGGACTCCTGGGACCTGGTATCATCAGTCCACCTTGTGGGGGACCTACCCACGCTGCGCTTTCCAGTACGTGGTCGCCACTCGAGATTTTTTTCGTCCCAACGGCTATCGGTTCTAAGTGCAATGTGCCCCGCCCACTGCCACTTCAGTTTAGCGATTCGGAGGGCTATGTCGGTCACTTTGGTTCTGCTGCGGATGACCTCATTGCTGATGCGATCACGCAGAGATACTCCCAGCATAGCCCTCTCCATTGCTCTTTGGGTGACTTTGAGCCTTCTTATTCCCATAGTAAGCGACCACGTTTCAGTTCCATATGTCATCACTGGCAACACACACTGCTCAACGTGTTGAGATACTGCGAAATATTGGACGAAAAGATATGCCGTAGCTTCCCGAACGCTGCCCAGCCGAGTCGGATTCGACGATTAACCTCTTTCTCAAAGTTGGACCTACCTAACTGGACAGTCTGTCCTAGGTATATGTAATAGTCTACAACTTCGAGCGTAAAGTGTCCGATTGTTACGGGAGTTGGTGCTACATGGGCATTTGACATAATCTTCGTGTTGCCCATGTTCATCCTAAGACCAACTCGCTCTTAGGCTTCCGCCATGGTCTCAGCCAAGACTACTATGTCGACAGCAAACCGAAGGTGATGTGGGTAGTTAGACGGAGTAACAACCGTGTTCTTACGCCTTAATGCTAGCCGGAGCTTGGAAAACCAGACTCTGGACAAAGAACGAGTCACCTACGAATTCTACGATCCTGTTGAGCGAGGAGAGAATTCACATTGTAGGAACCACAAAGACTGTTCCACTGAATTTAGCGGGGCTTCAGTATATACGCGATTTACTGAACTTTAAGCAAAACGAACGATAGTTTTCTTACTAATACAGCTTCTCTTGGCACCTTTTAATTTGGTTGTTGGTCATACTCGTATTGGATATTGTGTAAATAGGTAAACTTATTTTATCCTAACCCAAACTTATCCTTCATTTTAGTTATCTACGAAGTCGAAAATTGAAACAAAATAAACTAGCGCGGCGCTAAATAAATCAACTCCGTATTAATATGAACAAGTTTCATGCTATGAATTAATTAGCCATCATATTTCATCCCACTGGAACTGCGCCAGCCTCATGTAACTGGACAGGCGATAATCTAATTAGATTAGGATGTACCCTAAATACATGATCAAATTTAAAACATATCAAAAAATCGGCTAAGAGCATGTCGGACCATGCTCAGTGTATGGTTTTGTAGTTCCCCGATGAACTCAATTGGGATGTTGACACCAATAAAAATAAATTACTCTTACATTACCAATAAATAAATCTCACGAAAATATTCAGAATATATCACACTTCTACTTATTTTTTGCTATTTTGAAGATTTTTAAATACATAAAGAACAATAAAGGGACGCCATTTGATCATACAAAATGCGTGACGTCACTTGTAACTATTTCCCTACAAACATCATACTAACAGAGGGTTTTTGACGTTTCATTAAAAGTTGCTGATTTGACTATCAGTCAACATCCCTATTAAACAAAAACAATAACAAGCAAAACGGAATACCTCCACAGCATTTCATACATATACGTACATTCATAAACTCACGCAGGCAGATCACACGAAAATTGATTTCAGTGCCCCTTTTAGCAATTGAAGGTTTATAGCCCATAGCCCACAACACACTTCAATCTGATTTCCACAGTCGACTTTTACGACTTACGACACCTAAGGGAAGAAACGGGGTGGTGCTATTCTTACCCGGCACCACACGGGGGCACCGCAGCGTTTCATACGTTTGTTTTTTTTTATACCACGTCGGTGGCAAACAAGCGTACGGCCCGCCTGATGGTAAGCGGTCACCGCAGCCTATGAACGCCTGCAACTCCTAGGGGTGTCACATGCGTCTTTTACTAAGAAGGAAAGTTTGTACGATAACTCAAAAACTGCCTAATTTATCATGTCCGCTATATTAAAGACTTTATTAAGCTTCACTTACACGTTTTTTTTTTCATATTATCTGTACCTACCACGGATCTATACCTAAACCGGATTGAGTACTGTGACGAAAAAGTGTGACCGACAGAGAAGACAAACTCGAGGATTGCATCTCGTTTTAATTAGGGTGACCAAGTACATTTGTAGATATGAGGATTATTTCTAATATAGGTTCTATGTACAATGAAATTTAAACTAAATTAGGAAGTAAATAAAATAAGAATATTTTTTAAAGAAATATTTATTTTCGTTAATCACAAGTTTGTTAAACAATATAGTCTTGTGTAATTTTTGCCTAAGCCCTACTTTATTTTCCAAATCTCTTAACAAATGTGTTTTCCCGTTATGAACCATGCGTAAATTAAAAAAAGACGAGGACGAGTTTTAATTCACCATCATCAGATCAGCACGGTGGTGCCATGATACACAAGTTCGGTTATACAATATAATAATATTACATTGTTACCGAACTTGCCGGCACCCAATTGAGCTGAAATCTAGCATACTGTACATAAGTATGTCAAATTCCAGCCCAATTGGACACCGGAAAGTAGCTGTAAAATGGTAAAAAAATTGGAACGTCAACTTAAGTACTTGCACAGTTTAATCACATACAGTCCAAGTTAAACAAAAGCTCGTAATGATAACAAAATTGTTAAAAGATTGAATTTCAACTGACCTTTAGAAAAGGTTTTCTCACTAAACACTTAATAACGAATATTTCTGCAAAACCGGCCCAAGTCATAGTCACCCTAATCAGTTTGACATTTGTCTTGTCGTTTTATCGTAAAATATAACAAATTGTTCCTTACCTGTGAAATGATATTCCACAATTTATAAAACTTTCACTTTTACAACCCTTTACACACATGTTTTCACTATTTTCAACTAAATTCATCAGCCGCTTATTTTCATAATTTCAAATTTGACACCATTAACGTTGGGGATACCAATTAATATTTGAAAAATACTACTATATTTATTGCAATACTAGGTTTTAGTCAGTTAATAATGTTTATAATTTATACAATTACAAATAAGGGCAAATGTAATTTATCCCTGATAAACATGCAGTACTAGTTAGTTCAAGCAAGTGATTATTTTTTAGTATTCTAAAATACCAAAACATGTATATTTTTTATGTTGGCAACTTGTGCGAGTGGGACACCGTCCTCCGGTAGGTTGCTCTCGCTCGGACCGCTTTCTCTAGTCTGTCTGTCATAACAGGATATTAACTGTATTACGCGGGAATATGGTTCAATTTTGACTAGCTCATAAAAGTTTGTACTCAATCCGGTTTAGGTATAGATCCGTGGTACCTACCCGTAGTTCAAAAGTTAGAGGGCGTGTGGGGGCCCTTTTTTTCTTATGGAGTGATTATTACTGTAAATGTAAAAAATGAAGACCTTTATTCATTTTAAAATACTTATCCAACAACACCCCACACCCTAGGGCTGAAGCAAAAAAAAAACATCCCCTCTTTACTTGTAGGGGATGTACTATAAAAAAATGATTTTATTTTACCATTGCATCTTTCTAGCACTAACAATCACACAGAAAAGCCTCGGACAGACAGACGGACATGGCGAAACTATTGATTGACTATGGAACCCTAAAAAGCATCTATCGCAGCATTTTTTTCCTAGCATGCCGCATCACACAGCACTGATAGATATTAACGCTAAGGCTGCTTTTCCACTGAGGCAAAGCGGAGCAGAGACGTGCATAAATTAACCACCTGAGTATGGATACAAAGAGGAATAGTACATTACTATAGAGGCCGGGACACGAAGGGTTGCAGGCGATGTAAATATAGACGGATAGGGATACACGGCCTGCAGCCAAACGTTTCTCGCTGAGATTTGTGTATTGCTTTTCTCAAACATAAGCAATGAAATAAAATAAAAAAATATTATTATTATTTTTATATTATTTTAGACAGGCAGCTCGCGCTGGTAAGTCTAAATCATAGTTCACTAAGCACTAATATAATTCACTGCTTTAGATAGTTTGTCAAGTCTATTTTTAAACTGATTAACACTGTTGGAGTTCACAACTTGGGAGGGTAATTTGTTCCAAGTATTAACAATTCGGTTCGCAATAAAGTTTTTGCCGATATTTGTACAACTTGGGAGGGTAATTTGTTCCAAGTATTAACAATTCGGTTCGCAATAAAGATTTTGCCGATATTTGTATTATGTCTTGTTGTTGTTAGTTTATAATGAAACAAAAAAAAAACAAATTAAACCGACGCCATGTTTGACATTAAAATAAAAAAATTACTTCCCGGTCTAGGCATTCAATTTTCAAATTCCTTTACAGTCCTTCCGATTTGTTCCGCCTGCAACGTGATACTTTGAAGCCTGTTATAATGACGAAATTTCATTGCATGTTTGAGATAAATATTTACAATGGGTACCTAGTTCAACAAGACAACATGTCGAAACCTGTGTTACCAAATTCATGATAGTCAATAATGGAAATAAGAGATACAATCTTGAAAATTACATCCACTAGACAATAAATTAAATCGTTTGATATGCTTTGTAGCAATCAGTTCCTGTACTCCGCTTTGCACCTCTCCGCTTTGATTGAATGTCTTAATTTGACCTAGACCTTTTTAAGGCACGAGTGAATAGGCATCTTCTGGGTGAGCTCGCTTCATCGTCGGCCTCATCTTTTCCCCCCGGCTGGCCAAGAGCAATCCCATTTGAAATAATAAAATATATAAAAAAAAATTGACTGGTTATTCTGTACGTCTCCGCTCCGCTCCACCTCAGTGGAAAAGCACCCTTACAGTTATTGTCATTATGTTTACTTAATTGTTTAGTTCTCACTAATAAACTTTTCGATTAAATGCCAAAAGTAAAGTTTTATAAAATAAAACTGCCACTTTATTAATTTGCACTGGTTTGTCTCGTTTTAAAATTATTTATTACAAATTGCAGGCGGCGATATAATTAGCATTCTAAACACAAATTTCAAAACAAAAGGCGATGAAGGTATCGTTAATTAATTTGTAAAGCGATCCTCCACCGCAAAATAAAGGCTGGTTACCTCCTGAAAAGTAAGTGATTAGCTATCACTTCACATTCCCCCCGAGGTATAGAAACCCTGGCAGCCAATTACGGGCTTAGTTGATCCTATTTTCAGTAAGAGTAATATTTATTGATAGGATTGAAAGCTATCCCTAACATTTATAAACGTGTTATACAGCGGTCAACGTACGAATTCCCTGTAGAACATCAAAACAACACAAACATACACACGAATTGACCCCAACAATTTATACTGATTCATAATAGGATTTATGAAACTTTACCTGGAAATTGTACTCGAACCCTTAGTGGTACGTGGTGGCCCAATTGAAGTCAAATATTTAATATATTCGCCTTATGACAAAGGGATAAGCTACAAAATCGCAAACATCTGTGAAGCCGACCGTACTTAAGAGGTTAGTGAACCGTATCAAATATGAGAGTGAGCGTCGACCGGAGATTGCGAAGATGTATTTACATCCGTTTGACACCTAGCTGTCAAGGGTCTGGGTGAGCTCTCTTCATCGTCGGCCTCATCTTTTACCCCTGGCTAGATGCTGGTCTAGGGCAATCCCATTTTCAATAAAAAAATAATATACACGCACAAACAGTTACGCGCAAGGTCATTAGAAGCTTTTATTTAACTTTCACTGTTCGTATAAAAGTAATTATGAGCGGCTTCCTGATTTGTCGATGCGGAAGCGGATATGAGAAAACTGCCAGCTGTCAGTGTCTACCGATACGAAAGCAGTATTGCCCAACTTCCGCGCATGGTATTACTATTGCGAAAACATAATACTGACAGTATTTCGTCAAGTGAGGAAATCTCACATCAGTAAACTCACGTCAAAGAACAAAATACCTTCCACATATTGATCCCGCTCCACCAAGTCAGGAAGTCGCCTAAGTTGTACCTATATAAAAATTTGCAATCCTTGTTTCAGTCACTTGCCGATTGAGCTGAAATTTGGCATAAGTACATTGTAAGTTCGGTGACAGTGCAATATAATGTTACCACCGAGCCGACTCGACGACGGAGACAGAATGTGGCCTTAGCAACTCCTAAACCTCCCTAGCAACGCGGCAGGACGAACCTAGTCCGCAACGCACCCCTCAGCTGTGCTATCCGAACACTAAATCTAGTTGCTGAAAAGATAGATTTATTTTATAGCTCTAGTAACGAATTTATTACAATAACTATGCATGTTCTTTGTTATAGTAAAATTAATTAGAGTAGTTATTATTATTATGGTTATGGCACTGTCGAATTGGATGAATCGGTAAGGATAGTTGCTGTGTGTAAAAAATAAATAAAAATAATAAAAAAAAAACAACACCAGATAAACCCGTCGTGTTTGAGTTCATTGAAACCCCCTAACGGGTAGTTGATGACTGTAGAAAAAGATACAGACCCGTTTGATTTTACAAAATACTCATTCATTATGATTATGTAAATAAAAAATAAATAAATATAAATATTATAGAATTGGCATACCGGAAGGCATAGCGTGGGCGGTGAACTGATGACCTGGTAAGGGTCGTGGGTGTCCGCTGGACATGATGATGATGATGATGGTTATAAAATAAAACACAAGGCGAACTAATCTCTTAGTAAGCGCAATAAAGTGTGGTGTGGGGCAAAATGAAGAAAGGTCTTCATTAAACATTTGTAACATTTTTTGATAAAGTGAATGTTTTCGGAAATAATCACTCCAAAAGAAAAACAAATATGCCCCCCCCCCCACCTCTAACTTTTGAAGTATGGGTCCAAAAAATATGAAAAACGTTTCAACGAAAACTTTAGCGGACATGATCAATTACGTTGTTTTTGAGTTATCGTAAAAAGTCTTTCCTTCTTTGTAAATGGCGTATGAAACGCTGCGAAGGTATTCCCTTTTGCTTGTTATTGATTATTTTAATTAAGTTAATTGGGCATCTACGGAACCCTACACTCAGCATGGCCTGAGATGCTCTTGGCCAATTTTTATAGTATTATTACAAAACTTATATATCCAGGCCATTTAGCCTAATTGATCACTGAGACGTGTTCAGACGCGTCAGGAATATAACTTTCCTATTTATGGTTAGCCCTTAGTCTTTTCGAGCAATAATAATATTTCCATGCAACATTTACATAATAGAGGACATATATACTTTACATACACTTATGTATAGTTGGAATAGATTTTTTCTCTACGACAGCAAAATAATTTGATTCAAAAAATATCGAAATGGTGGCAAAACACGGGTTACGATATGACGCATGCCTCTTTTAAAAAGAATAAATGAACAGTTCTATATTCATTTATGGAAATCGATTATGATTCAACCATCAGTCATTGAATTGTCTGTGATATATATAGCATTGCATTGGTATATAAAAGTTTATTATTGTAATACTTCTGTCAGTCATATAATTGACAGATTACAATGCTGGAGTAGAAAAAAATATGAAAAATAATGCAAATTCAGCCTTATTGAAGGTAAAGATGGATTGCCGGGGTAAGTCGTTTTTGCGTCGGTAAAGCCTTTGTGATAGATTGCCTTCTAGGTAAGAATACATTCTGATAATTAGTGTACTCCTCCTCCTCTATCTTTATACTAGGAGTGAACCACATCTTTAAAGGGAATTAAGAATGACTATCTCCTAATACGTCTTTCTAAATGTAAGTACATAGACAGGTAATACATATTGCATTGATATGGTTCTACCCAAAAAAAAACGGTGTTTTGTCTCGACGCCAGTGACGATAAATTTATCGACCGACAAAACGACATACTTTGTAATACTGTTTTCGACTCCATAACTCCTGTGCCATCTGACATTTGCACCAAAAGTTCCGGGCCCTGCAGATAACTTCATCAATCTTGATGTGTCGTATGAATCACAACATAGTATAAAACAAAGTTGCTTCCCGCTGTCTGTCCCTATGTATGCTTAAATCCTTAAAACTACGGAACGGATTTTGATGCGGTTTTTTTTAAATAGATAGAATGATTCAAGAGGAAGGTTTATATGTATAATACATGCATAATATAGTAGAGAACATCTGATAATATTAGAGGTTTCTAATGTGATGTAGATAAACACATTTTTGCGCTTTCATTGCAAACGCAGGCTGAACCTTATGAGATAGATCAGAATAATGTACTACAGTATTTTACACCTTAAAATGGTCTACAAAAAAGTTTTTGATGTTATAGGTCTATCTCTTAGGGAAAACCAACAATAATCATTTTTGTCCTTTACTTTTTACAAAAAATAACGGCTTATTGACGAAGCAATTTTCAGATTTTAGATCAATATGGCCCTGTACAGCATGTCATTTAAATGAATATTTTCGAAGATATTACATATTAAAAATGCAGGGACATAGCGGCGGCGGTACCGGTCGTGTTGTACTCGTATGTAAAGAGACATTCTGTAGTATATTTTTATATCAGCATTGCAACCGTGCAAAGCCGTGGCGGGTCGCTAGTAAAGTATAAATTTGTATTTTGTGTAGGTACAGTCAAGTGACAAAATATACATACTCGTACACCTTACTCAAAAATATGTCCCATAAGTCTTATTATGTCGGCAAATTAAGGAATCGGTACATACATATTTATGAGAGGATTAATTTGAAATATGTTTTGCACTTGACTGTGCATACATTGGTTTATTCAATTTATATGAGAAAACTAGCATTTGCCCGCGGCTTCGCCCGCGTACTAAGCAAAATTTTTAACCGTCTACAAAAAACAGGTTCGTATGTTTGTCCACGATTATCTCGCGTTTGGCTGAACCGATTTAGATGCGGTCTCCAGAAAAGTAGTTGTTACATTCTGGGGTTTCGCTATACGAAGTTTGGTGATTGTGATTCATTAACAGATGAACAGATAAAAAGTCAGTATACATTCTGAGAACCGGCAAACTGTTGAATTTCATTTGATTTTGGCAAAAATAAGGATCGAAAACTATTATCATACATTTTCGAGAGGCCGAAGGGGAAAGGGCCGATGAAATAAAAGCATGTCTTAAATGGCTCTTAGTAAAAGTATCTGTGTACTACAGTAACACCAATAGGTCTGTAAACGACCTAACAGCGCGCAGCGGCCATAAACTCTGGTCCTATGAAGTACAGAAATACGGCTAATTCAATATCATGTGTAACATTTATTTTACCTACAATTAAATTTATTAGGTAGGTTTTGCCAGTTACCATTGGAGCATCCAAAAAGAAAATTTGGCCTCACTTCCATTCTCACTCCTTACTGTCAGTCCGTCTGTTACAACCAAGTTGCTTTTATTTGCCAAATCGGGTTGGAAATGAAGAAAATCAATATGGCTGCCACTTTTGCAAATTTTACCTCGGATTCATATTAAGAGACCTCTCGGACGCTCAGATATCGATTTTGAACGAAATCGGGACGGAAATGAAGAAAATCAATATGCCGCCACTTTTTCCAAAATTTACCTCGGATTCGTATTAAGAATTCTCTCGGACGCTCAGATATCGATTTTGAACAAAATCTGGACGGAAATGATAAAAATGATATGGCCGCCACTTTTTCTAAATTATACCTCGGATTCGTATTACGAGACCTCTCGGAAACTCAGGTATCGATTTTGTTCGAAATCGGGACGAAAATGAAGAAAATCAATATGGCCGCCACTTTCACCAATTTTACCTCGGATTCGTATTAAGAGACCTCGCGGTCGCTCAGATATCGATTTTGATCAAAATCGGGGCGAAAAAAAAAGAAAATCAATGACTGCGACTTTATCCACATTTTACCTCGGAGTCGTATTAGGGACCTCTCGGACGCTCAGATATCGATTTTGAACGAAATCGGGACGGAAATTAAGAAAATCAATATGGCCGTTACTTTATTCAAAGTTTAGGTACCTCGGATTCCTATTAAGAGTCCTCTCGGACGCTCAAATATCGATTTATGTCGAAATCGTATCGGACGGCACTGATCAATAAAACCATCTACAATACATTGAATCAAAAAAGGTCGTATCTTCATAGGGAACTCACGGCACTTCATGCACCTTTAGACCTTATAAGGAACTTACATGCCAAATTTGGTATCTCTCGAACCACCAGTTTGCGCTGTGCGGTGATATGTCAGTCTCTCAGTCAGTTATTTCTTGATATTTGGCACAATTTTTCAAAAGTTTTCATGACCACTATATTAAATTTCAAAACCAATGCCATTTTCGTAATTAACGTCCCAAAAAACCACAAAAACGACACCCATATTAACATATAGACATTTCATCCCCCTCGGACCCCAACAGAGGGGATGGTATTTCACGTCCTCCACGTAGGATTTTAAAATCATTGTTGTTTTCGTAATCAGCGACCCAATAAACCATGGAAACAACACCCATATCGATTTTCAGAATTTGTCACCAGATTTCCCCCTTTTAGGGGTTGATTTCTCAAAAAACCTGAAACACATGTTTACTCATTTATCGTTAGAAATACTCCTGTGAAGTTTCGAATAAAATAACCCAGCTAATCTTGATTCCCCATACAATCTTCGGACCCCCATTTCACCCCCTTAGGCGTTGAATTTTCAAAAATCCTTTCTTAATGCACCTCAAGACCTTATATGGAACCTACATACTAAATTTGGAATCTCTAGAACCACCAGTTTGCGCTGTGCGGTGATATGTCAGTCTCTCAGTCAGTCAGTTCTTTCTTGAAATTTGGCACAATTTTTCAAAATTTTTCATGTCCACAATATTAAATTACAAAACCGATGCCATTTTCGTAATTAACGTCCGAAAAAACCATAAAAACGACACCCATATTAATATTTAGACATTTCATCCCCCTCGCACCCCAACACAGGGGATGGTATTTCACGTCCTCCGCGTGAGATTTTAAAATCATTGTTGTTTTCGTTATCAGCGACCCGGTATATCATAAAAACAATACCCATGTCGATTTTCAGAATTTGTCACCAGATTTCCCCCTTTTAGGGGTTGATTTCTCAAAAAACCTGAAACACGTATTTACTCATTTATCGTTAGAAATACTCCTGTGAAGTTTCGAATAAAATAGTCCAACTAATCTTGTTTCCCCATACAAACTTCGGACCTCCATTTCACCCCCTTAGGGGTTGAATTTTGAAAAATCCTTTCTTAGTGCACCCCTAGACCTTATAAGGAACCTACGTGCCAAATTTGGAATCTCTAGGACCAGCGGTTTGGGCTGTGCGTTGATATGTCAGTCAGTCAGTCAGTCAGTCAGTCAGTCAGTCAGTCAGTCAGTCAGTTTCTTCTTTTATATATTTAGATAAGCTACGTGATTGAAATATGTTCAACGAAGTGTAAGCACGGTAATTTTATCATTTGAAACAAGGTTAAATTCAATGAAGTGAATAAAATTAAGGTGCGCCGCTTGAAATAAATTTGGTTTATAAAAATTACATTTTTCACTTAAGCATCCCGCGACTTATACTATAAAAAACACGAACATTACACTCAACCACAGTATATATATATATATATATATATATATATATATATATATATGATGTAGATAAACACATTTTTGCGCTTTCATTGCAAACGCAGGCTGAACCTTATGATAGATCAGAATAATGTACTACAGTATTGTACACCTTAAAAAGGTCTACAAAAAAGTTTTTGATGTTATAGGTAGGTAGGCTCTTAGGGATAACCAACAATAATCATTTTTGTCCTTTACTTTTTACAAGAAATAATGGCTTATTGACGAAGCAATTTTAAGCAATACAGCATTAATCGTTATCCATTTAAGTACCTTAAATACATTGTGTATTTAATACAGATCAATATGGCCCTGTACAGCATGTAATTTAAATGAATATTTTCGAAGATATTACATATTAAAAATGCTATATATATATAGGTTACGGCAGTAACTCAAATAGAGTCGCTTAAGACGTTTTTGGCCCTGGGCTTTGTTAGAGCGATAGGGTTGCACCTCACAATTTATGTAAATTTGAATAAGATTATTATATTTACTAAAACATTGATTTGTATTGTACTCCGTAGATACTCAAACGAGATTTAGCGGGTAATTTAGGTATACTAATAGTGTTTGTGTGTAGGGGACGTAATCTCCGAAACTACTTAAAATAGGCTATATTTTTAATCCCCGACGCAACGAATAAGAGGGCTGTTAGAAGTTTAACCTTGGTATCTGTGTATTTGTATGTTGCATCGTAGCTCCCTAACGGTTAAACCGAAAACGAAACCGGTTCTTAAATATATTTCGTTAAAATCGGTTAAGCCGTTTTTGAGATATTGAACGTTGTAATGAAAATGTCGGGGGTTTTACAACTTTTCTAAGTTGGTTATATGCCGCGGCTTTGCTTACGTTCTCTGTAATACACGGGCGGAGCAGAGCAACAGACAACATTAAATAAAGTATTCTTATTTATATTAATTATTCTCATTTATGCATTACCTTCGATACATTTTGTGTTATCAGACGAAAATACTTCTAAGTCCACAATTTACGCTTAAACCGCCAAACCGATTGAGGAAATATTTCGCATGGGGATAGTTTGAGGCGATTCCGGAAATGATCCTATAAGGAAGTGAAAAGAAGGGTGGAAGTTTGTACGGGAGAGCGATATAGCGGTTAAACGAGTTCCACGAGGGCGAAGTCGCGGGAAAAACTAGTAATTCATAAAACATAAACCACACAATATTACATATGCCTCATTTGTATTTCAAATATTTAATCACATTTTCATCAAATTATTTATTCACATTATGTCACGTCAAAACGAAATAGTGGCCAGCAGTCGCTAGTTTATTAAAAACTTCTTCAACTATTCTACGCGGTATGTGCGTGGCACTCGTGATCTAAACCCCCCGAGAACTCCTTAAGTTTACTGTAATGATGTGTGTCTGTGTGGGTGCGTCAAATCGGACATTTGTATGGATTTGTTTTACTGCTATAGGCTATATATCTACTGTGACTCAACTTAGGAAACCTGAAATCCATATAACATATCTATAAACTAATAAATAAAGGCCGGGATTACAGACCGACGCCAGCAGCTGTCATCCCATAGAAACTTGTCAAACTCATACAATCAGATTCTAAAGAACACTGTTTACGAGTACAGACGGCTTGGTGGAACCCATCCGGGGTCGTTTGTTTCAACAAGCCGATAATTATATACATATGTTCAATAAAATGTAATTGTATGGCAAATTTATCAATTTTCTATCGGTTGACGGCTGATGGCGTCATAATAAACAAATATATATTAGTAGGACCATTTCACACCATTCAAACTAACCCCATACGTAAGCTGAATAAGGCTGGTGGCTGGGTAATAGACGAACGAATATTAAATATATATAGATATATATAAATACGTACAAAACCTACAAGACTATATACAGGATGATTTGTAAGTCGTGAATCGTAATAGTAGAATATGATACTCTTCGTAATTCTGAACAAGTTTTATTAGGGGACCAACCCTGTACGTGCGAAAAAAAATCGGCTGTTCCATAGGTTTCGACTTTTGTCTGGATGAAATAGCTGTTTTTTTTTTGGCACGGACAAGGTTGCTGCTATAGTAATATCATATTATATTATGTCGTCGTCATTCACGACTTAAAATTCAACCTGTTATATTCTTGTTCTTCCCGTAAATATTTGCCCTGGCCGCGTTTCGAACCCAGAGGGCCTACTCCGAACTTCGAAAATCGAACTTCGTATCGTGCCCCTTTCCGTGTAATAGTGTATATATACCACGAGAGTGAAAGGGACGTACGACACGAATTTCGATTTTCGAAGTTCGGAGTAGGCCCTCAGGACCCTCGGCTACGCTGGGTCACTAACCGCTAGCCCTGTCCAAATATATAATAATAAACAATTCTTAATACAAATAGAATACCTAATAAAATACGTCAAATATTATTCCGTCGTTATACAAGTACCTATAAATCTCTGGCTCTGGAAGTTTGAAAGGAAAAAACAAAGGACCTAGGAGTCAGCCGAACATTCAACGCTAATGGGTTTAAAATGAAGGTATAATAAGAAAAGGTGGCCAAACTTACATGTCCTGCTGACTGGCATTCTTCGGGCGGCCGCCACGTGTACTTCTAACATTAGCTGACTTCAACCTTTTCTGCGCACATCTATTTTTACCCTACATAAAGGTTACAAACGATTACAAAATTATTTGTTTGCGGCAAACTATATTTTCAGGTGCTTAAGTACATTACAGAGATAATGGGACAGAACTGATAGAAACAAACCTGTGACGATATAAAATTCCGAAACATGGCATGCTTTACGTATACATGTCTCTCTTGTAATACTGGATGGCCCATACGGCTGCCTTTTAAGTTGTGTCGTTTGAAAAACTAAATACAATTTAAGTGTTAAATGGTATTTATTGTTTTTCAAAGTAATCACCGTGATATGTAATACACTTTTTTATTCGATCGAACCAATTTTCGAAACACAGTCCGAAGTCGGGGTCTCCAAAATGGCCGTTTTATATGCCTTAACCGCTTCTTCAGGCGTCTGGTACCGTTGACCACGAAGTCGTTGCTTGATTATTGGAAAAGTAAAAAAATCGTTAGGGCTTAAGTCTGGACTGTACGGCGGGTGTTCCAGAATTTCGACGTTTTGCTCTTTTAAAAACGCAATTGTTTGCCGGGCGGTGTGCGAGCTCGCATTATCGTGGTGCAGTCTTATACGACGTCTTGGGTTATTTTTTCGAAACTCGCCGATGACTTCTGGTAAACAGACAGGGGTATACCAGTCAGCATTAACCGTTTTACGACCCTCGAGCACGATGGTGGCAACGTGGCTACTTTTCACCACAAACGTGGCGACCATTTTTTTCGAAGTGCTCCGTGAGCGTATTACTTTGGTCGGTTTTGGCTCATCTTGGAACACCCAAACAGTCGACTGCTGTTTAGAATCGGGATCGCAGGCATATATCCAAGATTCGTCACCACTGATAAAGTCGTAAACATGTTTCGAGTTTCCTCGGTTGAATTGCTGCAGAGTTTTGCGACACCATCGAACGCGAGCCGTTTTTTAGTCTTCACTGAGTAAATGTGGTATCCAGCGTGAGATCCACTTTTTTACGCGTGATCATGCAAAATACTTTGAACACTGGTCCCTGAAATACTTAAGGAAGCTTCTATCTCAAGGTACGTTGCATGGCGATCTTCGACGATCAGTTGCCGTACAGCATCAATGTTCTCCTGGGTTACGGCTGTTTTTGGTCGACCTTCACGATGTCTATCACCAAGACTAGAGCAACCACGGTGAAATTCTAAATACCAGCGTTCCACAGTCCGGAGGCATGGTGCTTTATCATTGAAAACCGTAGTCAACTCTTCGAAGCACTGAAGTCGCGTTAAGCCCCTTTTGAAGTTGTAAAAAATTATCGCACGTAAATTTTCCTTCGAAATTTCCATTTCACAACTGACTTGTCAACTTTGAACGAACGCTGTACTAAAACGGTTGGGCCGATTTCGAGTCATTCTTTTGTTTTCGAATTCAAAATTCAAATATTTTTTGATGACACTAGTTCTTTTTTTATGCAATCACGGGAGGTTTGCAAACGACAGAACTTAAAAGACTGATGTATGTTATCAATGAGTTTGAATGTGAAGGAGATGCTTGACTTCGAATAAAGGCCCATGAGATAAATACCGGCCAAGTGCGAATGGGACTCGTGCACGAAGGGCAAAAAAATCGCGTTTGTAATATGGGAGCGCCCTTAACTATTTGTTTTATTCTGTTTTGAGTTTTTTGTGTTTAGCGGCAACAGAAATACATCATCTGTGAAAATTTCAACCGTTATCACAGTTTTTTTTATTAAAAATGTGATTGCTCTTGGCCTGCATCTGGCCAGGGGGCAAAGATGAGGCTGATGATGAAGCGAGCTCACTTAGGAGATGCCTATTCACTCGTGCCTTAAAAAGGTCCAGGTTATATGAACTCGGAAATACAGACGCCGGCAGAGAATTCCAAACCTTAGAAGTGCGCATTATGAAAGATGATCCAAAGCGCTTGGTTCGAATTAGAGGAATTTCGACCAGGTAAGGATGGTAGCCAGCCGTAGGTCTGGATGTCCGATGGAAGAAGGGGAAAGGCGGATCATGGAGCTCCTAAGATACAGCCTGGTGATAGACGGACAGACAGACGGACGAACAGCAGTCTTAATAATAGGGTCCCGATTTACTTTTAGGGTACGGAACCTTAAAAAGGGCATTCCCAGGGTATTAATAATCCTCTACATTAATACTACAGTATAATAGCGCATAAAAAGGCAAACACTATAATTAAAATGTCGCCATAATACCAATTTCCTTTGAATAATGTACTCGTACAAGTCAGCCGTGCCGCAATTTTTCCTAGTTACATATTCCAATCTAGAAGTTGACATGTGTTGCCAGAGTGGTCGTTTGAACGATTTAAATCATTAGCAATGTAAATTGTTCATGAATTAAATAAACTGAAGCTGAAGGTCAGATGGCAGTCGCTTCCGTAAAAACTAGTGCCTACGCCAATTCTTGGGATTAGGTAGCGGACCCCAGGCATCCTTCAGGATGCAACTGTATTGAGAATAACGCTAAGATGATAGTGCTATCGCTCAAAGCGTGTAGGTAAGTATAATTGCGTAGAAAAGTGAGGCCGTAACACCGGGCGGCTTATTGAGTTACTTGTCCGAAGAAGGTTGGCATTCACAAAGTGTGCTGATAACTCGCCTCGGTATACCAACCTAAAGATGACCTCCAAATGAACATGTTTATTATGAATCTCTGGTTCAAGTCATGCTAGGGATGAATGGTACGGTGAAGCGAGATGCGCAATCGCATTACTGAACAAACCTTGCTCAAAGGGCCCTAACCGACTCGAGCTCTTTCTAAAAATTCGACGTTACAGACTTAAGAGGTAGATAGGGCGACCGAAACGAGATTATAACTTTTAGGTTACACGTACACATTTTTGATCTACGCTGAATCTTATTAGTGACCCCTGTTTCGAAATTGGCACAAAATTTTAAAAAGATCCAGAGGCTGTGTTTATTGACATTATTTCCGACTTTTCGACGCTGAGACCACCGAATATAAATTATACATATGCTTCAAAAATAGTTTTTGACCGACACTGTTTAAATTTGAGAAGGGCATTGTACATACAGAGGATGGATGGAAAAAAGTTAAACAAAGAGATTTGGGAGAGCAGTAAAGTCGATGAGATAATTGGACGGAAGAATAACTAAAAATAACTGCTGGTTTTACATATATCAAGTTATTTTGTTAGTTATTTTTTGATTCGCCTTATTAGTAGTAGCGGCTGTGAGAGCAAGACAAAAGATCGCTGTGATACCTCAATGGTCTGGGTGGCCTAGTGGTAGGGCAGCTGGTCAAGTAAACTATTAAGGCAAAAAATATATAAGATTTATTGTACGTTATTTCCACGAAACTCGTAGGCATCTATTTGTAGAAAATAATAGTACATGTATAAGAATTCAAGTTCATATTAAACTAAAACTTACTGTAAAGGATACCTAGATATTGCTTTAACTGTACCAAATTTTGATAAATAAAAAAATGCTCTAATTTACGTCTTTTTAAATCCTGTAGGCAACTACTGTCTATAAGGAAAAATGACGAGGTATAAAATTGTCTTTTTTTTTACTTACGTAGACACCCTGGCGCCGTCCCATTTGGGAAAAAAATTCTTCCATGGCAGGTGGGGCGGCCGCATGGGCCGAGACAGCGAAACACCGCAAGTACGTCGGTCTTTTAGACCAATATATATTTGTGCCTTTCGCTGTCGAAACCCTCGGACCCTGGAGCCCAAGCGCCCACAAACTTTTTGGACAAATTTTAAAATTATTCGGTGAAGTTTCCGGGGACCGCAGGGCTGGGTTGTTCCTTGCCCAGCGGATTGGCATAGCCATCCAGCGGGGGAACGCAGCCAGCCTTATGGGTAGCCTCCCCCAAGGTTCCGATCTGGGGGATCTAATCTAGTTTTTTATTTTTATTTGTACTTATTCTTTTACTTATATTAAAAATATAATATAATGAGTAAAATTGTCTAATACGCTTTACGAATTAAAATACGCTTTATAAAAATGACGATATGGAAAAATGACAAAGTATTTCAGGGTCGAGGAATAAAAATGTCGAAATAGAATTTAGTCGAAATATTGAAATAACTAATTTCACTCTGCCTTAGGGCTCCTATTTCTGCGCAGTTTGCCCTTCGGGCATCTGAAGATACCTGACGAACCCAACCTAGACCTGGGGCCGTTGTAGATCACTTGTAGTAGGACTTTTTTTAGAATTACAAATCTGGACATTTTTACTTCCGGACCATTGTCAGTTCGTCTTTTGTACTTCTCGATATTTTTATACTTTTCTATTTTCGATTTCGACACTAGTTCAACAAGACAACACGGAACTGTATTACCAAGTTGGAGACAGGCAATAATGGAGGCTTTCTAGCAAGAACCGTGTTAACTAATTTCCTAGACGTGATACAATGAAAATATACATATATGAATATTAATGCTATTTAGGTCTCATGGTTTGGGCCATGCATTTCTGTCAGTTAGATGTGCCCCACGCCACTTTGCATGGCATGCCACTTTATATCGCTGAAGCTTAAAACGCACAGAGCGTTTTTCGGTAAAGCGAACGCGGTCCGAGGGACGTCGCACCAAAAAACCGACCGTAATAGTGGAGCGGAGGCGGCGTGTGTGACATATAAAGCAGTAATCATTGACACTATCGACTGTCGACAGTTTCGGAAAGATAAAAAATGCAAAACCACCTCCGCCCCGCACCGCGCTGCCGCCGCGTGGGTAAGCTTTAGTAAGTGTTAGTTACTTAATGAAAAATAACTTCTGTTGGAATAACGAGTTAATTGCTCAGGGACCATCTTATAACTCGTAGGCATTAATTAAATTTAAAATTAACCATTTGGTGTTCAAGGACTTGGTAATTGGTTTTGTTTATTCTGAAAGTGTCAAAGTGAAATTGAATTGGATCTTGGAATAATTCTTTAGCACAATATTTACTTGTTGACTTTATTTGTTCAGTTGTTCGCGGTAAATTGTTATTGATTATTGATTCGCTCCTTTATTACTGCTATGACGCTGCCTCTTTGCATGTAAAGGAACACACATTCAGTTCTAGAATTAGGCTCAGAACTCAATATGTATAGTGCCGCTTCTCTTGTGTGTGGGGTTCATCAATATTTATATTTACCTACTAATTGCGTAAGTGCTAGAAGATTGATGACTATTTACTTCAAGAGTAATGGGGCGTGTTAAAGAGCCTGTCCTATTTAATACATTATTGCCTAGCCTAAGTCTAATATTTCGAGATGGAGATCTCAGTAAAATACTAAATCTTCTTCTGTATTATAGTGGTCATTGAGTTCTTAACCTAGACTGTACTCTGCCAGGACTAATTATTATAAGAAAGAGAGATCATTGAGACAATAATGGCAGTTTTATTCAATTGTGTTGATGATTATAGTCTCGTGCAGTATCTGTTACGTAGCTAGTATTGATTTCATCTGTCACTAGAGTCATTTTTCACTCACCTTGCTATAATTACGTGTCGAATTAAAAGCTGAAAAGATTTTTCCTAACGTGCTATACTCGTACCTTCAGTAACTTTATCAACTAAATACAAGCACTGGGCTGCTAACGCGAACAAAATTTAATATAAGAAAGATTTTCGTGCTTTGAAAACATCACAGAAGCCCATGAAAAGTTTATCATAAAAGCCGAATCCCAATTTCCACAAACTTCGTGCGTATGGCAAAGCCCTCATTATTCAAACGGCCCTATCCTGCTAAAAGTAGCCACTTGGATTCTGTAACAAGTCTTGCAGAAACAGGCGACTTAATTGGAAAACGATTCTAACCGCCGTTAGGTTGTTCTTGAGGGTTCCACAAAGGTAACTAAAGTCAAAATACTTGCGATTTTGACCATTTAGGGTTCCGTACCGCCGTTAGGTTGTTCTTGAGGGTTCCACAAAGGTACCTAAAGTCAAAATACTTGCGATTTTGACCATTTAGGGTTCCGTACCCAAAGGGTGAAACGGGACCCTATTACTAAGAAACCGCTGTTCATCCGTTTGTCACCAGGCTACATCTCATGAACCGTGATAGTAAGACATTTTAAATTTTATAGATGATGTATTTCTGTTGCCGCTATAATAACAAATAGACCAGGCACTAAAAGCAAAATAAAATTAATATCTAAGGAGCTCTCATACAAAAAAAAACTTTTAAAAAGTTCCTCGTTGTGTTTATCAGGCGCTGGGTCTCAAAATGTATGAAAAAACTAAAATCCTACTAGTACTTGACCAAAATTCCATTTGATATTATTTAACGTTCTTATTACTGATAAAAAAATTACAATAATATTATTATTTTAATTTATTTTAAAACGGTTTATTAAAGTGTCTCATGTTGTAGGTATAGATAATAGTACCTACGGAACCCTTCGTGTGCGAGTCCGACTTGCACTTCGACCCTAAAATTACAAAAGCGTTGCCAACCTTTATTGACTTAAGGATTCGTTGTCTATGCGCCTGACACACACAGCTTTATCACAGGAATTACTTATGCTATCGATTCGGGAATAATTGTGTTTAACGTTAATTAAATATATATCTATAGTTCCCTCGCCGAGAGAGTCTGATTCGCACTTAATCGATTGTTAGGGTTCCTTGTCTACAAGGAACCCTTACAGTTTTGACATGTCCTTCCGTCTGTCCGCGGCTTAGCTCGGTAAGAATGTCAATTACTACTAAAATGTGTTACATAAAATACCGAAATCGGCATATGCGTGCCTATTAAATTCGAGGAGTTCCCTTGATTCCTCCTAGATCCCATCATCAGACCTTCACCAAATTTATATGAGACCTATTTTGGGGTACCTGCTTTGTAACAAAAAAAATCTAAATCGGCCAACGTGGTCAAAAGTTATCGGGGAACATACATACATGAACAAAACAAGCAAACATGCAGACAAACTGAGTACCTCCGTCCATCCATTAAAGTCGGTAAAAAAATAAAAGTAAAACTAATTTATTCTTCAACTTAGGTATATTACATGCACTTATGAACGTCAATAAACTACCACCGGTTTGGAAAAATAAACTTCTGCCACGAGAAGAATCGGCGTAAGAAACTCGGCGAGGTGTCATTTGTGTATCGTGCTGACGATAATATTGTCAACTTACTGTCGGTAAGGGACTGTATCATCTCTTCATCCTTACACCTAGAAACCTAAATGATCGCGCACGGTACGGTTGCAGAGGGATTTCCTCTAATGACCACTCTGTCTGACAGTTGTATTAAGATCCGTGCCGAGGTTTTCCCGAGGGGTTGTTACAGTATGGGGTACTCTCAAGAAAGGAGAGAATATTTTTTTCACGACATTAACCACCTTTCTACGAGTTATCAAGACCTATATAAAAATTTCAGGTAGCCATGTGTCGCTTAGTATAAGACAAGCCGACTTAGAACTAAACTTGCAAGCCCTGAAATAAGGCTGTTGGCTAGTATGACAAGGTGATAGGTGATAATCAGCCACTTTTTATGAAACGGAGAAACGTTCTGTTACGAGTAAGCGTCCTAACTTGGCGGCATTGATTTGTAAAGCTTGTTCTGTGACGTCAGTTTACTGACGTCGCAGACATTGCCTCACTTGACGAGATACTGTCAGTTTTAGGTTTGGGCAACAAAAAAAATCATAAACTTATAACTTTCGCCCCTCATCCCCTTATATGGGGGGGGGGGGAGTTTGAAAGTTTACACGGGACTGTAGACAGTTACTAAAAAACCTATTAATAAGACTGCCTAGCAACTTACAAAAAGAACTGAAATCCCACCAAAAACATTTCATGTAAAATGTTGCCAAGACGACCACATAAAGTTTGCCCTGTAAAAAAGATATCAGATCTCATGTAGAGCCAAGCTTCTGAATCTACACGGCCTAACTCTACTGACCCTAACTTCAACAAATTCTACATTCGTTACTTACTTCAGATCAGAAACTAAACATTCGCATCACCGCAGTGCGACTCACCGCGCAGCATTTTACAAACCGTAGTCAGCAAATTGGTGTTGCGCCTTACTTCTAGGGAGTTATATCCGAGACATCCAAGTAAAAATTTTGTCGGAGGGTGTTCTAAACCAACTGTAGCTATTACTAATGTAATTTAATACAACCGGTTACGTATTGATACAACCTCCGTATACAACCCTATTGTAAACTGTAAGAGTAATAACTAATAACGATGAGTCCGTAGTCAGTTGACTGGACAAGGGCACCTAGCCGACTCGGTACAAAGTCATCAAGCAATTTTATAGCCAAGAACATTAAAAAAGACGCATTCATATCGTTATAACTTTGAGAAAAACTTGTAAAGTACCTACATTAAAAACCTTTTTCAGTTTAATGACAACTTAATTGAATGAGCGAGCGAAGTCTGTATAATATGTAGGTACAACATACCTATACAGTACGAGTACGTATCTGATCCTTCAGCAAAGCTTTAAGCAGGCTTTTGTCGAAATGGGGTACCTTTGCCCCAGCTGTTATAATATTTAATTATTATATCAACATTTTAGTGTAAATAGTAGTACTTGTTATTTCCAAGAGGCAAATAATATTTTGTGACATCCTTTGAAGGTGAAGGTTCTAATTCTAAACCTAATTGTAACTTGTTTGTGTTATTGAATAAATTTCTTTTTATTTTATTTTTATTTATTTAATTTTATCGACATTATAACATTTCTGTTTGTATCGTTCTTGTCATTGATATGATGGTTAACAAATAATACAAAATGATTAACTAGTGGTTTTTTTTTTCGACCGACGGTAAGTTACTGGATTTAAATGTTCATAATTGCAAGAAATTTCATATAAATTGAGAACGGCTAACATAATGAATAATATGTTCCAACGTATTCCAAAATTCAACCTCTAAGAGGGTAAAATAGGGGATTAAGAATTTATACATTGCTGTCCCTAAACATCCACAAGTCGAGTGGGCCGGACGGCATACCAGCAGTGGTGCTCAAATTTTGAGCTCCTGAGTTGTGTCCCGTACTAACGCGACTGTTCGTGCTCTCATACCACAAACGGCAAGTTCCGTCTTCATGGAAGACTGCCCTCGTGCACCCTGTGCCTAAAAAAGGGGATAGATCAGACCCATCGAATTACAGGCCTATCGCTATCACCTCCCTGCTCTCCAATCTGATGGAACGAGTCTTCAACACAAAGCTCCTGAGATACCTAGAAGAACACGATTTGATCAGCGACCGTCAGTATGGCTTTCGCCACGGTCGCTCGACTGGTGACCTTCTAGTGTATCTTACTCACCGGTGGGCTTCTGCCATTGAGAGTCAGGGTGAGGCTTTAGCGGTCAGCTTGGACATAGCAAAGGCGTTCGATCGGGTCCAGACCCAGCCAGCACCGAGGTCTTCTGTCAAAGCTACCATCCTATGGACTGTCCGAGGGTTTGTTCAAGTGGGTTGCCAGCTTTCTGTCCGACAGATGCATAAGAGCCGTAGTAGATGGCAGTTGCTCCAAAAGCATGGACATTAACGCTGGCGTCCCACAAGGCTCCGTGCTATCCCCGACGCTGTTTTTGCTGCATATCAATGACATGCTATCTATTGACGGCATCCATTGTTATGCGGATGACAGCACCGGGGATGCTTATAACACGGGCCGTGCCAATATTCCTCGTTCCTGTGTGTTAGAGAGTCGCGAACAACTTGTGTCCGAAATTGAGAGTACTCTAGTCAGAGTCTCTGAGTGGGGCCAGGATAATCTGGTCCAGTTCAACCCCACCAAGACACAAGTATGCGCGTTCACTGCTAAAAAAACCCCATTCACTGTGGCCCCGCGGTTCCAAGACGCAACCCTCTCCATCTCAGAGACTATTGGGATCCTTGGTGTCGATATTTCCAGCGACGTCCAGTTTCGGAGCCATTTAGAAAGCAAAGCCAAGCTGGCATCTAAAAAGCTAGGTGTGCTCAATAGAGCGAAGCGATACTTCACCCCGGGACAGAGACTTCTTTTATATAAGTCGCAAGTCCATCCCCATATGAAGTATTGCTGTCACCTCTGGGCGGGAGCACCTGGATACCAGCTTGGGCCTCTTGACTCGCTCCAGAGACGTGCTGTGCGAATCGTAGACGATCCCAAGCCACGAGCGATATTGAGCCGTTGAGTTTAAGGAGAAATTTTGCCTCCTTGTGCGTGTTCTATCGCTTATATAATGGGTTGTGCTCCGAAGAACTGTTCGATATGACGCCTACGGCCGCTTTCTACCATCGCACTGCTCGCCGTCGGCAGGGCATTCATCCTCACACCTTAGAACCTAAATGGTCACGTACGGTACGGTATCAGAGGAATTTCCTCCCTCGGACGCTCCGATTGTGGAATGAGCTCCCTGCCGAGGTTTTCCCGACGGACTACAGTATGGGGTTCTTCAAGAAAGGGTGTATAAATTCTTAAAGGGTCGGCAACGCGCATGTGACACCCCTAGTTGCAGGCGTCCATAGGCTGCGGTGACCGCTTACCATCAGGCGGGCCCTACGCTTGTTTGCCACCGACGTGGTATAAAAAAAAAGAAAAAAAAAATACATATAAACGCACAGGCCAAACCTTTAGTACCTACGTAGGCATCCACTAAGGAAGGATTTTTCAAATGTCATAGGGAATGTAAAAACGTATGGAACTTTATATTCCGTTAAAAGCCTTACTTAGAACATTTTATAAGAATTCTAATTTTAATATTTTTTTTAATTAAACCTCAAGAGTTTGAATTACTTTAAAGTGGGTATTGTGCATATATATTTATGCACAATGCACTCGAACTGCAACCAGGGAACACGTGCAGAGAAAATTAAAGCATGTCTAAAAATATATATTTTGTGGACTGCAGTGCAAGTGTTACGACATTAAAGTACAAGAGTACACCTGAGAGGTGACGTTTCTTCTGGTAAATTTTCTAATCCTTTGATAAAACTCGGAAACGGTGATTATGCGGGAAAATGACAAAAAGTTACTTTTACCAGATGACCGGTCCACTGTAAATAAAAACAATATAATAGAGGTCTCTGTATTAACCGGGCCTGCTCAAGGAGAAACAGTGTTTATACCACGTATCCCATTGATTCCCAATGACCTTCCCTTTGAATTTAAGAGACTGCAATTTCCCCTGACAATGTGATTTGGCATGACCATAAACAAGTCACAGGATCAAACCCTTAAATACGCAGGTGTAGATTTAAGGCAGGACTGTCCTCTTATGGCCAATATTACATGGCATGCTCACTTTTTGGCTCACCAAGTAGCCTGGTAATACTGGCATCTTCTGATAAAATGACAAAAAAAATAGGTCATAAAAATATTATGAATTACTCCCCGACTATGTAGAGATTTTTTAATAAAGTACCTATCAAGAAAGGTTAAAGAAGTTCTAAAGTAAACGTGCGCGAGCGAAGCCGCGGGTTAGAGCTAATATTGTATGTAAACATTTGCTCAACGATAACTTGAGTATCGTTGATCAAAACGTCGTGAATTTTAGTAGACGAACCACTAGTACATACAATTTTTTTTCACAGCCATCAAGTCATCATCATCATATCAGCCGAAGGGCGTCCTTTATTTTCCTTTCGGTGAAATTAACAACTCGGTGTAATTGGGGCCACGGCTCCGATGTCATCTTTGGCTTTGTGAGTGTGAGTGAGCATTCATTTAAAGTTCGCATATACTGACATGCGAGTAATCTGTCATAAATCGCCAGCTGTCTGTTACAGCGCTATGATGTAAGACATTACGTTTTATTGAGCATTCTATTTGACGGGTTTACGACCTCGTAAAATATAATGTGAATGTGTTTCGTTCAAAATTTCTATTCTAAACAGTGTGTGGGCGTGATAATTTGTTTTAAGGAATGCAGAGACTCGCCACCTGCATTGATAATGTCTATCACAAGTTCCCTCTCTTAAATAAGAGACCTGTGCCCAGTAGTGGGACGTATGCAGAGTTGAATTGATCGCAATTTTGTCCAGGTGGATTGCACCTTGGAGGTGCACGGGAGCAGAGTTTAGTGGAAACGGCAAGAAGAACAGGCCACGGTTCCATTGTGACACGATAATTTGCCATACAATTCATATGGGTAATTAAGGTAATACAAGTTGAGGTAGTGCTGAATTAATGTGAATTAACAAGTCAATTCACCGAATCGCTAAACTTAAATGGCAGTGGGCAGGGCACATTGCAGGTAGAACCGATGACCGTTGGGTCGGAAAGGTCCTCGTGTGATGGCGACCACGTAATGGAAGGTGCAACGTGGGTAGACCTCCCACAAAGTGGACTGGCAAAATTCGCGCTCAAACGAACGGGCATTGTAGATGTGATGATGATGATGAACAAGTCAATTCAGTTAACTCGAAATGTCGCTGTATACAATATGATAGCGCTAGGACCGAAAGAGCTTATAGTGATATGCAGTTAACGCGTACGAGCGGGTTGCCATATTTCTGAACTTTCTAGCTAAGCAATCATTTTTTACCACGTCAGTAGCAAACAAGCTTACGGCTCACACGGTGTTAAGCGGTCGCCGCAGCCTATGGACGCCTGCAACTCCAGGGATGCCACATGCTCATTGCCGACCCTTTAAAAAAATATGCACTCCTTTCTTGAAGAACCCCATACTGAAGTCCCCAACAAAAAGTAGGCATTTCTAGGCAGAGATACGGACGAGTATATTAGTTTTATTCTTTGTTCTTAATTATTCAATTACAAAACCCTTCACTGAACATTTTCGGCGAAGCAAAATAATTAGCGACTTCGCAAACTACTAATTTTTTTTACAACTTCGGCGTTGTCTTGCTAACAACTCCAATTAACGTTTTATCGGTCCGGTCGTTTTCGGAAAAATATTTGAAAAGAAAGTACTTTTTATCCTAGAAAACTACTCCTTAGGTCATAGTCACGTTTTAAAATCAAACCCAATACAAAATTGTGAAACTTTCATAGGCCAATGCCGTATTTGGCGATACGGAATTGACAACATTTCATATTTTCAAGGTGGCAATTTTATGATCAGACTGGTACAAAATTAAATTTTAAGGTTCACGTGTTTTTATTTCTCCCGAAATACTCATTTTCTTTCTAAAATATCTAATCTAAACGTAGCGAATTCCAAAAGGTCGTAAGTAAATTATGACGTCATTACAGTGGCTATAAGGCAAAGGCAGTATTACCATTGCAACTTATATTTCTAAAAAACCTTGGAGCGTTCACATTTCGTTGACACTTCAGTGTCAAGTAGTGTCAGTCATGCTATGACAACCTAAAACTAAGCAAACATCTAGATTTTTTATTGAAAACAGTGGTATCTATTTTACATAAGTAGCACTAAAATATAAGTATTGTTACATTAAAATACTTTTGATGCTATAGGGAAATTGATACGTGTTATTTAAATGAATATGAGGAGATTTTAATTTTCTATAAGTAACACAATAACTTTGCCTGCATGTCATCCGTTTGGAAAATTTTAAACCTCATAGGAAATTTTTGAATTAATATATAGGTATGTATAGATAAACGGTATTTAGTAAGTGGTCATAGGGTCCTTTTACACGGTTAATATTATCACAATTCTGGTTTTCATTTATTTTGAGTCTTAGTTGTCACACCACACCGGCCACTTTACTAATAGTTTTTTTGTGTGGTGTTAAAAACTGAAAATAATGATTTAAAAAAGTAATCGAAACGGTATCCTCCTTTTTTTGAAGTTGCTGTATAATCGGCCTTACGCACCAACTCCTGTAACGGGGTTTATAAAATGTCATCGGATTTTCCTGTTAGCAACGTACAACAAAGTTATTACAATAAATATATTCATTGATTTAAGATATAGAAATAGATACACAATGACGAACATAAATAACTAAAAATGTGGCGCAAGATGACACTGATAGTTACAATCCAATAGCTGACAATAACGCTTCTTTATAGTCCGAGTCAAGATAAAAACTTCGTACAAAAAATAACTTACAGACATTAGCGTCACGTGTCAAATTTGCAAACATAAGAACCAACATGGTAATTTTTTTTTAGTTAATGTCACTATCGTATACTGGCTACCAATGTTTACTTTATATATGTCAAAAGTGAACAGTTAAAGTAATGGAGTCGCTTTGGTTATTTATATTAATTCGTAGTTTTATAACATTTGCTTTGCAAGTCCTCGTTATCTATCCCTGACATCTATAAAACAAAGATACCGACTATGAACTTGAAAGGTAAATTGATTAAATATATTAACGTTAAAATGATTTTTATTTCATCAATTTATATAAGATATGAATATGTTTTCCTCTGCATGATTTTCACGCTAATATTATATGTTATAACAGAATTTGAATAAATTAGTTTGAGTCGGAAACGAACGGACTTGCGTTCAAGACAGGTTTAGTAGTTGCAGTTAGTCGATTTAAGCCTTTATTGGTCCTGTATATGTCGGAAATAGGGAAAAGGACCGAACACACAAAACTCGTGTGGCTTGGTTTATAGAGTGCGTCACGTTTATTTTGTGCTATAATGGCGGTCCATTCTGAACGTCGCTGAGGATGTTGTGGAAATCTTGAATTAAAACATAAAAAAACACAAATTTATTACTTACCAATTTTATTTTTAAAAAAATTTACCTAATAGCGACTCCTTATATTTTGTTTCTTGATAACCTTTAATTTGAATTGACAAAATTATTTCTTCAAAACCATGAAATTACCAGGACTTTACATAAATTTTGTAACGTTATCAAAATAACTAACCTAAAGAAATATATTCCAGCCTTTTCCTTGTTTTTTATAGCTATTACAGCAATTTTTCACAGCACATTTTGTCATTGTTGGACAACCAGGGCCCGTAATTTTCATGCCGATGACATCAATTTGACGTCACGCTCCGTATAGGGTGATCCCAAATAGTTTTATTGTAAAATATTAATCATTAGTCGTCATTCATTTTAATCATGTACAAATGACTTCAAAACTAGTATATTTACACGTGTAATAAATAATATGTACTTGATACGTGAAACGTAAATAAAACTATTTTGATTTTTATATACATACATTTTATTAAATTTTATTGTTTATAATAACAAGTTTCAATAATTACGTAGAGGACAGAATTCCTCTCTAACGTAAAGCACGCCATCCTTCTTGCATTAATTCCCATGCAAAGTAAATCGAAGTCATCTTCGCGTTCATACGTAATGCAATATTCATAAAAATTCTTTAGTTTTGTAACCATATTTCTATTTGTTGTCTCACACATTAGGTTAATTTTTCCAACTTCTCTGTTAAAAAGAAAATTTTGAATTGATGGACGCATTTTTTCTGATTTTAACAAGTTATTCTATTAGTTATTATCAGTATAATTTTTTCTCAGTGGCACTTGTAACATTGTTGACACAACGTTTTTTTAACGATAATAAATAAAAAGGTCACATTAAAAAAATGTTTTATTACATATTTATTTATTTATGACGAATAATTATAATCGGAATCATACTCTATGCAGCGTGACGTCATTTTTGCGTTAAGAAGTTGAAAAAATTAACCTAATGTGTGAGACAACAAATAGAAATATGGTTACAAAACAAAAGGATTTTTATGAATATTGCATTACGTATGAACGCGAAGATGACTTCGATTTAATTTGCATGGGAATTAATGCAAGAAGGATGGCGTGCTTTACGTTAGAGAGGAATTCTGTCCTCTACGTAATTATTGAAACTTGTTATTATAAACAATAAAATTTAATAAAATGTATGTATATAAAAATCAAAATAGTTTTATTTACGTTTCACGTATCAAGTAGATATTATTTATTACACGTGTAAATATACTAGTTTTGAAGTCATTTGTACATGATTAAAATGAATGACGACTAATGATTAATATTTTACAATAAAACTATTTGGGATCACCCTATACGGAGCGTGACGTCAAATTGATGTCATCGGCATGAAAATTACGGGCCCTGTGGACAACTGTCACCATCTGCGGTCCAAACACGACTAAACAGGAATGTACCGCCCGAGTCGTGCGGGCGGTACTTTCACGGGGCCATTTTTGTGGGCTGATTGTGAATCTAGTTCTATAATAGTACATCAATGAATATATTAAATAATTTATTTTCTTATTAATATAACAGAAGTTGGTTAACAAGTTTCGCCTGCTTAAATATAGATGGAGCCTCTAAACAAGCTTAAATGTGATTGACTTGCAAGTCTATCCCAGTATGTATAATTTGTAGACTTTTGGAGTGAATATTACAATGACAGGTTAAATATGAACTTAGTGACAACCGGAAGAGTTTTTTTTAACTCTAGACAGTTTAATTAACTAAAGTGTTGACGTGACACTTCCGGCTTATACATATTCGTGATTTTCTTGGAAACTAGTAAAGAAAAAAATCTAAAAACTATTTTATTATGTTCAATAGTAGCATATTTACCGAAATGGTTTTCGATTTAGGCATCATTATATATTTTGGAATGTTGTCAATTGGTGCGATGTAAGTGTGTTAGTCCATTCAGTACAGATTCTTTTGGCTTCAACCGTATGGTGTATGGTGTTGTTGGATAGGTCTTTCAAAATGAATAGAGGTCTTCATCAAACACTTTTTGATAAAGGGAATATAATCGGAAATATACACTCTAAAAAGAAAAACAAATTGTGTCCTGTCCGCCCTCTAACTTTTGAACTATGGGTCAAAAAAATATGCAAAAATCATGAAAGTAAAGCTTAATAAAGAGTTTCAACGAAAACTATAGCGGACATAATCAGTTGAGCTGTTTTTGAGCTATCGTAAAAAGTCTTCCCTCCTTAGTAAAAGACGTATGAAACGCTGCAAAGGTTTGCTTGTTATTTATATGTTTAAAGTAAGTTCATTGGGCAACTACTAAACCGTACACTGAGCCAACTCTTGGCCGATTTTTTTATATTTATGCAGGGTTTTCTGAAAGGTCTGTCTATTTATTTGATTCAGGCAACAAAGGCCCAAATTAACATATACCTTACATATTATAAGAACACAAAATATTCTTCAAAACTGAAACACATTATTTTATGAACTCATTAAACCAGGCCATCGTACAAATTAATCCAATTCTTGCGGCAGCAAATTAAAACAGAAATATACACAAAACTTACTTATATGCATGAAGGAACACTTAGAATTGTCGGAAATATACACAATACTTGAAAAAAAAACTGCATACTTTTGCAAAAAATTCCTCAACCTACTCTTCATCATTCCCTCGACTACTGGCTCTCCCTCTCACACATGAGACGAGGCCTGTGCCGATATCTCTATATATATGTAATTTGTTGAGGAGTTTATTGTCATAGGTCAATTTATCTAAAAGTTTGCACCAAAATATTTGTATAAAAGGAGAAGTACATTGGTACATCACCGTACGTAGAGCGCCGTCGTGGGTTGCCATAATCTGATTTGCTTTACACGGACGGTTTGGTTTGGTAATTTAACTAAATTTGCGTCGGGTGAAAATTTACGAACATATTAGCTTTCGATCTACCTCTAGCATTGATTGACAATTCTTAACAGTACCTAGATATATTTCGTCAGTCGTGTAGGGGTATAGGCTACTGGCTATTAAGTTATTATGATATAGTAAATGTTTCGTATTTTGCCATTAAAACTCTTTTACCCAGTGGGGTAAGTTGATTACGAGTATGTTAATAAGTAAAGTAAAGGGGAATTTACCTGTAGATTAATGTTGATTGGAAACAAATCGCCCTCAGGGGCGAGGGGTGAGGGGGGGAGGGGGACCCAGAGCTGTAACTTTGGCTATTGTCAGCAATAGCCAAAGTTACAGCTCTGGGTGTATAGGGCCTGATTTTATTTTTCAAGTAATAAAAATACATTTTATTATATTTATTACATTATTAAAACAAACAGTATAGTGCTTAAATATATATATAAATAAAAACTAAAGTTAAAATCTAAAATGTAAAGTAAATGTTTCGTAATGTTTAACAATTATGTGACTACGCCACTATTAGATACATATTTTTAAAAAATAATAAGTTACAAATACTAATAGGTACTTGGAAATTTAGATCGTGGAGTCCAAAGAAATCTTTGAATATGAAAGGAAACTATATTTACCGAATTAGTTGACGTTGAGTATTTATTGCAAAAGAAGACCTTGATCCAAAATGGTATTTTTCAACACTGAAAAAAGAAACTTACGGTACCAATAAACAAACCTTGCGAAACTACTCGGAAATAATTTATACCAAAAAAGCGACTCCAATTTTGTACTTGCTATGCCACAATTTGTGGTTTCCGTGAGCCAATGCTTGGTTACCTACAGAAAATACCGAAATCTGCATATGCGTGCCTATCAAATTCGAGGAGTTCCCTCGATTCCTCCTAGATCCCATCATCAGACCTTCACCAAATTTATAGGGGTACCTGCCTTAAAACAAAAAATAAATAATTATCAAAATCGGCCGACGTGGTCAAGAGTTATCGGGGAACATACATAAATAAATAAAAAAACAAGCAAACATGCAGACGAACTGAGTACCTCCTTCCTTCTATTGAAGTCGGTAAAAAATCAAAATTCAGCTTAATCATGCAAGATTTTTAAATACATAAATATGAAAAATAGGACACAATTTGACCATAGAACATTATGGAGAAGAAGAAGAAGAAGAAGTTATTTATTTAGCACACAAACCATTAAAAAAAATCTTACAGAGAAACAAAAACTAAAAACCTTAGTGCTAAATAGGACGCTCACTCAGCTTGTCGTCACGGAATCCGTGACGCTGATTTTCAGTGAGAGCCCCAAAACTAAAAACTAAACAAACATCATTTTTTACCTTTTAGGCAATCCCGTTTACCTCAAAGTTACAAAAGCGACCTGCATATGACCTGAAAACTAGCGGGTAACATCTCAAAAAATATAGTCCAAATAGCTAAACCCAATACAAAAAGAAAAGTAATCAGTTTATAATTTACGTGTAGGTACAATAATAAATATTTATATATAACTAGCATTTGCCCTAAAAATGATTGCAACCCAAATTCTACTAACGCCATGAAGTATATTTCTAGAACGACAAAAACGTTGTGAGAATCAGCCTTCAATTTGTGCATTTAAAAGATGTGCTCTGAGCTTTAATTTAAAACCGTGTATCGATTTTAAGGCACGGAGAGGAGGCGGGATATTGTTCCAGCACTTTGTTGCTGAATAACGGAAACTGCCTCTAAATGCTGCTGTATGCGGCCGTGGACAAATAAGCTGAAGAAATCTCGACGACCTCACTGACGAGGATTTATAGTTATGAAACCATGTCAGTTTATTATACAGGTACGAGGGAATTTGCTTATTTACTTTGCCAAACATAAATGTGGCAAAGTGTAGTTTTTGACGTGTGGACATTCTCAATATACGATTTTGATTCAAGAACGGCGTAACGTGTGTGCGCGGTGGGATGTGAAAACAGAAACGCGCACAAGCGTTCTGCACTCGTTGGACCAGCCTCTGCGTTCGCGATAACAAGCGCGGCCAGTACTGAATGTCACCGTAATTTTGACAGTACAAGTGTATCGCATAACTGTATTCTAAGTTCGAATTTTGTATAACAATTTAAGCCTAAAAAAACAGTACAAAATTGGAGTCGGTTACTTTTTGGTATAAATTATACATTATATATAATGTTGTAATATATTTTTCTTTTCTTTTCAACATAATATAGCAATTGAAATTCAGGAAATTTTATAAAATTATACTCAATATATTGAAATATGCTTTATTAGCACTGTAAGTTCTAAATAAATAAAATAAATGTCGTAATTCTGTTCGATTGTAAATTATTGAATTTCAATAACCTCTTTTTTAACGTACCTTTTTCCCAATTGGAGATAATCCCAACCTCACTACGCGGTATTTTATTAAAGATAAAGTCTTCAAAGTATGGGAAAACATTCGAATAATGAAATACCATAGGAGAAACCCGTGTAAATTAAGTAACATAATATGTTAGCCGTATTTGGCGACGGCCCGAAGAGAAGGTAAGTAAGTAATAAAAATTTCTCGTTATTTCGCCCCAATTTTCCTTATTATATCACCTCTCATCCCCTCATTATATCACCTGCGTTATTGCCGTTACTTATCATGTGCTACTTGTAACAGGAAAACCTCACTTAGAAGGTTTGCAGTTCTGATTCGCACTTCTTCGATCTGGAATTCTCTTACGGCATCTGTATTGACGACCTGTTTAGCCTAGTTGGTAGTGACTCTGCCTCCGAAGCTAGAGGTCCCGGGTTCGAATCCCGGCCAGGGCATTTATTTGTGCATTTATCACAGATATTTGTTCTTGGGTCTTGGATGTTTTCTATGTATATAAGTAAATATGTATATCGTCGTCTAGTACCCATAGTACAAGCTTTGCTTAGTTTGGGACTAGGTCGATTCGTGTAAGATTGTCCCCCAATATTTATTTATTTATTTATTTAATATGACCTGGATGTCTTCAAGGTAAGAGTGAATAGGCATCTTCTGGGTGAGCGTGTTCTATCTTAGACTTTGTCTTAACTTTCCATCAGGTTAGACTAGGGTCAAACGCGATCCTACTTACAATAAAAATATAAATTAAAAAAATACTGACTTTATACCGACAAGTGGGCAGCCTCAGTATGTAAAAGCACTAAAGTACAAAAGTGCATACGAGTGTAATTCTACCTAGTCAAATGCAATAAAAAAAATGCTGACTGATTTAAAAGAGTCCGGCGTGAAAAAAAAATTGCGATTTTTAACCGAATCTGGAACAAAAAGTGTGAGCTTGTATTTATATTCATATCATGACGAATGGCGTGTGTACAAGCCCTCTTAGGGCCGGTAACATATTATGTCCGACTAGAAATTTATTATGTTTCACGTAGGTTTTTGTCACGTAGGTAATATTATTTTAGTGTACTCGTCTACTCGTAGTAAAAAATATTTCAGTAAATTTAAAAGGAGTCTAAAGTTTTTGCACTAACTGATGTTAGTATATAAATAGAAAAGGAAAATGAAAAATGAAAGAAAAGAGGAGGAGGAGTTTGGAGAATGAAATAGAAGGAATGCCTGGAAAAAAATGTAAATGACCCAGTGTTCGACATTGACCCAATACTTGACACCTTCAATCTTATGTCATATTGATGGAGGTGAACATCGGGTATTAAGGAGTCACAAAATGGGGCGATTGCCTTATTTAAAAAGTTAGTCAAAAACTACATGAAGGTGGATATGTCATGGGCCGCGGTAATGCTGTAAACCACATGTATGTAAGGATTTTGATTGAGATCCTATAAGAGTTCCAACAAGAGGGACAGAACAGCTTTTACGCAGACAAATTGAGAACTTTAATTTGGGCGGGTAATAGTTTATTTGCCTCAAACTAGGTATTCGACATGACGTGGACATGGCATGAGGCAAATAAAGAAAAGTGGAACTATAACAAGCACAAATGATATGTCGCACTTATTCAATTTAGTGTATGACTATCTCGCTCTGCAGCGGTATTATTGATAGACGTCTTCTCTGGGGTAAGTACCCTGAGACTTGTAATGTGATAATAAAATGGGGCAGTTTATGTTAATTAAAGCAATTAAAACCCAGTTCCATTTCAATAATTTCTCTAAGGTCAACGAACCGATTGAGATCTCATTTGTCTTAAATTTTAGAATCAATAAGGTTTGATCCATAATGTTAGCAAACAAGAGTCTGCATTTACATTGAGTCGAAACATATCGTCTGAAGTGACGATTAATAATGATATAGTATAAGTGTAATAAGAAGATAACTAGTATATGTAATTAGGAGCTAGTACATAACAAACAACGTTGCCATTAAATTCAATAAAGTTCAAAAGCTAACATGTACTAACAACATATGGATGAAATATCCGAAATAAAGAATTATTATTATTATTATATCAATTCTTGAGACAAAATATTTGTACAGACTGGAATTTTTTTGCACTGACTACTTATAACTCCAATATACGTACCTACATACCATTTAATGAATTAATTAAATTAATAAAACAGGACTTTGGAAAAAGTTTTTTTTCTATTCCATGACATCTTTCTTATCAACTCGTCATACATAGAGGAGTTCGACACGGATGAAGTCGCGGGCAAAACCTAGTATTTTTATATGCCTGAAGCTCATTGTTTTTAGGGTTTCGTACCCAAAGGGTAAAAACGGGACCCTATTACTAAGACTTCGCTGTCCGTCCGTCCGTCCGTCCGTCCGTCTGTCACCAGGCTGTATCTCAAGAACCGTAATCGCTAGACAGTTGAAATTTTCACATATTGTGTATTTCTGTTGCCGCTATTGCAACAACAAAAATTGCTAATACTAAAATCAAAATAATAATAATAATTAAGGGGGGCTCCCATACAAAAAACGTGATATTTTAGCCCTTTTTCCTGCCTACCACTCGCCGAACTAGATGTCAAGAACCGTAATAGACAGTTGAAATTTGCACAGATTATGTATTTTTATTGTGGCTACAACAACAAATACTATAATCAAAATAATAATAGTAATTAAGGGGGTTCCCATACAACAGAGTAGTTGTTGGCGTTTTTTGCTGTATCTCATGAACCGTAATAGCAAGGAGGTTAAATTTTTCACAGATGTTGTATTTTTATTGCCACAATAATAACAAATACTAAAAATAATGGCACCAGCTTTTATCTTTTTTTCTGGTACGGAACCCTTCGTGCGCGAGTCCGACTGGGACTTGGCCGGTTTTAATATAAACATTTGCTCCTCTCTACATGTATCTTCTATTGTGAAGCCCAAATATATTTGAGTGTATCATGCCGGGAATGAATTGTACAAAAAATTATTTATTTTTTTTCCTGAATGGGGAGAACACGAACCCACGAGTTTAGGGTTATTCTATTGTGTATACTATGATGAGTGATTGGTAAATTTTCGTTGTAACTTTAAAAACTATACTGACTACTTATATATTACCATTGGTATTTCGCTTAGTAATACCACATTACTGACTTTAAACTATTGAATTAGGTACCTAAGTAACCTTATCCACTAAAATAATTAATAAAAAAAATATTTCAAACATACTATACTATATATTTGCATATTGTATGAGAATTTCTAAAACAATGTAGGTAAAGTTAGACATTCAAGGTTCATTTGTATTGTCTATATATCAATATTTGTGACAGTAAAGTAATATAAAAACTGCATGGAAAACGCACTTAGTTACGGAAATCTGCCCTAAAATGGTTGTACCTACGGAAAGCTAAAACAAAAGATATTATAGAAAAACCGACAACTCGTCGGCGCTTATTCAAAAATCTTAACAAAACGTTTCTGCGTTTGTTAACCGCATGCAAATCCGTGTTTGTTGTTTCACAAACCCCCGTCCTCGTTTGCGGCTTAAGGTTAAAATAGCGAGGATTTCGTTAAATAATATTAAACTTTTAAACCAAATCCGCAAAAAGTTATGAAACACAACGAATTCTCAAACCGATAAAAAGTCAGCAACGCGCTTGAGATATATCTGGAGGCGTATGATGGTTGTCAATTTATGACTTATCGTCGTGGATTTATGACTTATCGTCGTGGTTCTGACAAGTATGCGAGTGCGTGAGTGACGGGTGTCTTAATTACAATGATAAGTAATAAAATGGCAATCATCATACGCCCGATAGAGTCGCAATCGCAAGCGTCTAAATATTTACGGTATCAGCGGACCTATAATGGTTGCCATTTTATCATTTATTGTCGTGGATAAGACATTCGTCACTTTCAAACAAGTTTGCGAGAGCGAGAGTGACGGGCGTCTTATCCACGACGATAAGTGATAAATGGCAACCATCTTACGCCCGCTGACAGATAGTATTTTCGACTTCAATAAAGCGAATAGAATACTTTCATAAATTGAGTAGTTACATTTTACATGAGTAGTTAACACTTATTGACACAGTATTAAGTAATAAAACTTTTAGTGTTACGTAACAAAACGGTACAAAAGCCCCTAACCTTAGATGACCAATGTGATAGACATACAGTCATACTGTGAACGTTCCTTTTATTTTCGCGTCTCTGTGGATTCTACTATTTAAGATCAACATTTAATATACTGCACTTATTATATGGTATCCCATTCTATCGATTTGAAATAGTTGTAAACAAGGAAAGGTTTAAGTATAATTTTTCATGAACGAACACGTGGTGAGACGGCAAATATTCAGATTATTTTGGTTTACTATCCTTATAAACCAAACATGCACAACTATTATGAGTCATAACTTGATGCTACCTCAAATCAGGAGTCATTCAGGACTGCCACGCTATAATCTCGTGGTGCCATAATTGCTCCGAATGGATAAAAGATATATCATTTTTTGGACACAAGAGGTTTCTGCAGGTGCTCTAAGGAAGCGTCCTTTAAATTTAGTATCGTTTATTTTATTATGTCAGCAGGTATAATTATAATGTCAGCAGGTAAAAAAAAGGTTGATTTTAAGAAGGAAAATAGAAATATAAATTAGGATTTTCTTATCGCAAAAATTTTGATTAACAATCAACAGAATAAGGATTTGATTGCTTACTAGAGCTATTGCTGTTGTTTTATTTGGCTGACCAAAATATAATAATAATAAGCCTTTGCTTTTAGATTAAATTGTCTAAAAGGGCCTCTGCCGCCTTCCAAAGGTCTGGGAACCCATGGTCCCGAGATATGGTAAAGACGTACAAATAATAATAATAATAATAATAATAATCACGAGATAACCGCCATGTGGGATGTTGATTCGACGATCATTGTCCCGATAGTCGTCTCTGCGAACGGTCTAATTGCAAAGAGTCTCGACCAACATCTTAAGAGACTCTCGCTAGATGGCTGGGTCAAGGGTCAGATACAGAAGGCGGTACTCCTGGACACGGCGCGAATAGTCAGGAGGTTCCTCTCTCTGTCGCCCTAACCACCGGTAGCTTAGGCCCTGCCTCGCTGCCGGCGGCACCCTAGGTTAGGTTTTTATAATGATTTTTTGTTTTGTAAATATTGTTTTATATTTTACTTTTTATTATTGTAAAAACCTAAGCTAAGAAAAAAAATGAATAAAGAGATAATAATCATTTATTTCAGGCATCTGAGGCCCATATTACAAATACCTTAAAGACTAACATACATATTATTTTATATCTTTAAATTAAAACATATATATTGAATATGCTGATAGAATAACATATTACTTCCCATTGTAATAGTATTTAGTGTTGGGTTACTCACTCGTGAGGCACCTCTTTTGTCATACTCATTTCATTAAATTGTCGCATCACTTCGCGTATCAAAAATGTCACACTTCATAACTCACGAGGTACCAACTCACTCGCTCGTCCATCAACTCGCGCTTCATTTATCCTTCAAACCTCAATCACACCTCAATATGCCTCTCGCCTCGTGCCTAACTTCACATGTCCCACTACAACACTCCTACTCACGCCTAACTTCATTTGTCCCACTGCCTATCACACCGAAAATGAGCGCGTGAATGAGGATGTTTACTCTAACATGACAACGAGTGCGATCCCCAAAATGTACGGTGTGATGTGAGGTGGGACATGAAACACCTCAACCAATGCTCAATGCGTTGACAAAAACGTCGTAAGCGCCGCAGGATTTTATACATTTTACGCGTTTACGTCAAACGGTCAAATTTTTGAAACTGACGGAACGTTTAGAAATCTTTTTACTTACTGTATTTGTAGATATGGATATGGAATGTGGTTCTTATACTTAATAAAATACAATAGGATTAAAATCTCAACCATTATAAGAGTGAAATTCTAGGTAGTTGGATTGTGAAAAATAGAGTTTATTTTAATGTTGGTGTTGGTGCCGAGTTAATGGTGAAATGGCGGGACAAATTCTATCTTCAAAAATCGAATCATTTCTTATTAGGCACTTAATGAATATCTTTAAGATGTTATTTGAAAATTGTTTTTTATTTATTTATGATAGGTTACTAAGGAATGAAACAGTTTTCAAAATTGTAACGAAAGGGCGAGAAATTAACGCAACTCAATTTTGACAGAGGTCAAACAAGATACCTATGACATTGACAATTAACCGACAAAGTTGATCACGTTGAGAATGGTGATGAGATGTTTGTTTGTTTATTTACTTTGTATCCGGATTAGGTTAAAAACATCTTGCCGGCACATGAATGTGCCTGGCTGCCTTGTGGTTGTGGTGTGGTTATTGTTTGCGTGTTAAACTGAAAAGCCAATACGCGGGAATAATTTTTAATGTTGCTTTTTTTTCAATACATATCTCATTGTTGATAATATCATTGGTAAGTTAATTATATTTGTGCCAGTCAAAATCTTTTTTAAGGAATCTTATTATGAGCTTAATTTACATACGTGAATTGCTTCTAAATACCCAAACAAACTATCAAGTTGGAATAATAAATAACTAAACTACACTGGTGTGCTTTTGAAGTACATGCTTACGAGTATTATGTTTATACACGTGACATTATACTCTGGTTCAGTTGTAAGCGGCAATATTAGATTGTCATACTATATGAAGTTTCTGGATGACAAAATTCTGCTATGCTGTGGTCTAATTTATTGTTTTAATTCATCTGACTGTAACTGAGCATGCAAAATTGAAAACTGCCCGGTAATTCATTTTTTATATGAAGTGGAGGAAGGTGAATATAAATAAGTAAGAATATAGAACATGAAAGTACTCAGTGCTCGGTTATAACACTACACTTAATTACAACCATGTTTTTGCAGCCGAAAGATACTAAGTATATACTTTTACCTCACCTCATTTGAAGTAGGACATTGTACCACCTCATTTTTGGAAATGAGGTACTCCCTCAAACTCATTTTAATTTCATGTCCTACCCAACACTAATAGTATTATAAATAAATAAATAAATAAATATTGGGGGACAATCTTACACAAATCGACCTAGTTCCAAACTAAGCAAAGCTTGTACTATGGGTACTAGACGACGATATAAATACTTATATAGATAAATACATACTTAAATACATAGAAAACATCCAAGACCCAAGAACAAATATCCGAACCGATCCGAAATATCCGATTACGTGACTTAGGTACATAAATAGGGCACTAAAACTCAGTATTTCTGCTACTTCATATTTTACTTCTCAGGGTATGTCACGTAAACATGCTAGACGTCGGATCTCGTTGCGTATGAATTAATGCTGGATGATTTTGCTCGATTCCCTAGTACCCGAGCCTTAATTCTCCCTCAAAACCGAACCGAGAAAATACTTCCATTTTGCTCGAATTGCAACGCGTTAAAAGTAGGGTAGGTACAGTCAGCCAAAAAAAGTGATGTACTTCTTTTGAACCTTAAATTACAAAAAATAGAGTCGAAAAGGTGTACTCCACTCTCTTTAGCTGGGCTTTAAGCCGGGAAATTTTCAATTCCTAAAATATAAGTTTGTCTGACATAGCCTTAAGTGGCAGTGGGCGGGGCACATAGCAGGTAGAACTGATGGTCATTGGGGCGGAAAGGTTCTCGAGTGGCGACCACGTACTGGAAGGCGCAGTGTGGGTAGGCCCCACACAACTGATGACCTGGTGAAGGTCGCAGGAGTCCACTGGATGCGGGTGGCGCAGGATCGGTCATTGTGGCACTCTTTGGGGAAGCCTATGTCCAACAATGGACGTCTTTCAGCTGATATGATGATGATGAAGTTTGTGTGGTACTTGCCTAATTGTTATTATAAAAATATCGAAAACGAAAAAAGTTTGAATGTTTATTGATAATATTGATTAAAATATTCATAATTATAATTAAAATTATGAGTAATAACCGACCGCTTGAACCTATTACTTATTGGCACTGACACCTATTAAATACAAATACAAAGAGTCGCAAAAATAACAATAACGGCTTGCAAAAAAGTTGTGTCAGCTATTGAATTGAATACCTTGTCCCGCCATGTTATTGCAGCTCTACTCGAATATCGAAAACGAAAAAAGCATTTTGAAACATATCACGACTTCCGAGACAAATAGCTGATGTTGCAACCGGGATTAATGTTGATAAAAGAAATTAGATATCTGGCACCATCCACCTTTTCATGCCCGCATTCTACACGATAAATAATGGCCCTCAGATCCTTATCACGCACTTTTGTTTTTTATTGTTTGTGTTTCGAAAAAAACGGTAAAGGAAAAGCAGCGAGTTTTTGGACATTAAAAATATGAAATAATGTCTCTTAAAGAAAACAGCTAATTTTCAAGCATGCTACAGTAAACCAATCTAAAGCCATCTTAAACACTTTTAGATTTAAGTGAATCAAAGTAATTTATGTATTTAATTTTATTACCAACGTATTGAAACTTATCCTCCTGCTCATTTTATTTATAAAATATGGAATTTTACATGTCAAATATTTTATCAAATTCAAAAAATCAAATATTTATTCTGCATATAACGGCCATATACGATGGCCTGTTATATTTGACGGCCTGTTTAGCCTAGTTGGTAGTGACACTGCCTCCGAAGCTAGAGGTCCCGGGTTCGAATCCCAGCCAGGGCATTATTTGTGCATTTAGCACGGATTTTGTTCTTGGGTCTTGGATGTTATCTATGTATTTAAGTATATATTTATCTATATAAGTATGTATATCGTCGCCTAGTACCCATAGTACAAGCTTTGCTTAGTTTGGTACTAGGTCGATTTGTGTAAGATTGTCCCCCGATATTTATTTATTTATTTATTTTATTTATATAGGCCACAAGGGCACTTTTACATGTCAAAGCGTGAATTTATACAATTAAAAAAACTAGCAATCTTACTTAATAATGATTAAAAAATATACTAATTAACAATTCAATGAAAATAAATTTACAACTAAAGTGTCATAGCATAGTGTACTTAGTATGTGTATGTATACGGGCTGCACCGGTCATGCTCGCGGCAAAAACGCCTGTATAAAGAAAGGCAAGTAAAGCAGCAGATGGGCGTTATTTTGATTCGAAGGTGGACTTTGGTCAGACTCGTTTTTCGCTATCTTTTTATTATTATTTTCGCGTGGAACGTGGCAGTGAAAATATTAGTACATTATCATGCTGTTTACTTGATTAAATTTGCCTATTTGCCAATAGTACCGATTTTATGCTACATCCTAATGACCAAAGCCCGATGTTTCCTAAAGTAACGCCACGATACTGTAGTCCCTCGCGTTAGATCCGTAAATAAATCTTTTAAGAGTCCCCAGTACGCTCGGCTGAACTCGATTCTCCATACAAACGTAGCAACAGAAACTAATTTCCTACCTAGATATGCCGGATCTCATTGTGAATACAAAGTTTCATGTTATTCTAGCATGGTGTTTTTAAATCAGAGCGAAACTACGTTTGTATGGAGAACCGAGCTAACTGCGCGCGCGAGATACTGTTCGTAACACTTTTGGAAACTATTATTAGTATTGCTTTGAGCCTAACGTACAATATCATTAATATACTACTCTGATACTTGAAGTTTAGTGGTCTCATATTAATTAATAAGTATACTATTTAATCAAATTTTAAAGGTCTTCAGACCACATCGATTCCCAATAAGTATATTATTAGAGTTAACGAGAATACCTACAATAGCATAGAACAAATTGCCTCATATTATAGAGATCGGCAGGTACGAGTATTTTAACTTACAATTAACTGGACTTCCAGTGGAATTCCCTTACTGCAAAATATGCGGGTTCGGAATGCTACTTGCGCCAGCGACTAAGTTGTTGTTTGTGTTGTTGTTACATCAGCCTTAATTTTGATAAAATAATATTATTACTCACATTTGCCCACACACCTACTTCCACCTGTTTCTCTAAGAATAAGAGAGGTACGGACCCAACCGAGGAACTGGCAAATAAGCCTGCAACTCCAGGGATGTCACAGGCGCATTGCCGACCCTTAAAAACGTATACACACCTTTCTTGAAGAACCCCATACTGTAGTCCCTCGGGAAAACCTCGGTAGGGACTTAATTCCAACAATCGGGGCATCTGAGTGAGGAAGTTCCTCTGAAACCGTACCGTATGCGAACATTTAGGTTTTAAGGTGTGAGTGAGGATGAACGCCCTGCCGACGGCGAGCGGTGCGATGGTAAAGCGGCCACAGGAATCATGTCGAACAGTTCTCCGGAGCACAACCCATTATACAAGAAAATAAAAATCGGACTTAACGATCACTCAAAAACGGCTTAGATAACTGATCATAGTGATCATGTCCGCTATAGTTTTCGTTGAAAGTCTTTATTAAGCTTTACTTCCATGATTTTTTTCAATTTTAGTTTTGAAGTTAGAGGGGGGGACACACTTTTTTTGGAGTGCTTATTTCCGAAAATATTCACTTTTTCAAAAAATGTTTGATGAAGACCTGTATTCATTTGAAAAGACCTATCAAACAACAACCCACACCATAGAGTTCAAGTAAAAAAAAAACATCCCCACTTTACGTGAAGGGGATACCTCCCTAAACGTAAGAAAAGTGATGATGAATTTTTTTAGATTTTATTTTAGCACTTTGTCTGATTTATTGTTTTATATATCCAAGCCGAACTGCACTTGGCCGCTTTTTTAAATTAGGCTCATCAAAAGAAATTCGTGCCCGCTCTACATTTCTAGTCGATTTGCTGTAAAAATCTCACGACTTTTTACTTCCACGCAACACTGACGCAGAGGCTTCACAGATTAAACAACTGTACGATGAAAACTGCACGAAAAAAATTCTAGACATTTGAAATATGTTATATAGGTAAATAAGATAAGGTAAACTAAAAGAGGCGGGACAGGGATTGCACGCCTTAACCACTTTATACCTTCTTCCCCGTCTCATCGTCGGGAGCAAGATCATCCTTTTATTGTGGTGAATATGAGTTCATCGCGCGCAACATTTCGTAATCACATTACGACGCGAAGAGGCGAACCAAATTAGCCTCTGTATGAATTTATTCCATATTTAAAAGAGAAATGTAGTTGGAGTTGTTTCAAAAGCTCCGAGAGCAATTAGTAACCATTTACAAAATTTAATCAACACTAAATACAAATGACTTGGATGAACATTTGAAACGATCGCCTTTGCTAGGGTTTAATTTTATACAAAACCCTTTTACAATAGCAATTAAAACACGTGGATACAACTAATGAATGCAATAAATATATTCGGGCTTTGTACCCTTTCTTCGTTTAATTACGAAACCAATTTATCTTCATTCTGCCCAATTTGTGTTGTAGGTATTATTATTGCAACATACACATCATTATACCCTTATCTATTAGACATACTCACGGCTAGCACAAGACGGCCCGCGAGCAATATCGCGCTCGAGATAGAATATCCGTCTCTTTCCGTGTGTACCGATTAAATAGAGGCGAATAGTCTATCTCGCGCGCTGTCTTGTGCTAATCGTGCTATATTCGTACTCCTTAATTCATTAATTGTTAAATTGATTAATCTGAACATCTTAATATTTCCTTAACTTACAATACCTTAACTTTGACACATTTATTCGAATATTTAAATAGATCTTTGCCTATGATATAGTAAATTACATTGTACTCAGACTCAAAGATCAATGTTGGTGGGTAAACACTTGCCAAGTCACTCTACTAAGTAGAAAGTCATACATATAATACATCATTATAAGCAATTGAAGAACGTTATGCATAAAAGCAGATGTGAAAGAACTTCACAGTTAGATCTCACTTCTTTTATTACAGAAACTGCTTTTGATGGGACTATTTTATGCACAATGTAGTAGGGTTTCGGGGTAGGCAGGAGCGCGGAGCAGCGAAACTACGAAGTCGGAGTACAGTTCGTATATTTATGAAATGATGACACAGTTACAGTAGCGGATATGACGTTAGACCTAGCTATTTACGACAGCAGCGGTGGCTAACTGTACTTTCGAGGACCAAGACCTGCGAAAATATTGATAGCAATCACTATGGTTGCTTAATACTGAATTCGTAGTATGACCGTGCAGTATCCGAGCGAGTGGATGACAGACGTGCGCTACTAATTCTCCTGGCTAACTTAAATGTACATTGGTTCGGGGTTGACCCCATTAAATCAGGAAAAATCTCAACACCGCGATGCAGGATTGCTATGGCGGCGGTACAGCAATATCTAGCGTGGAACTCATCAATATGTTTTGCATACATCAATATGTTTGCATCTAACTTTATACATTGTGGGCATGTTCTAAATATTTCAAATAACATGAAAAGTAATGGCCTGTATTTTACAGCCTTCAGGAATGTTGATTTATCTACGTGTCACTAGCGCCATCTAGGGCTTCAAGATGACATAGAATGTTGAAATTTGACATCCAACTAGATATTAGTGTTGTAGCATTTAGGTATTATCTAATAAGAAGTTAGATAAAGATTCAACATTCTAGTAGAAAATAGTTCCCATGAAAACATGGGAACACACTAGATATTAGTGTTGTAGCATTTAGGTATTATCTAATAAGAAGTTAGATAAAGATTCAACATTCTAGTAGAAAATAGTTCCCATGAAAACATGGGAACACACTAGATATTAGTGTTGTAGCATTTAGGTATTATCTAATAAGAAGTTAAAAGAATTAGATAATACCTAAACACACACTACACTACACTAATATCTAGTTGGATGTCAAATTTCAACATTCTAGGTCATCTAGGTCATAGGTTTAGTCAAACATTTTGATGAGTAAGTCAGTCAATATAAAAATTGTGATTTCCAGACGTCGAAATCTCGTGAACGGGAAGAGGATTTTTTAAATTTAGGATTTGGTAATAACTGTAATAAGCAGGATCTTACAAAACTCGCGAAATTGCAAGTGATAGCTCTAACGTTATTGGGAGATTAAATGCGGCCCGTTGTAATTCGTGTACGTAACCCTCGGTCGGTGTGTCGCCTTTTTTGCTTTGCGAACTTGGCTGATAGTTGACACAAAGTAAACAACACAGTGTGTTTTCTACATAAATATAAATAAATAAATAAATATTGGGGACAATCTTACACAAATTGGCCTAGTCCCAAACTAAGCAAAGCATGTACTATAATGGGTTGGGTACTAGACGACGATATACTCGTACATACTTATATAGATAAATACATACTCAAATACATAGAAAACATCCAAGACCCAAGAACAAATATCTGTGCTAAATGCACAAATAATGCCCTGGCCGGGATTCGAACCCGGGACCTCTAGCTAAAGCATAAAGCAAAAGTAAGTGTAGCATAAAGTTTAATAAATTGTCATTTTGTCTGTTTCATGAAGATATTCCTTTTACTAAGAATGCATCAAAGTTACCCAAATGTTCTACCTACATAACGTTGTTTTAATATCACGATTCATTTTGATTAAAAACTTTTTTCATTTCCTTAGGTTTTTCGTTATTTTAGGGCCTATTTTATGTTCTGAGTAAGAATCCTTAATATGCTGACTCGACCCCAAATTCGATGAAGTTATACGAGGGTCGGTAGATAAGTTCTAAACCTGAAATATTAAGTGAAAAAAAGTCTAAACCAAATATTTTTATTTTATATAGTGTCTAGCCTAAATTAAAGTAATCTTGACACAAAAACCGGCCAAGTGTGTGTCGGGCAACGCGCAACGTAGGCTTCAATAATTACCCACACGTCACATTATAAGGACTTAAAAGCTCACATAATAATAAAGCCTTTATTTCTCACACAATATTGGATACTTTACAAACTAAGTACATATATTACAAATTAATGAGATAAGAATTAAATTAATATTGATATTTGTTTTTCTATAAATGAATTATGTATGAGCAACCCATTTTTGGGCATAGGCCTCCTCGAACCTCTTCCAGTGCTCCCTGTCCTTGGCGTGGCACATCTCACATACTTATATTTAATATGATTATATTTCACCACAACGCCCCCCAGACACCAGCAACACCTCGGAAATTAACAACGTCTCATTATTCGGACTCTTTAATTTTGTTATGTAGGTATTTAGAACCGCCATATACACCACCGCTCATAAGTATTTAGGCACCTATTCCTTTTTCCGTACATCCGCATACAAAAATGACTTTTAGAAATACAATGCCAAGTCAGAGTCCCTTGACAGTTTTGCGTGCATTTTGCATTTTTTATTTAGCTGACTTATTCAGCCTTAATTCGGTGCCAGGGACCCTCTTTTAAAATGCATGGTAATTTTCTTTTTGCAATGACTTAAATAACTACTAATTGCTGGTTCATACAAACACACTACACTTTTCTATGATATATGAAAGAAAACTACCATTTTAAAGGGGGTCTCTGCCACCGATTTAAGGCTCAATAAGTCAGCTAAAAAAATGCAAAATGCACGCAAAACTGTCAAGGGACTCTGACTTTGCAGTGTATTTCTGAAAGTCACTTTTGTATCCAGATTTATAGAAAAAGTTATGGGTGCCTAAATACTTATGAGCGGTAGTGTACCTGCAGGCATTCCGCGATCGAATTCACCTAATTCGTCTTTTCCGAGACACTTATTCAACAAATTTAAATTACTCAGTCCGACGTGGCCCAGCAAAAACAGAGCACCATTTAAAATCACAAACTCGAAACAAATTCAGTCTTAAACTTGTTTTCCACGACATTTTCGTGCCCTGGCTGTCACTGTCTAGCTTAATTTGTTACGTCAGGCGCATCTATTACTTAGCCTAAATTCAGGACTCTGAATTTAATGAAATACTTAAATTAATTTCGATATCTTGTTCCCATATTTTAGATACTAAAACCTGATTTATTATAAGACATTGTTTAACATTACTATTTTTTTAAATGAAAATGATAAGGTTAAACTTGTCACAAGGGGTGACATGTTTCAAACTCTTTGGGACTGGCCAATGGACATGCGATCCAATCAGGTGGCGAGATGATTAATTCAAAACAATAACTCCCGAAGAGTTGTTGAATCAAATTAATCACTTAAACCCGTTAATATCGTTCCCAAAAACAATTACGGACAAAATATAGATAGGGTAATTTATGCATATTAATACATGTCCTTTCGGGGGCCTCGGGTTACGATAGTCCAGAACAATTAAGAGTCCGCAGTAAGCTCGGTTCTCCATACAAACGTAGTTTCGCGTTCATTTTAAAACGCCATTCTAAAATAACATGAAACTTTGCATACACAATGGAATCCGGCATATCTAGGTCGGAAATTAGTTTCTGTTGCTTGAAATTATAATGGAGAAAAAATACAGCGATACAGTTTTCATACAAGACGTAAATAGCTCAAAAATCGCTGTATTTTTTTTTTCTATTATAAAGTTTCATGTTATTTCTGCAAGGCGTTTTGAAATGAGAATGAAACTGCGTTTGTATGGAGAATCGAGTTCAGCCGAGCGTACTGGCGACTCTTAATATAAACTCGATATTAATCCGGGGACCAACAATCAATAAACGACATGTCGGTCTGGCTTTATAAAGATCCATTTAAATCCAATTTAGGTCACTTAACTTTTTTTGACATCGTACTGACCTTACTTAAGTACATACATTGTTTAGTAAAGAAAGTCGCTAGCACACAGCACGTGGAACCGATGGCCATTGGGGCGGAAAACTCGAGTGGCTCGAGTGGCGACCACGTACCGGAAGGCGTAGCGTGCGCAGGCCCCCCACACGGTATACTGATGACTGATGACCTGGTAAGGGTCGCGGGTGTCCGCTGGATGCGGGTGGCGCAGGACCGGTCATTGTGGAAGTCTTTGGGGGAGGCCTATGTCCAGCAGTGAACGTCATTCGGCTGACATGATGATGATGATGATGATATTGTTTAAGGAGGGCCGTAAGCAGAAAATTTCCAACGAGAGGTTATCCGAAGCCCGACGCCGATGGCGGAGGGCTTTTGATGACTCGAGTATGTCACACTCTTACGGCCGAGTTAATCATAATGTTTATCATCACATTTGCGAGCACCAATCCAAATTGAAGTAATTGACAACTAGACCTCCAGTATTAGTGCATTATCACTAGGATGTCCTTGCGAGAGGAGCGCGCGGCCTTTGGAGCCTTCGGCGTCGGGCTTCTGATATATTCTCATTCGCAGTTTTCCGAGTTAAACAATGTACTTTATTTGTAATAGACAGGTTACCTACGTAATATATGATATCAAAATAAAATATACTGTACGTTGCGAATTAAGTCTCACAAGAACTATTTAATTATAACTTTTAGCAACACCCACAAAACAGGATAACCCACGGCTATGCCACATGGACGGGAAGTACCTTAAATTTTTACGATAGAAAACTTTACTGAAAGAAGACTTCATTTTATTTTTTATAGTTATTGGAACTGCCTTCAACCAATTTTAAAAATCGCATAAGATACCATACAAAAAGTAATAATTAAGATTGTAATGTTACATTACATGGTCTTCCTTTTGTTTCAGATGCTAAGTTATTCAAGAATAAAATAATCCTAATCAGCAACCTTTTCAATCGGTATTGTAAAAAGAAAAAATAAAGTTACGATGATTACTATACGTACAAATTCCTTATTTGAATACGGGGAACTCGCGTGGGCGGGCGGGTACAAACAAGGACTAACTTGTCAATTTTATCTCATTGCCGCTCTTTGGCAGTTACAACAAAACAATTTATGTAATCAAGTTTAAAACTAAATGTCCATCAAAGTTGTTGAAGTGGAAATTCGTTTATCCCTATCTATCACTTTGGTGTTTGTGTTCGTAATAAAGAGACAAAACACTTTTCAAACTGGAAGTGAAAGTTCGTCAATATTTAAGTTCTGTTAAAATATTCAGTATAATTTACCTACCCTATCTCCAAAGAGCGGTATTAAAATGCAAATTACGCTCTCGGGCGTAAATTTTGAAAATTCTTCATTTTTCATTCGCTTTCCGTCAATATATTAATCTTAAGTTTTTATCATAACCCAACTGTTCCGTTATAAGAATTTGCCAAAAAAACTCGTTCCTGATAGCTTAGAGGGGAAATTGGAATTTTATCTAGTGATTTATCACTTTGCCCTAAACCTCCTTATTGAATTTTGGCAGGAATGTTTACCGGTTCTTGCTCACAAAACTGTACTACAAAAGTCAAGTTACTCGAGAGCAGAATCGGTAACATTGAGGTATACCTCAATGTTACCGATTATCGTTTTTAGGATTCCGTTCTGAAAAGCTAACATAATTATAAACCTTCTCTATAACCCATTACAGGAACTAATTATGCATTTGATTTGAAATTGAATAGTTGTAAAGCTAACCATATTGAAATATATTGAAATATAAACTTTTCTATGAAAATTAACCGATAGGGAAGGACCTATAATTCAAAGACTAGTTACTTCGTCAAGTAAGTTATCATAAGACAAAAATGAGATATATATTCTACATTACTTTTTTTTTTATTAAATTGTCCGATTGAACCGGTACGAGTATGTTATGTTATGCTCTGAAACATGTGTGCACTGCAAGTGTAAAAAAATCAATTTGTATGGATATTTTTACACCGTTTCACATTTTTGTGAATATGTGTTGAATAAATATATATTTTATATCAATATATATTATATTATTAATTCTTTTGTCGAGAGGGATGGCTAAAATAGTCAAATAAAAACAATCGAAACAGATTTCAAAAGACGATTTTTCCAAAAATTTAATCCATGTCTAATTTTAGGTCTCTCTAATGTAGTTTAAACTGTTTTGGAAATAAGAAAGAGTTGATATAATACTCGTAGTAGTACTGGTGACGATATGTAAAAACGATCCCAACGAGTCAAGGTAGATATTTTGTAGGTATGTTTCCGATACGTATTTTTCAGTGACCAGATTATTAAAGAAATATAACTATTTTATTCCTTACCAATTTCTAAAGCAATGTATGACTAATAACCTTCCTGCCTATTTCCAACTATTTTTTACATCACGGAAAATATTACTGCCAAAATTATCAAAGCTAAACCGGACAACCGAAGAGATTGGACATTCATTCGATTTAACTGACTGGAAAAGAGTAGATAAGGACATTAAGGACCCGCGATCATAACATGACAGGTTCAAGAGGATACTCGTAGGTTTAATCAAGGTGGAGAATAATTCAGCAAGACTTGAGGATGAATCTTCGTTTTCGTTTTTACTATTCCATGCCTACGCCAATTCTCGGGATTAGGTAGCGGACCGGGGCATCCTTCAGGATACAACTGTACTGAGAATAACGCTAGGATGATGATGACTATTCCATGTTTTGTTTAACCTGGTTCATCATCATTTGCGTGCTTTTTTCCCATTTACTTGGGGTCGGCGCAGCATGTATTTTTTCTTTCATATCTCTCTATCGCCCGTCATCTCGTCACTTACATCATTTCTCTTCATATCGTCTCTCACGCAATCTCTTCCCTTGGCCTACCCGTCCTCTTACATTCCTCCACATTCCTGCATGCGCATTCATGCCTAATAAAGGGTGACCCAAAAAGGACGCAAGATTTGAAATTGATGAAAAAAAATTTTTTTTCGTTATAATATATTTGTATATAATATATAAAATAATCTTGAAATACATAAAATAGGGTTATTTGTCGAATAATACGTCAGACAAATGTCCTCCTAGGCTTTGCGGCTGAATTTCTCCAATGCAGCGTCGAATTTCCTCTTTTAAAGCATGAGTGGTTGTGGGCTTATTGGCATAGACTTTAGACTTTAAATAACCCCATAAAAAGAAGTCTAAATGCGTTAAATCGCAAGATCTACGGGACCAATTCTGATCACCGAATCGAGAGATCACACGACTAGGAAATGTTTCATGCAACAATTGCATCGTTTCTCTGGCTGTGTGGCAAGTGGCCCCGTCTGTTCAATAATAAAAACGCATTGATCTTTCGTATAACCCGCCATTTTTACAAACCCCTAAACATTCAGCTGTCAAATGTTTTTTTTTTCGGGTTGCCAGCACTAAAATACAAAAATGGCAGCAAACTGAAATCTTGCGTCCTTTTTGGGACACCCAATACCTTTCTTGTCACATGACTTACATCCCGCAGCATAACATGCCCATACCACCGTAGACGATTAGCTCTCAAGTTATCATCTATGGGTGCTACTTTCAGGCTTCCTCTTATATACTCATTCCTTCTTGTTACGCCACTCATCCATCTCAACATTCTCAAGTGGTTAAAGTGTATTTTAAGTTAGAAAACTACCTAACACCTATCAGGAGCGAGACGTCCTTAGAAATATGAAAATGAAACGAGAATAATTTGCTAAACAAACAACTGCATGTGTGTAGGTACGTTATACATATAATTGAAGGTTAAACAAACTTACTTGAAGTGAAGTTTGATCATAATTATACGAGGTGTAGCATAAAACGACATTTGTTTTACTATAGTGTTGTTGTATGCTACACTTCGAAACTTTGTATGCTACACTTCAAGCTGAAGTATAATAAACGATATCACAGAATCTGAAGACTGTTCTAAGAAGTCGAGAACTGTAATACAGCAAATTAAATCGAATTATACAACTTTATTTCTAACAACTCTTTAAATAAGTGTAAAAAACAAATGAAAACTTAAGAGCGAAAAAAGAAACACTTTCAGTGCCAGGAACCCGCTAGGTGGGCGCTTGTTTTGTAGGCGCTTTCCGACTACATACGGTTTTTCGCAGGTTATCGGCTAGGAGCGTAGCGCTACGAAATCGTTGCCAGTGAAAGCTAAAGTGAACGCGGTCCAGAGCACGTCGCACCAAAAAATAGTACGGTATTCGGTAGCGCGGTATACCGGAGGTGGCGTGTGTGACATATGAAGCCGTAATCGATAGTTAACGGTTTCGGAAAGATCAAAAACGCAAAACCGCCTCCGCCCTGCACCGCGCTCGCGCTCTGAGAATTTCGAGCTTAATACAACTCTCTCATAACAAGCTCTCGTATAACAAGTTTCACAACGTGCCATAAATACCTGTAACTGCTGGACATTTAGGCAGGGTTGCACCAAACCAACTGTAATCGTAAGCGGAGTTTGTTAAAATCTGAATGTATGGAAAGTTTGACAAGTTTCTCAGGGATGACAGCTGTCGGCGCCATATTTAACGTTGATCGGTCTGTGATCGTAAGTCGGTGTAACCCAGCCTTGGTGCCAAACCATAATTATATTTTCCCGTCTTGGTTGTATTTCTAATAATTTATACGCATAAAATTGGTGGAGTTAACAACAGCGACATTAATTAGGGACTGTGTGATGGGGTATTGATTTTATATGGGTGGTGGTCGCATTAATTATATGACTTATATTTCACTAGCTTTTGCCCGCGACTCCGTCCGCATGCAAATAATTATATTATAGAAATAATAGCTATTACATTGTTGTAGGCGTATATAGCTCACCCATACAGAACCCCCCCTTTTCACCCCCTAAGGAATGATTTCCGAAACTGACCCATGTCCTTTCCCGGGAGTCAAACTATCTCTATACCAAATTTCATCTAAATCGTTTTAGCGGTTTAAGCGTGAAGAGGTGACAGAAAGGTAGGGTTATCGTATTTGTAATAAGAGTATGGATATGGATTTTGTAGCTTTGGAAAATAAATGAACCTCCAGATAATTTAGATGTTGGTGAAGAGAGACGGGTCTAGAGTTGAAGCGTGTGGCTTTGTCAGATTATGAATAAGATAGCTGACCATTGACAATTTTTCAATTACGCCCGCCACTGTGACGTTTTAAGCAGAAATAAAAAACGGTTAAGCGCGAGCCTGACTCGTGCGCTGAGGTTTCTGGACAAATTTAGCTCATAAAGGTTTGTTGATGATTACAGGTGTATTTTTCCTGTAATATTTACATCATTTTTATTCATATGTAATAATTTCAAAGTTCTCGCTTGTTAAAGTTCAACGCGGGGGGCAATTTACCTAGTATCAAGACCCCTTTTTTATCGAAAAAAAAACACACCACCGCCCGGAGCCACTTTAAAAAGTTTCCTGTTTTAACTTTTTATTATGGAACCCTGACGATGATCTTTGACGGGAAAAGGCACATGAACCCGTAAACTCTATTCAATTTTAATTTTATACGTACCTATGGCAACAATCGTAGTTAAACCAAACTTCTGCCTGTGGGGCAGGGGAACTTTGAATATCTCTTGACAGCGGGCGTTTTGGGTCACAAATTTGGCAGTTTTAACTATCTAACCTTAATCATAGTTAAAAGTTATAAAACTCGTTACACTCTCTGTATAACATTACTCGTTTTTTTTTACCATACCCAAGCTCTTAGTAGCTACACTCAAGGCCTTGAGTCTAGCTACTCATACGGACATATGCAAAAATCATGTAAATCCAACACTCCGATTTGTGATGCGTGCTACCAGACTTACTATTTATTTCTTTCTCTACGATTTGTATTTGCGCATAGAACTGGCTTCATATTTCCCTATAAATGATCAACAGAGATACGGCAAACGCGATACACGCGAAGCTTAGGAATAATTAAATGCATAATACCTCCTCGTGTAATAAGTATCCGACTGGTTTGGAACTCGTGATATAGAATATCATAACAAAGAGCTATTGAATATTCAAAGTGAATGTTCCATTCAAAAGAAGGAAAGAATCAAAAAATGATATTGAACAAAAAATTATTGTAACAAAATAGCAAATTCAATATGAATCTGTACAAGGCGTCGGGTAATACGCTTTTTAATAAAATCACAATTTGATCGACAGCGCTTTTGGACACAGATAAATGGTATCAGAAGGTCAATAAAACACTTCTATTTTTCATTCCAATTTGATAGCAGTGATGTGTGTGCTCTTTACGAAGTTGGATAGCTCAGCGCACATGAAAGCTGACGCGTAAATACACATTATCTTTGAACACAAAGTGTAACTGTCAAATATTCATAGACACAACATGACTAACCGACTTGATCCGACTTGGAAAAATAAAGAATTTTTTAATCCGATAATGGAATTAACTATTATGTTTAGACATGTTCGAAACTAAGCATTATTCTCAAACAAAAAAAATAACAATTATAGTACCTAGAAATTATATAGTTCGTATAAAGATAAATCATTGTATGAAAAAGTCGCTATTAATAATAAGAAATTTCCGTTGCACGCTATGAGAGAGATGTGAGAAGTAGTAATTAGCAAATGCGATGGATAAAATAATTAAAATAGACTGGTATGATTATAAAAATAATAAAACATTATTGCAGAGGCCGGGAATAATAATTAAACATATAACCATATAAACGTTAAACACTAGTTCGCTTTCCCCGCCCTACATATTTTTTAAAAGGACAAGGCATGACTCAATGCCGCATTCAATCAAAAAACAATTCTAAAGTTGAAAAATAATAAAATAAATAACTAATGTAAATGTTATATGTTATTTAAAATGAGTACAAATTAAACGGGATATAATTATTTACGCATTTTAGTTACATTGAATTGGATTTCGTATTTTTTTAATTGAAACTCATCAACATCATCATCATTCTCTTGCCCTTTTCCCATTTATTTGGGGTCGGCGCAGCATGTCTTTTTCTTCCATATATCTCTGTCACGCGTCATCTCTTCATTCACATCTTTCCTATTCATATCATCTCTCACATAATCCATCCACGTTTTCTTGTTTTTTAATTTAAACTATTTGAGACATAATAGAATTTTTAACATTTTAACCCTAGTCAATAACGAGAAACTTCACGGACTATTTTTGAGACAGTTAGGCGAACATTTCCGAGCATATTGGAGAAAATATCTTAGTATATATTATATCCCTTATATTGCATACAAAGTAGGCACAGCAGTAAATAACTTTAATAATTTCCCGTGGAAGCCCGCACTAATTTAAATGTGAAAGCAAAATTCATGTAAATGTATGCACATGTTTTATATTGAATTGAAGTTATTGAAGCCAACATTAAATGCATGATTGGACGTACCTACAAACAAAGCGCTGCAAATTAAAAGATTTTATATATCAATTGATGTATTATTTTAATAATGCACAAATTAGGCTGGGTAAAAATGGGGTTAGGTTAGGCTTTAATTTAGGGTTCCGTAGCCAAAATGGCGCAAGCGGTACCCTTATACCTATAGTTTCGTCATGTCAGTCCGTCTGTCCTTATGTCCCAGCCGATTTACTCGGAGAATGTAAGCACCGAAGTTATCAAATTTGGTAGGAAGGTGTATTCTATGAACCGCTACAGAAAAGTGATGTGAAATTACGAAAAATATTAAATTATATTGATATAGTTATTTATGAAGTTCGTGTATCTAGAAAACTAGACCTAAATTGCAAAATATTTTAGTTTTCCCTTGATTTGTACACTAAACACCAATTGTATTCTAAATTTGAAGCTTCTAGGTCTGCTAGAAGTGCCTTAGAGTTTGTACTCAGTGAGTGACAAAATTAAGAAACTTTGACTAGTTATAATTCTTAAACTACTTAATTAGAACTAGAACTAGTAGAACTATAATTGGAGTTCTAGTTCTAATTATAGGCAGGGGGTGCTCTAACCTGCTATCTGTCCGGTAGTAAATACATAACTGAGTGCACGGGCATGCGACCCCGCCTACCCTGAGCTATTATAGACCACAATCCTCTTTCCCGTGGCTATAGGTATCCCGTCCCTCCTTATCCAACATTCCCTCACCATCCATTATACCTTTCCCCTACATGCAATTCCTTCCCGCTTACCACACAAAGTCTGTCCTGGCGAGGAAGGCAACACAACGCAGATATGCAACGTGATTTGGTGGACTCGGCAGGCAGCAAGGCAAGGTGGATAGCCTAGGGCGGCGGTGGAGGGCGTATAGTCACCGTCGGCCAGACACAGCATCCGACCTCTCCTTCAACCGTTCGACATATGAAGTGATGAAACATTGAGCCCTCTCAATGGGAATGTTTGGCATCGCAGCGGTCAGAATGGCGCAGGATAGTGAATATCCAAGTTCGCGAGTTCGAGGATCAGCGCAAAGTTGACCTTGACGGTAAACGCGACTATTTAAAGGCCCGCCCACCTGCTGCCATAGCATATAATTAACGGAACGGCGTACTTTCGTGCCCGCAATGTGCACGGAATTTCGCCGCAAGGATAGGCTACATAAGCCACCTTCGAGCGCATGAGCGCCAAAACGCTGGATAGGAGTCGGAGTGGTCGCCATGGTCGAAAACAATCGGATCATCATACATATACATATATATAGTTCTAATTGAATGAAATTTGAAACATACCGTCTTTATACAATGCCTGCTTGATTACTCAAAATTTAGGCTTCTAGTTTTATCCACAACGAAGTTATAGGGGGTTCCAATATGGCCTGAACTGCATCGAGACTTGGTCGTGCCCCCTGACTAACGGTTTTTGAGTTATCGCTGAAAAATTGTCTTGACCAAACAAAAATACATAAATGCCTTGAGTTCCCTACTAAGTACGACCTTTTTGATTCAATGTATTGTATATAGGTATGTAGTGGTTTTAAATGTGGACTACGTAGTTAGTAAGTGTAGGTATGGGGAACCCTTCTTTGTGCGTGATCCGATACCGATACTTGGCCGGCTTTTTATCCTAAATGAAGCGAAATTATAAGCAAAGGTTGGCCAGGGTGAGCTGTTTTCAGTTTTTGCATAACATGGACATACCTTGTCATTTAAAGGTAAATGCCCCATGTGTAATTATGAACTAATGAAATGATTTTATTCAGGCTGCCTTTCTGCTACGAGCTTTACGTCGTCATCAAAACAAATTATTTGTTATTAGAACCTACGTAATGTGATAATTCTATTTTGCAGAGCTTTCCGCTTAAGTAGGAAAACAATTTCAAATCAAATTTCAAATCCGAAAATTTACGGATTATCTTAAAATAATATATAGTTAAGAATTTTCATATAATTGAATATGCCTTAAAGAAATTAAAATAATGTAAACTGTCTATTGTAGATGCATTTTTAACTTTAGATTGAAATGAGAGCTGTTATAATCTGGTCGTCATCTGCTTCTGTTAGTTAGAAATCGGAATACTGTATTCTATTTAATGTACAATTTCACTCCAATCACTTTAGTGGATGTAGAATAGTTATTTGTTCAACAAGAGAGCAAAGTAGATTTTTGCTGCGAGTGTTGATGTTGAGTCCCCAGCAAGCGAAAGATTCTACAATTTTCAATTCAAAATTAGAAACTTGAGCGTAGCGAGGAACTCAAAGACTCGAGATGCAAATATCTTTGCTCTCGTGTGAAACATACAACTTTTATACATATAACGCAAAAGAATAGTGATAGAGAGAATGAAGTTACCTAAATTAACCTACGATATGACAAATTGAAAAGCATTTTTTTGTCACGCTTGCAGCAAAATTGCATTTTGCTCACTGGTTTCAAGCAGGAAAAGTCGTTTTCACGCTCGCAGCAAAATTCCATTTTGCTCACTGGTTTCAAGCAGCAAAACCGCCATTTTCGAGCCGCTGAGGTGAAAAGTTTTTTTTTCGATCCATAAATGGATATTGAACTCAAGTTGAAACTCAATAAAAAATTAAAATATAGAAAACTTATAGTTATTTATTACAAGACAGATACATTTACAATAAATAAAAAATGCATTTTTACTTTAGTTTAATAAAGTCAGTTTTGTCTTCTTTTAATATTTCTTTATGGATACACCTTATCCATATTAATATCTACAAGACACATTACATGACATTAATGACGTAAAAATAGCTCACCACCGCCGACCCCTGATTAAAAGAGTTCCGTAGTTAACTAGCAATCCTTATATTTAAATTATTTATGAAGGTATAGCTTAATAAAGAATTACATCGAAAACTATAGCGGACATGATCAGTTAAAAAGCTGTTTTTAAGCTATCGTAAAAATCTTCTATCTTAATATAAGCCGTATGAAACGCTGCGAAAGTCCAAAAGAAATGTATTCGTGTTATTTGTAATGCTTGGTCCGACGATTCTTGCGTCCCCTTGTTTAAAAAATTACATATTCTTCCTTTACCCTGCCTTTACATAAGAGAAATATGTGTCTTTGTGAATACCCACCGACCTTTATTTAAAAAAAGAGGAGAAATAATACACAGACTGACCCGACAAAAAATAATGAACTTGCTTTACAAGCCACGAGCTCACAAAATGATTTATGCTAAAAACATATTTAACATGTGCATAGTGTTATATAGTAAACTACCGGAGGAAATACAATTACTGCAAGGCAATAGTTTTAAAAACAAAACTACGAGCTGGCTCCTGGACAAATGCTTTTATAGTGTAAAAAAATATCTAGATCATGTTTAAGATTGTTATTTAAATGAATTATTCCTGTTGACATTTGTATTATTATTTATTACAGTTCTATGTCTATTTTTCTTTGTTTATTGACATTTTATCATTTAATTATTTTATTTTAATATTGAATTAATGAATTGTAACGCTCCTTAACAATGTTTGCACGCCTGCATGCAGGCTGAATGCACTGGACATGTATTATTATCAACATCTCATCAACTCATGTATTCAGAGCAAATACATTTTAGAATCTTGAATCTTGAAAAGTATCTCGTTTTGCTTGATACTGATTTTTTATTAGTTTAGTTCATTGGGCAACTACGGAACTCTTCACTGAGCAATACCCGACATGCTCTTGGCGAATTTTTTTCAATATGAGAGAGTAATTTTGCGGTTGTATTTATTCATTTGGGTAAACAGTTCGGTAAGTGAAATCTACGTGTTTTTCTATTGAAATATTAAATCATTTCATTACGCGCCTTTTTAGGAAACCCCATTAAGATTTTTTTTTTTATTGTTGGAGGTTTGTTGAAGCGACACAGGAAATCAATAAATTTCCTAAAGTATGTATTTTCTTAGTTTAGTGTGTCTAGACTGTACTCAAAGCTAAACAAATTGGGTACCGTTTGTATAGGATTTGTATGCAAATTGAGCTACGGGCTGGATCATCAGTAGAATAAGGTTATCTTTGGACAACAACTTGCAATACCCGTTAATTAAGTTTCGAGTTTAACTCCAGTATAATTACTAGGTTTAAAACAAATTTCGGGCACTGTCATCTTTTGTATGTCGCGTAGCGATAAAACAACGGGCAATATTCGACCTTTATTTCTAACCACTTGTGACTTTGTAAATGAATATAGAATATGAATTTGAATATCATATCATGCGACGGCCATGACACCACAAAGTTTGTCGTAAGTTATCATGTTCATTTTAGTGTCTAAACCAATATGTACACTACCGCTCATAAGTATTTAGGCACCCATACATTTTTCCATACATCTGTATACAAAAATGACTTTTAAAAATACACTGCCAAGTACGAGTCCCTTGACAGTTTTGCGTGCATTTTGCATTTTTTATTTAGCTGACTTATTGAGCCATAAATCGGTACCAGGGACCCCCCCCCCCCTTTTTTTAAATGGTAGTTTTCTTTATGCAATGACTTAAATAACTACTAATTGCTGGTTCATAGAAAAATGTAGTGTGTTTGTTTGAACGCTACAACTACATACAACAGGTCGACTTCTCAAGTTTTTCACATATACTAGACCAAACTTTTAAAGAGTTTGAATAGTACTTTAGTCAATTTGGTATTATAGAAGTTATCTGACACTGAGATCAGGAGAAGATTAGGTAATTGAAATTTCATACTATGAGCGATAAAATATTTTTTTCATCACACTTGCTCGTAAGGGGTCTTATTGTAAGCAGGATATATATATATATATATATATATATATATATATATATATATATATACCATTCACCTCTCGCGGGAGTTATGGATTTTCATAACTCCCGAGGAAGTTATGAGTTAGTGTGATATCTGATTGGTTTAAAAAAATCTAGTTGACCGCGCTCGACAAGAATAGTGCTCTGTGATTGGTTGAAATATTGAAGCTCAAAAATCTAGTTCGCCGCGCGTCGCAAGAATACTGCTTTGTGTTATTGAAGCTGCGCGCTCCTCTCGCAACGACGCCCCGGCGATTATGCAGGAGGTGATGTTGTCGAAAATAGATGAAAAACATTGTAATTAACTCGGGCGTAAGAAAATTGCAAACTCGAAATCGCAATTTTCTACTTACGCCCTCGTTAAACAATGTACTATTGTTTTGTCGCTGAGTGTATGAAATATCAATACAATCGTTGATTAGTCTAGTTGGTGGAAAGCCTCCACAAAGCACATTTTCCACCAGCGAGGAGCGACGATGCGATGCAAGAAAGTCTGTTTGACTATAAGGATCAAAATCGGGAACAAGACATAAGCGTCTTTATTGTTGACTATAAGGACCAAAATCAGGAACAAGACGTAAGCGTCTTTATTGTTGACTATAAGGATCAAAATCAGGAACAAGACGTAAGCGTCTTTATTGTTGACTATAAGGATCAAAATCAGGAACAAGACAAGCGTCTTATTAGGTACGTCACCGTGTTTTTTGGAATATTTTTGTTTTATATCCTCACATTGTTTGAGAAAAGCAGTATATTTACCTTGGCGGGAACCGGGATTATTTGAACTTGGTCTCAACCATCTCATCAAGCGATTCTTGTCTTTTCGAGCCTCGGCAATAATGTACTATTTATTATGTCATAAAACAAAATGACTCTAGTGCGGCGTATAGCCTATAATATGACCCGCCCGTCTTTTCTGCAGCCTCCATTACGAGCAATATCATTAATACAATTCGAATACCGTCCTTGCAGACTCGTCCAATAGGCTTAAAATGAAGGGCAAGGTTTAGTTCGTCCCATTAAGCTGACAATCTGCCACCCTTCTGGGCTTGACGTGTTTCTGATTAAACTGCTCGTCTATACGCAAACTTTGAGCGGTTCCAATTTATAAGAAAATAAAAGAAAAATATTTGACACGAACTGTGAACAAACGCGCAAGCTTTGGAAATAATATTATAATTAATAATAAATGTACACCTACGTTTCAAGGAATAACAGATTTGGAGCTTAAAATTACGTTTCTGCAAATGTAATCCTTTATGTTGAAACTTATTTCTGATTTTTATTAGAGGAGGCAAGAAATTGTTTATGTCACTTTGTTAGTGTAATTTTGTACATGGTATGTGTACAAAGCAGATATTACAGTCTTGTATCGTACCGACAAATTCGATACCTATGTATATATGTAAGCACTTTATTGTACACAATAACAGTTTAACCTATTTCACTAAGGTACGAGTATATTGTTTCTAGCTGTCATCTGACAAGTATGCGACTGTGAGAGTAACGGGCGTCTTATCCACGACGATAAGTGATAACAACCATCGTGTATTTTTATTTCGTTTTTACTGTGAATTTTAAATATATACATATTTCATAATACTAAAGCGTCTCCTGACTTGTCGATGCGGGGGCGGTACGATATGAGAAAACTGTCAGCTGTCAGTGTCAAGTCAACCGATACTAATGCTTCTGCGCATGTTATTACTACTGCGCAAACGTATTACTGACAGTATTTCCTGAAGTGAGGAAATCTCACATCGGTAAATTCACGTCAAAGAGCAAAATACTTATGACTTATCGCTCCCGCCCCGCCAAGTCAAGTCGCCTAAGAGTGGATTTCATTATAATTTATGTTTGAAATATGTCATTTTCTTAGCTGTTTTTGTACACACAATACTTTTTTTAATACTTTACTAAATGCTAATCCAGACAGTGACCGGTTCACACTTGTCGCGTTCACCGTATCTCGGTACACATACAGTGTTACTCTGTTAGCTCAGTTAAGATGTTATAATGTGCCATGTTTGCTAAAACACGCTTATTCAAACAATGCATGTACTTACAGGCCTGTTGTATATTTTATCACTGTGTGTAGTATAGATATACTACACACGTTCACTACCTATACTATACTAATAAATAAAAATCATCGTCATATTAGCCGGTGGACGTCCACTGCTGGACATAGGCCTCCTCAAAAGAGTGCCACAATGTCCTGCGCCAAAAAAATAATAAAAATCTTTTATTTCAGACTCAAGGAATCCATATTTGTTAGTAATTACATTAAATGACAGAGAGAAACAAATTGAAATTAAGTAAGTAGTTAATTAGTATTGTTGATATTATAAAAAAAATTACCGACTTTTAAAAACCTACTATTAGAAATTGAACCTTCTTGCTCAAACAGTAAAGACGATTTTTGAACGGACTAATTTAATAGAATTCATTATATTATTAGTAATTATATTTAAATAAGCATAGAGAGCGGTACGGCGCAGCGTATGTTACACACTCATATTCTGAATAGCCCAACTGGTGAAGTACATAACTCCACCACATACCGGGCGCGGCCTGTTACAGAAGCAAATTTAATATTTAAAAGGACGCTTCCTGAAAGCATCTGAAGTAACCCGTTGTGGAAAAATGTTTTATTTATCTTTTCAATTGGAGAAGTTATGAGGCCATAAGTAAATGACTGTTGACACCACGAGATCATAGCACGTCATAATAGTTATTGAATATTTTTTTTTTGTTTTCAATAGTAGATTGTAAAACAAGTACATTAAACAAGCCATTTTATTCGAGACTATTTATCGATCGAACTGCAGGCGAGGATCGATATATGAAAGTAGAGGACAAAATGAGATTTATTCACTAGTAACACACCGTATTCACTTCGATTGCGAGAAAATTAAACAAATAATTAATATAATATAATAAAAGTTATGATGTCAAATTTATATTTATGTTACTTGCTCTAGAGCATAAAAAGCGACTTTATGTCGCCTACGCACAACATTAAGACGAACTTTTAGAGCATGAGAAGTGAAATAGTAGATTGTACAACAAGTGTATAAAACAAGTCATTTTAGCCGAGACAATTTATCGATCCAAGCCGTAGGCGAGGATGGATATAAAGTACAGGATAAAATGGGTTTTATTCACGAGTATACACTCTGCTTTTTACTTCGATTGCGAGAAAATTAAACAGAAAATTAATATAATTAAAGTTATGTTATCAAATTTATACTTCTGTGCTCGTCAACCGCGGGTGGTGGTGCGCGCGCGTCTGCACGCACACCGGCGCACATGCAGGCGGGTTTTACTTTATCCTTTAGAGCATAAAATGCGACTTTATGTCGCCTCTGTAGAGCGTAAAGATGAACTTTGTGTTATTTTTATTGTTATTAAAGTATATTTATTACTCCAGAAGTGTAAAGAAATACAGATAAGCGATCTTGGATTTTTTTAATAAAATTTATAATCAATTGAAATTATATTAATTACTGGCTAACTTAATAATCTTACATTTGATTATTTTCTCCTATTTAATTACAGGCCCAAATATGCATGTTAAAGACCGCAACCGCAGCATCATATCTATCTTCGTGATCGAATCTTCGTGTCTTCGTGGTCGTTCGTGTATCGTTCTTTTTATGTAGGTATCTTCGTGATCGATATACCAGGAAGGTAACCTGAGCTCTCGAGAATGCACTGTGTGGGACATGCATTTGTTTCTAGCACAATGGATCATCAATTTAATATGGGGTAGGCAAGGCGCTTGTAACTTCTCTGGATTTGCAAGTTCCCAAAGGCTATGAAATGGTGTCTGCTTGTCATGCCGGTTTGCCACCCACGGGGTTTTAAGAATCGTACTATATAAAATTGTAACAATTGCCAATTTCTAAATTCGCAACAAGATCGCGAAAAGTCCGGATCGACAGTCGGGCGTATTTAATACATACTCGTACAATACAATACAAAATCTCTTTATTGCAATAATTTAAATTATTAATACAAACTTAAAACTAGAGGCAAACCACAGGCGGTCTTATCACTAAAGAGTGATCTCTTCCAGACAACCTAGCGGAAAAATAGCAACAAGCGTATTTAAAATGGGTGGCAAACAAAAGATGACTTAAGAGTGCGCAGTACGTTCGGTTCTCCATACAAACGCATTTACGCTCTCATTTTAAAACGCCATGCTAGAATAACATGAAACTTTGTATAGACAATGGGATCCGGCATATCTAGGTCGAAAATTAGTTTCTGTTGCTTGAAATTATACCTAATGGAAAAAAAATACAACGATTATTAAGGTTTTCATACAAGCAGTAAAAAACTCAAAAAAACGTATTTTTTTTTCTTTTACAATTTGTAGCAACAGAAACTAATTTCCGACCTAGAAATGCCGGATCCCAATGTGTCTACAAAGTTTCATGTTATTCTAGCATGGCGTTTTATATGAGAGCATAAATACGTTTGTTTGGAGAACCGAGCCTACTGCCACGTACTGCGCCCTCTTAACTCCAACTTATTTACCATCACGTTAATAATAAGCACACACATACATAATATGTATCATCATCATCATTTTCAGCCTGTAATTGGCCATTGCTGAGCTTAGGCCTCTCTTCGAGTGCGCCACTAACCCCGGCCTCGTGCTAGTCCCATCCAGTGGGCAACTAAACAACAATACATACACAGAATACCTACAGAATAGTATAACAGTAGAATAAGAATAAGAAAGATTTATTGCATAACTGTGTACATATAAGGGTTACAATTTTAAGACTATTAGATTCAACAGATATTCGTACCCAGATATACGTTTAGCTTAAAAACTCATCATCATGTCAGCCGAAAGACGTCCACTGCTCGACATAGGCCTCACCTAAAGACTTCCGCAATGGACTGGCTTATAAACTAGAGCAACATAATCTGGACAACTATACTATGGTGGCCATTTTATCACTTAGTATCGTCACAACTATTTATGTCATACTAACATACGACATAATTCATTCCTTAAATAAATGTAAGGTCACGATCGTAAATCGTCTACTAAAGCTTAATGGACATTGAAGCACTCAATGCCTACAATTTTAGTTAGCAAGGAACGCTAAGTATAAGAATTTATTTGTTCTTCAAAGCCGTTAAGGCTCCACTGTCCTTAACTATCTGGATCCGGGCGGTCATTTTTTTATTAGAAGTTTAGGACCCATAAGCTGATCTCAACGAAGCGATCCGTAGCTTAGGCCAATATTCAGATCCAGAACGAGTTAGTATTCGTATTGGACGAGTCTTGTAGGGCAGGGCAGTTGCGTAATTTTATGAAAAAGCCTTGAGCACAACTGTATTTTTTTTTAAAAGCTCAACTTTTTTTTATTATGTTTTATATTTGCGAATGCGTGTTCAAAGAGTTAGTGTTCAGGTTCATGCAGACTCGTCGCTGAGCGGGGGATGCGTAGGCCAAACCCTTACGTATTTGCCCTGTTGGGGGTCATAAAATACATACATCTATATTTTATTTACAATTTACGCGCCTATGACAGCATTTGAATTTAGTACACTGCATTAAGTTCAAAACATTCGCTGTACACTTTATACCCCGGTTCGGCGAATCCTCTGTCCAAAACCAGAGCGACGATGTTTTGATGTGATCTTGTATTAGTAAATAAGGATAAACTCATGCGTAATGATGCAATTGGTGTCATTTTTTAAAACTTTTATTTAGTTTCACCTGTCCCGTTGTCTATCTGTAATCAAATCTTGCAAGTTAAATTTGATCCACTTCCGGGTTTCCGATTGAGCTGAAATTTTGTGTGCATGTATAAATCGGATAACAATGTAATATTATTATGACAAAGAGCTGATCTGATGATGGAGACAGAAGGTGGTCATAGCAATTCCTAAACTACACAAGATAAACCCATCGTGTTTGGGCTTATTCAAACCGACTCAATAAGTAGTTTATGATTGTGGAAAAAAGTACACTCAGCAATAAAAGCTTCTACCAAAAATTTAATTTTTGACCAAAAACTTATTCTGGCTCATCAATTAATTAACAATTAGGGTAGTTACGTAACTTTCATGTTTACTTTGGACAATGACATTTAGATCTACCTTAGGCACGCTCGAAAACGTTATGTTATTAGTCCGCAGCCGCAGTAGATATATAGCCTAGCACAGTAAAACAAATCCATACAAATGTCCGATTTGACGCACCCACACAGACATACGTCATTACAGTCACGGGGGTTTTCGATCAGGTGTGCCACGCACATATCGCATAGAATAGTTAAAGAAGTTTTTAATACCTGTGTACCTAGATTACCCGCTAAATATCATTTGAGTATCTACGGAGTAGAATACAAATCAATGTTTTAGTAAATATAATAATCTTATTCAAATTTACATAAATTGAGAGGTGCAACCCTATCGCTCTAACAAAGCCCAGGGCCAAAATGGTCTTAAGCGACTCTATTTGAGTTACTGCCTTAAACTATTTATATAGTGTGCCGCAGCTAACATTTCACCTAAAGTGACATTCCAGTCTCCAGCTTACAAACACCACTGTTATGTTACTACTTTATACTCGTTCCCGAAAAAACTTCCTATTTGTATAATATATATATTCTATGGACAAAACATAAATCAATATGTAAATGACAAACAGTATGCCTGCCTGTAACACATATGTACAGAGCTACATTCAACTGCTGATTGTGGCTGCAGAGAAACCTGACCCTTCTGTATAGAAGTTTGTATGCAGCAGTGGTCAGGTTTCACAGTAGCTGACTGTACATGTCTACTATAGAATGCATTCACAGAGCGGTTCACCCAATAATCTGAACATGTCGAACGCAGGCCGAGAGTGCACTTCGGAAATTGTTTTCGCTAATAGATAGCTTTTGGATTCTGGGCGGATTCAAACGAAACGCTGTCCGCTGTCCATACCTAATCTACGGTTATTCTTATTTACTTAGTAATGTTCTCAATACTTAAAAAAATTCACCTCCAAAATTACTGGCAGTTTGCTTCGACTGCTGGAAAGATTTATGTAGTAGTTATTCAATCAAAACTAAAATCAAGAGGTATGTCTGGACGTTTTTTGTCTTTCCGTCTAATGGAACGGATGTTTACACTGGGTCATTTCAATTCCACGGTGAAGAACACCAGAGTATGGCATTGCCAACTATCTATCGGACAACTCCATGAAAAGTTCTTACGTTAGAAATGACACCTCGAACTTAATTTTGTGTCCGCTGTATGCCTTCCTCTGTCCTCAGGAATACTTTCGAACACTCGTTATCTACATACAGGGTGATTCAGGAGACGTGAGCAGGACCAACACTACATACATAGTAAATGGCAATGAATCGTTCACCATTGTATTTAAATGAAACACCGATACCTTTTTCCTGTATTTTAATTTTTGTTAAGTTAATGTTTAATTCTCTACCATCATGGTCACCCTACAACATCTGGTTTATAAAGATTAAATCTCTAACTGTTATGACAGCACTTTGATTACGAAGAAAGTAAAGTGTCACATTGAGTGAGATACGATATTTCAAAAGTAATCGGACTTAGATGACATTCAATTTGACACGTATCACTTGACTGAAGTATTCTGATTGTAGAGTGACCATGAATTTCGTAAATAATTTAAAGCATTTTGTTTTCAACACCAAAGATAAAAATGAACGTTAATTTCACTAATAGTGGCACGAAGCAGTAGCTTATGATCTACTGAATCCGTAGTGTTTATCTTGCTCACGTCTCCCGAATCACCATGTATACTTATGATATGATGAATATTGCCAAATTTCATAGTACCCGAAAATTGACGTCAAATAATAATACCACGTCATAGCGTTATGGTCATATACTAAATTGCATAAGATCGACAGAGAGGAATATATTATTTGCTGTCTTTGTCATAGTTTCCTTTTTTATTCACCTCAAACTATTCGACCAAATTAATGAGGTGGTTTAAGGTATGGCACGCCATCAACCGCTTAAGACAAATTCTTAATTTAGCTGCATAAGAGGTATTCCGTCCCTATTGGTGAAACGCGTGTAGGATATGGATAGAAATCATTACTCTGAGTTGCGAAAACTACCTCCGGAACAGCCCATCACTAGTCTGTTCCGACTGCGGTCGGACAAGCGAACCACTGTCATTTTCGCTATTAACTACCCCGGAGGACTCTAATGAATACCTATACACTATAGTGCATTTCCGGAAATAAATGGGACCTGTACTTTCGAGATTAATGCTTTTGAGGTGGGAATCAGCTGTGCTATATGGGAAAACTCCTGCATTCCTCGTGAACACATTTAACTAGCAGTATATCAAGAAACTAGAATTCAATACCTAAACCCTGTAAAGTATTAGAAAAGTACTTCCTGTACCACTTCATTAAAACTATCCGGTTCAATGGCCCATGTGTCCTCAATCTTCATATATGGTATATCATCCTTGGTCTTGTTCAATCTATGAAAATTTGATTTAAGCAGTGTCCAAATTTGAGGTGCGGCACTTACGGAAATGACTTGACCGATACGGGAGCGACAGCTACGACCGCATAATTGACACGTAAATATCTCGCCCGAAGTTAAAAGAGGAAGAGCTGCCCGCTGTATTAATAAGGTATAAATCAGCCTATTTTTCTTTAAGATCTTCAACAAATTGCCCCCCGAACTAAAGCTTTCTCCAATGCCGGTTTTGAAACGAAAACTAATAACATTACTTTTTAATAAATGTTATTATTCTATTTCTAATTATTTTAAAGATATTAACTGACTTTTTACTATGATTTTATTGTGAAACATGACATTGACTCATTATAATGTAATGTAATCTAATGGAAAAAGTAATGATGTAATTTTCAATATAATGGTTATGTTATATTATGTGACGACCTGTTTAGCCTAGTTGGTAGTGACTCTGCCTCCGAAGCTAGAGGTCCCGGGTTCGAATCCCGGCCAGGGCATTTATTTGTGCATTTTTCACGGATATTTTTCTTGGGTCTTGGATGTTTTCTATGTATTTAAGTATGTATTTATCTATATAAGTATGTATATCGTCGTCTAGTACCCATAGTACAACTTTGCATAGTTTGGGACTAGGTCGATTTGTCTAAGATTGTCCCCTAATATTATTATTATTATTTTAATTCAATATAATGTTTTTGTCCGCCAACTGGCAAAACATAGCTGTTCACTTTTATATGTATTTAACATCTCTGTATTATTCAGTTAAACCTGCTACTGGTTCGTGCCACTATTAGTGAAATTAACGTTCATTTATCTTTGATGTTGAAAACAAAATGTTTTAAATTATTTACGAAATTCATGGTCACTCTACAATCAGAATACTTCAGTCAAGTGATCCGTGTCAAAAATAATGTCACCTGAGTCCGATTACTTTTGAAATATCGTATGGGTGTTTCACTTAAATACAATAGTGAACGATTCATTGCCATTGACTATGTATGTAGTGTTGGTCCTGCTCACGTCTCCTGAATCACCCTGTATACATATCAGTTGCATTAAATTATTTTCACCAATCCATGATCCCCGTTGCGCTCCTATTATTAAAAATATTAAAGTGCTACAAATATTATAAATAATCATGTCTCTGTCTTTCTGATTTTGAATGGTGAGTGATATAGACGGAGAGCTAGCGACCAAATCGGTCATGTGGCTTCAGCTGTAGTGAAACTCCGTTAGCTACTTCCCAGAACAACCTTTTCCTATAATCTTCGTGCTGGCAGGCCACGGGCGGTGGGTACGGGTGTAGTGGGGTGGGGAAAAAAAAGAAAAAAAATGTGGGCTTAGTGACATTTTTTTTTTCAAACAGTTGCTCTGTACTCCCTGTGCACCCAAAAAAAAATTTTATCGATCGGGTGGTGAGAAGGGGTTGCCAGCGTTAATTAAAAGTACCAAAATAATAATAATTTTTGTGTGGAATCAGCTGTATTCGCTTTTTTCTTACGCGAGATTAATCAATATGTAAGCCTCAAAAAGAATAGCCATGCAAAAATATCGGTGGGAAGGTATTTACATTCTCATTCCGTTATTTTAGAATGTTTTAAACGAAAGTCACGTTCAACGGCCAAAATATGCAGCTTACCGAAGTGCCGGAGTGATAATTTAGCTTCCGTGTGCCCTCAATTCCTGGTCAAAGTATGGATATAACCAAACAAAGGTTTGTGGCCCGGTTCCTCAATCAAAGGACCATCAATGTGAGAGCGACTCCGGAAGTGACAGCGATACAAATGAATACGAAGGAACAGGTGACAATCAAATATTGGACGTCAATTAACTTTACAATTAAGTTTTGGTACTTTTTATTAACGCTGGCAACCCCTTCCCACCATCGATTTAAATTTTTTTTTGGGTGAACAGGGAGGTCAGAGCAACTATTTCAAAAAAAATTAAGTCGCTGAGCCCACATTTTTTTTCTTTTTTTTCCCCACCCCACTACACCCGCACCCACCGCCCGCGGTCTGCCAGCACGAAGATTATAGGAAAAGGTTGTTCAGGGAAGTAGCTAACGGAGTTTCAATACAGCTGTAGCCACATGACCGATTTGGTCGCTAGCTCTTGTACTAATACATGAAAGTGAGGATATCCTTTATCAGCATGTGGCACGTCATAATTTGTAAGTCAGATTCCAGCACTTGTTTTCATGCCTACCTTACTCAAAGTGAATTGTATAATCCAGACATATCTCTAGCTCGTGCAAATCTCGCCTAACCTTAATCATCCAATATTACAAGGATTGAAAGAAATCAGTGGTACGGAAAATAAACGGAACGTCATTGCGAAACCTATTTGCAGACAAGGGGTTGAGTGTTTAGGAATGATTGTGTCCACAAGGATATACGTGAAAGAAAAGGGGTACTTATCGACTAGCCGATGACGTCAAATTCAGACACACTTACATTAAAGATATTTTGGGAACGGCTTATACGATTAAAGGAATACCTCGTCGCCATCTTGGCGAGAGTCATATCATTTTCTTTATGTTAAATGATTTAAGTAATTCGGTATTACATTGTAGTTAATTATATATTTATTGACTCTGGCAAAGATCCTCGACGCTGCCATTTCTCTTTTTCATATAAACGTTAAAAGCGCTACGAATAAGCTACTCTTTGAATAAAATGTATATTCTCATTGTTAATCATAGATTTCATTGTTGTAAAACTATATTTTATGAAATAGTCATAGACTTGATCATCGTAAGTCATGATCGCTATGTGTTACTTTCGTATGCCGTGTTCATTGATTGATAAAACAAGAATTCGTTAAATTTAAGACTATAAAATAATAAAATAACGTCGTTATTTCGTGTCGCTAAGGAACCTACACAAATTATTAATATTAAAACATGAGAGCTTTTAAATTATGTCGCCGTAATTTTGAGTGGTACGTAAGAGCCAGAAAAAAACGTGCTGTTATTCATGATCAAATCAAATACTGGATCCGTTAGAACTGTCGAAAATGAAATCACAATTTGTCGAGAGTAGAATTTGTTGAATCAACAGCAGTAAATCAGTTGTTTCGCTAATCATGTAACTAAACAAACAGTAAACAGGTACGATTGTACCTGTTTACTTTAATTGTCTTATTACAATTGATTCTCTACCTCATGATATGCTGACTCGCCCGGAAAAGCAAACGTCCATAGGCTACAGTGTCTGCTTACCATCAGACGGGCCGTATATTTCATTGTCACCGTCATGACATTAAATAATCTTCGACAGTTATTTTAAAGACGACATCGCTATTTTAATTATTCAACTCTGGCGGCCGCTCTCTCTAAAACTACTGAAAGAGTTTTCACTCAATTGAAGCAATGACACCACGATGAATTTTATTGTTCCGTGTACCAAAATTTCCATTGTCCTTTCTTGCTTGTTCGCTAATGGTAAGCTCGATACGAGATGCTCTTCACCCGCTTGCGAAAGAATGAAAATTCATATTGTCTCTAAACGATGACGCTGATAAATGAATGATGATTTCGGATTGATATTCCGTTTCATTAATGATCAAACGGTGATGGGTGGTCATGCGATGGGTAGCGGAGGTGATGACTAATAAACGAATTACAAGTCTTTTATGAAACAACAGTTAGTTTTAATGTATTACTTGTGGTTTAGTAGTACACGACTTCGACAACATAGAACTCCCTCAGAGAAATATATTGTTTAACGCACAGGCTAGGCTTATTGCTCTCCCATACAAAATTCCTACCAAAATTGTTCCCCAAATAAATAAATAAAACCCCCACCCTCTTTTCACTCATTAAAGAAAGATTACATTCAATATGCCATGCTCTTGCCCACTGCCCGCGCACGGTAGAAATTTTAATAAAAATTCACATTGTCGAAAACGAATGATAACCTACTCGTATTTCAGAATATCACACGAACAGATTTTATAAAGATGGATTTCCAATATAATTTGCAGAAACCGCACGAGGTACGTGCGGTTCAGAAGTAGGTAGTTAATAGGAAATTTTTAGTTATATAACTGTATTTTGAGATTTAAGATAAACGTGCAGTCACACTTGCGGACGAAGAATACGGGTCTGTACCTATAAAATACCGTCATATATTCCTAAAATAGTACAAGCTTTTACACTTTTTTTTATTCTATTATATTCTTTAATTATTTATTAACTGCAAAAATAACAGTTAAAAATAACGTTACCAGACCGGATCGGAAAGTCGGGCTCGTAAAAACCCATGAAAAAAACAACGTTGACGGAGCGAGATATCGCAAAAATGACATTTCTGGATATTTGTTATTTTATAATAGGATCCCGGAAATTACTTATATAGTAGTTGACTATAGTTGAGTTGGGTGGTGGTTGGTATTTGTATATTATGTAAGTATAAAAAACCTTTATTGCGTTTATTTGTGCATTATTTGTGCATTTAGCACGGATATTTGTTCTCGGGTCTTGGATGTTTTCTATGTATTTAAGTATCTATTTATCTATATAAGTATGTATATCGTCGTTTAGTACCCATTGTACAAGCTTTGCTTAGTGTGGGATTAGGTTGTTTGTGTTAGATTGCCCCAATATTTTTTATTTTTATTTATTAAATTCAGGATGACCCGATATTTATGACCGCGAGTGTATTTTCATGTTTAGTCTACTAAATGTCTATAAACGTAGTTTCAAGGTTGTCGTTTATAGATTACGTACATACATGATCCCTAATCAAATTGTTTATCTCTTCAGTAAGAGAATTTTCGAAAACGCCGAAAATACCATTAAATAGCTATAAGTCTATATTTCGTTATTCTACAATCATAACTAAAAAAAAACTTATAATAATTATTAACACATTCTCAAATCACTTGAGTACTTGTCTCTAACATAAAATAAATATTCCTTTTTAAATCTAGGGGTGGAGTTCCTCAGTTTCAACCCATTTCTTCGGTAAAGAACTTTCAGAGTATGATAAATGAAAACTTCTCAAAAAATGTGTACTAAAAAATAACACTAAATAATGGTAACATATCATATATAAATTGATTTATACGCTTCAATATATTTGATGGCATGGAATTAGATCGGCTCCCTGCTGGCACCGGCTTACAGAGTAGCTACGGACCTCCTGCAACATATAACCACCATTTTTTTTTATTCCCAGTTTATATTTCAGTACACACAAATGATTCGCCTTCCTGTTCACCCCTTCAGATACGAATTTGTTTATTTTACACTGCGATAGATCATACAAAACGAATCGTTTAGTAATGTTTGCGGAACCCAACCTAATATGTTTGAGGGCCGTTAACGCGAGAGGTACTTATGTGTCGGTAAAGGGATTGATGTGTTCTGTCCCATTACGAGCACAAAGTACTGGAATCCCTTTCTCTAACACCGACGCAATGTACACGGACAGCCTATCTAGTTTTATTTCCGACCTACATTAAGAAATACGAAGTATTTAAGGTGCAAAATAGCGTCAACTTTTCAAACAAACGTTTTTGGCTACATTTCTCAATTAAATAAAATGGCTGCGTATAATAACACTACTACTTGGTCTTCAAGTTGGTGGTTTTGAGTTCCTGGTGACGACTATGGTAGTCAAAGCATCCGAGGTTGCGCTAGAGATATATCTTCATATACATCTAGCTGTCAACGCAACGAATCCCCAAGTCATTAAAGGGCCGAAAACCAAAAATCATACAAGTAAAAAAAGTAAACTTATTTATTCATCAATTTAGACATATTCTATACACCTATGAATATCAATAAGCTATCACCGTTTAGAAAAAATAAACCTCTGCCACGAGAAGAACCGGTGTAAGAAACTCGGCTACAAATGTATAAGTATATTATTGATTTTGATAGCATATTTTCTACTAACCAAAACCGTTCTATGTAAATTGTTAGAAATAAATAATTGATTGATTAATCACGAGAGTACCTTACAGATATTTCATCCTCAGCCATAGGAGTTATCCGGACCATTTGATCTCGAGATGGCAGTAATTTCATAGATTATCATTTTGAGATAAATCCATCAATGTCTATTTCATGACAGGACCAATATCATCAATCGCGAAAACCACACAGCGTGTGAATTTCACATAGACCGTAACCTTAATGCATACCTTAACCCTTTAACCGCCGTAGTCTGATACATAAGACACAAAATATCCAGCTCATTTCGCCACAGTCTGATAAATAAGACAAATGTCTGGTACGTTTATTAACAGGATATTCATATCTCTGACTGGTTATAAATTGAATAATGTATATATAGAAGATTGCGTAATTTCGTACCGGCGGTGTGACCTGGGCATGTTCGTTAAAAAAATCTTGGCGGTCTTAAAGGGTGTCGTAGAGCTATGCGGTGCACAGCTGCGACACACAACGGCTTACCGCCCACAACCCAACTCTATGGTCGAACGTCTTCATCGTCGCCTGAAGGCAGCCATCATGGCTCACAACAGCACGAAGTGGACAGACGTGCTGCCAATCGTCTTCCTCGATCTTAGAACTACATGGAAGGAAGACTTGCAATACTCAGCTGCAGAAATGGTATACGGTGAGCCTCTACGCTCTACACCCATGTTTTCCTAAGAAAGGATGCACTGCGTGGATTATTAGAACCACGACACTGGTCCGTATCGCGTGCTTACCGGGACAGATAAGACACTGTTGACTTATTGCGAGGACCAGTGGCGGTCTCCATTGACCGCGACAAGCCTGCCTACATGCAGAAAGACACAGCTTCATTTACAGGCTGCTCTAAGCCTCCAGCTGTTGTTCAGGCTAGGACCACTCGGTCTGGCCGAAAAAGTAACTTTTCCTCTCCATTTCCAGGTAGGACTTTGATTCCCCCAGGGGGTCCTGTGGCGCACCACTACGAGCTGCCCAAATCCCTACAATCGGCGCGTCAATGTCATAACTGTTACTTTTGAATTTCCTTCGCGACCGCAATCTTGCTAACGAATCTATTGTAAATTATTTAATTCATTGTACATATACACAAAACTATTCATTATAAATACCATTCTACTTTCGCGTATCATTTCTGTATATAATCATATAGCACAACCAGTCGTGCTAAAAGGGTAACCTATTACTGCCACAGTTGATTCTGTAAGTTCTGTCCAACATGTCAAAGTCTTAGTAGCAAAAGACTGAAAAGGGACGTTACTTGATCGCACGTAGGTTGCCTTTTACATCGACTTGATATGAAGTCACGGACTCATGGCGTGTGGGGCACTATATGTATTGACTCAAGTCAATGGTGGTGAAAATGTTAAGTTACTCCACACGCTAATCATCGATCCTTGATGACTTTTGAGTGGATATTCCTCTGTCATAACTATAGAAATATTTATGGGAGAAAAAGTTATTGGTTTACCAATCCTTTATCAGAATTTGTAAGACAACAATTTTGTTTTTGTTTTATGAAACATGATCCAAAAACGTCAACTTTAGATATTGGTTTGTTGTTTGTGCACCTTTATATACATATATATTAATTAAATGTAAACAAATAACTGTTTCTTACTGACGTAACTAACAACGTAAGAGAGAGATTTCTATATTTATTTCATTTTCACAAGAATTACGTCCAAAAACCTGTTTTGGACCTAAAATTATCAAAATAAATATGGGATACTGTTTCGGTAAAACTCGTGTTGTTGTTAGAGGATACGCCATAAAAAAATCACAAAAAAACAGAGAGTTACAGATATGTGGTTCACAGGGCAACGACGCACATTGGTGCCAGCGGATTTTATTGCTTACTTGTGACAAAATTCGGTAGTACTCGTATTCCTCCAATATGAAACTATTATAGTATTCTGTGGTATGAACGAGTGCCTTCTTGGGGAGCCACTGATTAAACACACAAGCTAGAATTCGACGTTATTCCTCAAACCACACTTCAAATGCTCAGTAATGATGTCCGAAAAACGTATATATGGAAAATCTAACCAGTACGTATATGGACCCTACTGCGATGTACGTAATCGTAGTAATTATAAATAATAACACCGGCTTCACGCAATCCCTGAATAGAGAAAACAGAGACTCGTTCAAGGATTTACCTTTCGCGTTTTTGCATTCATATCTGTATATAAGCTCGAAGCGAAAATGTACAAAAAAAATAGCGAATTAGTGTGAAAACAACGATACCTAATTTACAACATTCACCTGTTTTATCTGTATGGTTTGCCAGCATTGCCTTGCTAGTTTTTTGTATCTAAATATTTATTAATCAGGAATGCATGACAAACTATTTATAAGTTTGAAAATTCACTGCACATCGCTGGGACGACCCAATATCACCGAATAGAATTTATCTATGAATCAGAAATGCATATATTATTTGACGGCCTGTTTAGCCTAGTTGGTAGTGACACTGTATACGAAGCTAGAGTTCCCAGGTTAGAATCCCGGCCAGGGCATTATTTGTGCATTTAGCACGGATATTTGTACTTGGGTCTTGGATGTTTTCTTTGTATTTAAGTATGTATTTATCTATATAAGTATGTATATCGTCGTCTAGTACCCTTAATACAAGCTTTGCTTAGTTTGGGACTAGGTCGATTTTTGTAAGGTTGTCCCCCAATTTTTTTTTTTAATAGTAAAACCAATCTTAAACTTAACGCCCCTCCAGAACGCTGACGTAAGAATATATTATAGGGCAAATACACAGAAACTCGCACATGGAAAACAATGTTTACTATAGGGCTGTACATTTTTAACCCCCACGCAACGCAAAAGAAGGGTATAATATCTGTGGATATGTGTTCCTGTCTGTGTCACTCTTTAACGGATGAACCGATTTGGGTGCGGGTTTTTTTTTAATATAAAGCAGGTTTTCTAGCGATGGTTCTTAGAGATGTTTTATCAGAATCGGTTCAGCCGTTTTTGAAATGGAAATGTCGGGGGCTTTCAACTTTTCGTAGTTGATTATTATAGAAGGATTTTATTCTATGGTGAGTAGTCGTGACAGCTGTACATTACTGAAATAGTTGCCCGTTGAAAACAAACTTCTCAAGTAACCACGCGTGTATAATTGGGATAGCTAGCCCAATTTTTTAAAGCTAGTAAGATAATAATATAGGAAGACCAAAAAATCTTTTCCACACTATTTTCGACGGAACCGATTTTCATTCTTCATAATGATTCCGTTCACAAATTGTTACAATACCATGTTTAAAGATAGGCGAATATAGAATCTCTCACGCATATAGCTATATAGAGGCTACTATGTAGGCTATGCCATATGTTTGAATTTACGCGTGTTCCGACTTCCGACCTTCCCACGCGGAACCGCGTTACCGATCGTTCCGCTCCTCCATAAACATGGCTTAGGTTGATACCAATACGACATGATAAGTATTTTATAAATACCCATGTGTTCTCCTTCCTTAGTTTCACTAGACAACAACAATAATTTCTGAATCACGAATTTTAAAAACAGGGAAGTGGGTCTAGTCGTAGCTCCCTCGTGGGAAGACTGGAAAGCCAGTCCTGTAAATTTGATCTAATTTACAAACATTCAGATATACTATTTGAGAAATGCTTGCAAGTATTAAATGTCATGTCCATTGACAGGGAAGTTTTCATACGTCTATACCAAAACTACGTCGAAAGCTGTTTATTACTATAGCTACCCAATATTAAATTTCAACGTTGTGATTTTCGGGAATAGGAGAATCTCTTTTATTACTGTATTCCTTTCATGAATCGAAATTAACATACCTATTTATATTTACTATGGACAAGTATGAATACACAATACATACGCCCATGTGAAAAACGCCGACAAGTGGCTTGTAGCTTTCTAGCTAATATAAGTTTATAATAAACGACAGCCGAGTCGATAAATCTTATTCATAACTCAGCAAAGTTTGTCACATTGAAACTTCCTCACAATTCACTCTCCATACGATTTATTAGATTTATCCTTTATTCCGCCGCTTCACAACACAAAGACTCTGAAATGATTGAGCTCGACGAAATAACTCTAGTTGCCAACAGAGACTAAAGGTATAAAGTTAGCACGGAGTATGGAACACTAATCAAATTCCAGCTCAAACTTAGCCGTTTTACCTCATATGCTTTTGAGCCACCGCAGGTATTTGTATTCTAGGAATTGCTTCGCAAATTAAAAGCGGGGTTGAAAAGCCTTTAACTAAAGGTTTTTGACTGGCGCTTAATTGATACGAGGCTTGCACTGAAAGTGGCGGGAATCGAATACTTATTAATTTATTTTTAACATGTATTATACCTTTTTATAATCTCTGAAGTTTCCTTATCTCAACACACTGGCCACTTAGAAAAAAAAAAGTATGGTTCGGTTTCAATTGTTTATTGAAATCGTCGAGTCACTGCTTAAAATGGAATTGTGCCGTGAAAATTTCAGAGCTATGATTTATTATGACTTTAAAAGTGGACTAACACAAAAACAATGTGAAGAGCGGATGGTTGCTGCTTTTAATATTGAAGCTCCTTCAAAGACTACAATATACAGGTGGTATTCAGAATTTCAACGTGGCCGTGTATCCCTCACCGACGAAGTGCGTGAAGGTCGACCAAAATCGGCAGTCACGCAAGAAAACGTCGATGTTGTGCGTCGTCTGATAAATGAAGACCGACATGTGACATATCGGGAAATTCAAGAGCACCTGGGTATTGGAATGAGTCAAATACAAATTATTTTAAAAGAAGAATTAGGCGTGAAAAAGTTATTTTCCCGTTGGATACCTCACCTATTGTCTGACGAGCAGAAAATAGTCCGTGTCAATTGGTGCCGCAAAACTTTGAAAAGATTTAACAAGGGACGCTCAAATGCTGTTTTTAGCATAGTATCAGGTGACGAGTCGTGGATATACGCTTATGAGCCTGAAACTAAAAACCAATCCCGAGTATGGGTCTTCGAAGACGAGCTCAAACCCACAAAAGTTGTTCGTTCTCGCAGTACGGCTAAGAAGATGGTGGCTACGTTTACGTATCTCTAAATCTGGTCACGTAGCTACTGTGGCTCTTGAGGATCGTAGAACAGTCAATGCTGATTGGTACACCACTATTTGTTTGCCGAACGTCTTTGCTGAACTCCGAAAAACAAACCCTAGTCGTCGCATCATCCTTCACCACGACAACGCCAGCCCACACACCGCTCGGACAACAACTGAGTACCTGGACGGTGAAAAAGTCGAAATATTGGACCACCCTCCATATAGCCCTGACTTAAGTCCCAACGACTTTTTTACATTCCCCAGAATCAAGGACAAACTGCGTGGTCAGCGGTTTCAGACGCCAGAAGAAGCAGTGGAGGCCTATAAAATAGCCATTTTGTCGACCCCTACTTCAGAGTTCAAAAAGTGCTTTATGGACTGGTTTGAACGCATGCATAAGTGCATGAAATACAAAGGAGAATATTTTGAAAAACAATAAAAATAAATAAACTCACTTATACTGCATATTTTCTTCTATTCCCGAAACTTTCAGTTTTACCCTCGTACTCCTCTACAGCCTCGCGAAATCCATTTAACTGAATTCATGTTGTATTTGATGCTACATACATATCAACTGTCTCGCTATACGATGTTAACATGTGAAATGGATACGACGCGATATATAAATTATTAAGTTTAAATACAACTTTAAGAAAAAAGACAATAAATGAAAACTGATTATTTTCACGTAAAACTCTATGCTCCATAAATAATCATCAGATGAGTGTGAGAGACGAAACAAACACAACGAACAGTGAAAAACACGTCAACCTAGTTCCAGAGTAGGTATATATGTAGGAGGGTTGGGTATTGGGACAATGTCAGTGTGTGCGTGTGTGTGTGTGTGTGTGTGTTTGTGTGAAGCGCCGGGTCATGTACCTAATTTTTTTGCATAAAAATTTAGTAGTAAGGCGAAAGTTCCAATACTCGACACCTTAATGCTCAATAGACGACACCCACTGACGACGTCTGTCATTATGATATAAAATTTAAAGTGCCATATATATTGGGACTGTGTCAAGCGCCGGGATATTTACCTATTTTTCTAATGATCTTACTCGTCGCTGTAACAACGTCAAACTAAATTATCTTGACTCCGAGCTTAATAAACAAATATGCTTAAGAATTCGAAGGTTAACCTTTTTCGTAAAGCGGTTGACACACGAAAAACTTTACTAACGTCTTCTGTACTTGCACAATTTGACAATAATCTATACCGAAAAAAACCGACTCCAATTTTGTACTTGCTATGCCACAATTTGTGGTTGCTGTGAGCCAATGCTTGGTTACCTACAGAAAATATCAAAATCGGCATATGCGTGCCTATAAAATTCGAGGCGTGGTCAAGAGTTATCTGGGAACATACATACATAAAAATAGAACAAGCAAACATGCAGACGAACTGAGAACCTCCGTCCTTTTATTGAAGTCGGTAAAAAAACCGACTTCAATTTTGTACTTCGCTAAGCCACAATTTGTGGTTTCCGTGAGCCATTGCTTGGTTACCTACAGAAAATACCGAAACCGGCATATGCGTGCCTATAAAATTCGAGGCGTTCCCTCGATTCCTCCTAGATTCCATCATCAGACCTTCACCAAATTTATATGGGGGTACCTGCATTGAAACAAAAACCATTGCTAGCCCAGAAACAATACAATTCTTTCCTATAATTCGTAGAATATTAAATAGATTCAAGAACTGTGATTATTCAATAAAGTCGACCGAATTAATTGTAATACCTCAAACTTCTAAACTGATGAAGTCCGTTACAATTAACTAGAGTATAAACTATTCCAAATATAATTACGACTATCTATTCTAATCTCAGAAATCGAAATCCAGACCTGTTTATTCGTTACCTAAAGGAGTTCCGAATCGAAGAATCCTGACGAAAAGTAAGGATATTTGAAGTTCAGTGTAAGTTTATACTTTAAAAAGATGGCGAGATAAGTTTGAATATATGTATACTATATACAAAATAGAATTGCCTGCCCGGCAACTATAAACACTTTAAGTACTGCTTGATGGTATCCTGATAACCCTTATCAACATAGGTCACGCACAAGGGTTTTCAATTTCGATCCTGGCCGGGCAGGCCGGCGGGCATCAAATTCTTTACAGCCAAGGTCCTATGAAGCATCCTACTTAGTGTCCGACCGAAACATGTTTTTTTGCCGAAACCGAAGGTTCGGTTTTGCCTCTAGTTTCGGCCGAAACCGAAACCGAAACCGAAACTTTTACTGACATGTTAAAATCGTTGAATAAAATGTCCGTAGGCCGTTCTTTTCAGACGAATCATAATTATGATCAATGAAACACCTCCGTGTAGGTGGTATGAATTAAACAAGTATTTTTTTTAAATACCACGTCGGTGGCAAATATGTGTACGGCCCGCCTGATGGTAAACGGTCACCGCAGCCTATGGACGTCTGCAACTCTAAGGGTGACACATGCGCGTTGCCGCCCTTTAAAATTTTATACACTCCTTTCTTGAAGAACCCCACACTGTAGTCCCTCGGGAAAACCTCGGCAGGGAGCTCATTCCACAACCGGAGCATCCAAGGCAGGAAATTCCTCTGAAACCGTAGCGTACGTGACTATTTAGGTTCTAAGGTGTGAAGGTGAATGCCCTGCGGACGGCGAGCGGTGCGATGGTAGAAAGGGGCCATGGGCATCAGGTTGAAAAGTTCTTAGGAGCACAACCCATTATACAAGCCATAGGACACTCACAAGGAGGCAAAGTTTCTTCTTAAACTTAACGGTTCAATATCGCTCGTGAGTTTGGGATCATCCACGATTCGCACAGCACGTCTCTGAAGCAATTCAAAAGGCCCAAGCTGGTATCCAGGTGCTCCCGCCCAGAGGTAACAGAAAACTCAGTGGGGACGGACTTGTGACTTATATCATAGAAGTCTCTGTCCAGAGGTGACGTATCGCTTCGCTCAATTGAGCACAGCTTTTTAGATGCCAGCCTGGCTTTGTCTTCTACGTACGTAGCTCCGAAACTAGATGTCGCTGGAAATGTTGTCGGCACCAAGGATCCCAATAACTCTCTGAGATGGAGAGGGCTTTGTCTTGGAATAGGCAAAAGTGAATGGGTTGTTTTTTCGTAGTGCACGCATATACTTGTGTCTTGGTGGGGTTGAACTGGACCAGATTATTCTGGCTATTACTCACGCCTTTTTTGAAGACTTCCATGCTGTAGACCTTTGGTAATACCTCGGCAGGCTCAGCTAAGAGATCGCAATGGCTCCAAGGTGTGGGGATGTGCTCGAAAGCGAGAGGTGCGATGATGATAGGTAGCCGCGGGCAACATGTCATACATAGGCTTCGCTCAGGGAATGCCAAAACAATCAATTAGGAGCTACCCGCATCCAGCGGACCCACGCGACCTTAATCAGGTCATCAGCCCACCTCAAGCCTCAGCAACCTTATGCGGGCATTCCTACGCCACGTCATCCGGTACGTGGTCGCCACTCGAGAACTCGCTTGCCCCACCGATCATCGGTTCTCCAGGCAACACAGCCCGCACCTGCCACTTTAGTTTGGCAAGCTTTCAGGCTATATCGGTTACTTTGATTCCTCAGTGGGTATCGTAATTATCGTAATTTTTTAGATCTCGCAGACCCTGACCCTCCTTTTTTGGAGCCATAGGTCATAAATGGCAACACGCACTGGTCAGACTTTAAGTATTGACGAGAGGATAATCGATACACGACGAAAAGATATTGCGTCTCCCGAACGCCACCCAGCCGAGTCATTTTTGACAATTGATCTCCTTCTCGAAACTGCACCTGCCCAACTGAACCGTTTGTCCTAGGCTCAGGGACAGTACACAAATTTGTCGACGACTTTGAGCGTACTCTCTGATATTAACTGGAGTACGTACGAGATACATGGACGTTAGTTATGATCTTCGTTTGTTCCATGTTCATCTTAGGACCAACTTCTTCAGAGGCCCACCTTAGATCATCGAGTACTTAAGTTACCCATGGTCTCAGTTTTGAAGAAGAACAACCAAACTCCTGTCCCATGCCTTTCAGAATGACTGAATCGAACAGCTTCTAAACTAGATATAAAATTAACTAAAATAATATTTTGATTTTGAATTTTAACAGATCACAATCAGCCAGCTTCGAAAGACTAATTAGAATTCACGATCCGAAAGTAGGTACAATTTTGTAAGTTTCGGCACGACCTAAAGGTTCGGCACTTTTTGGCCGAAACCGAACCTTCGGCCAAAATATGATTTTAGGCCGAAACCTGCCGAAACCGAAACCGAAACCGAAACTTCGGTCGGACACTAATCCTACTTAAACTTTCCATACTCTTGAACTTAATTATAAAACACTATCTTTTGCCCGCAACTTCGTCCGCGTAGAACTCGTTCTCGCTTCGCGGAGACGGTACGACATGAGAAAACTGTCAGCTGTCAATGTCACCCGATATCAATGCAGAACTGTCCCACTTCTGCGCATAATATTACTACTGCGCAAACGTAATACTGACAGTATTTTGTCAAGTGAGAAAATCCCACATCAGTAAGCTTATGTCAGACAACAAAATACCTATGACATATCGATCCCGCGCCGCCAAGTCAGGAAGTCGCCTTAGAATTATTTGTTTTCCCATACATTTTTTCTCAAGCTGAGATGGTAGGACGGCGTCGAAAAGGACACCAGGACCTTAGGGGTTTTGCTTATTTCGGAAAATCAAATGTACCGATTCTAGACGAATGAATCCAGTCAAAAAATAACAATTATAATGATAGAAGTTTCGCTACGCAGTTCTACCGTAAAACGTAGTCCCAACAGAGAGAGTTCTTCGAACCAAGAGCTTTGCATCATCCTTCATAATGCGCATTTCTAAGGTTTTGAATTCTCTGCCGGCATCTGTATTTCAGAGTTCATATATGTAACCTGGACCTTTTTAAGGCACGAGTGAATAGGCATCTTCTGGGTGAGCTCGCTTCATCTTCGGCCTCATCTTTGCCCCCTGGCTAGATGCAGGCCAAGAGCAATCCCATTTTTAATTTTTTAAAAATGTAAGTATTATGGCCAAAGGCCCTAAGCAGACCTGTAAGACATACGGGCCTATCATTCCAACAGAGCAGGCACCTTATGCAATTTATGGAGACCGAAGACCGAGCGTCCCAACAGAGCGGGTTGTTTACGTAATGATGATGGCCGAAAATGCGAAGCAGAACGGCAACAAATGCGATAACGAAAGCCGATCATTCACACACAGCGGCTCGAGGCTCTGTTGGGCCTTATATGAAAGGCCGAACAGAGCGGACTTTTCATATAAGGCTGAGGTCCGAAGGCACGATGGGCGTGCCAAGTCAAGCCAAGAGTTTTATATGCGATAAGGAAGGCGTGGTGGAGGGCGGCAAGGCACGCGAGGCTGACGCCAGAGCGTAGTTATACACACTATATATATAATAATAATAATATATTGGGGGACAATCTTACACAAATCGACCTAGTCCCAAACTAAGCAAAGCTTGCACTATGGGCACTAGACGACGATATACATACTTATATAGATAAATACATACTTAAATACATAGAAAACATCCAAGACCCAAGAACAAATATCCGTGAAAATTGCACAAATAAATGCCCTGGCCGGGATTCGAACCCGGGACCTCTAGCTTCGGAGGCAGAGTCACTACCAACTAGGCTAAACAGGTCGTCAAAATATAGGTTATTTAGGACGACATAATGTGTGTATCTTTTTTTCTTTATCTTTCTATTCATGTGGTAACATCAGGCCTCACACATCTTGACAGATGATTTAAATAGCGTCTGCACGCGAGAGGCAACACGTCTCGTGACTATAAAAGCCTATCCGGGATCGACATTTGCGACCACATTTGTGGCACGCGAATTAAGGGACCGTAATATCGGTATACTCTTGATGGTCATGACGTACATCTTGCTGGAAAGTGTTCCTTTAGAGGTAGTCATAAGTTCTGCTACTTGGGGTCAACCGTGTCGAGCAACCTCTCCCTCGATGGAGAGGACGGCGTCCGCATCGGCAGGGCGGCTACGACATTCGGCAGGCTGCACACAAGAGTGTGGGACAATAATCACCTTACAACTAAGACCAAGATGATTGTTTACCAAACTCGGGTCTTGAGCACACTTTTGTATGGAGCCGAAACCTGGACGTCATACGCAAAGCAAGAACGACGACAAAACACCATCCACATGCGCTGTCTTCGGAGTATTCTTAAAATTACATGGAAGGATAAGGTTACTAACGAAAGAGTGCTGAAGATTGCACAGCTCCGCAGCATCACCGCCCTGCTGAAACAGAGGCGTTTGCGGTGGCTTGGGCATGTGCAACGCATGGACGCCTCTCGTTTGCCCAGGCAGATTATGTTGAGCCAAATTGCATTCGGAAAGCGCAATGTGGGACGTTCCATGTTCCGCTTCAAGGACTGCGTGAAACGCGACATGGTTGCATTCAACATCGATTGCAGCACTTGGGAAGATCTCGCTGGGAATCGCGATGAGTGGAGAAATACTATCGCAAAAGGCCGCGAAGTCTACGATAACACCTGGTTCCAAAATCTAGCCCACAAGCGTGTTATGTGGTATAAGTGAATGAATATTAAGTAATCGGCAAAAGTAATAGGATTACAAAGTTACATATGTAGATTTTACATCTAGGAAACGGGGCCGATATTTGGGTTCAGGGTCGCAGTTAGGTACTTAAAGGGCTAAGCGCTAATAGCTTTCAAATTTTGAAGACACCGTGGCGGCTGGCGCGCACACTATACAGCGCCCCGGCGCAGCGCTAGCGTTTACTTTTTTCTCAGTTTTTATCTTAAGATTTCACAAATTTTGAATGTGAATGTTTTTCTTTATCGTCTAGTATGTGCTTACCAATTTTCAAACCTGTAACTCATGGATTATATGAGTTCCCATACAAAATTCAACCCCTCTTTTTACCCCCTTTTAACCCAAATCTGCATGTGCATAACAATTTTTATAGCCTAAAACCCGACCGGGGATTTTCACGACAGATTAGTAAAGGTTGCATCAAAATCCGTTCAGCCGTTTTCACGTGATACGCGGTCAAGTAAACAGACAAACAGATAAACAGACAAAAATTCTAAAAACTGTTGTAACGTGTTCTGTTATCGATTTTAAGTATCCCCAGCCAATTTTTTTTTCAAATATCTTCATTTTACAGACTCTCGACCCTCTTCAGCTTTATTATATGTATAGATAGATTTTCATGTGGGAGATTTAGCGCCTAGCGAAATAATATTTTGCTCATATTTGGAGCAGGAACTGGCGAAGAAGTGCCTACCCCTACCTTAAAGATAACCGCAGTCATATTAACAACACATTTACCTGCTCTGTATGTAGGTATGTGATGTTGTGTTCTTGGTGGCAAATAAGCTTACGACCGGTAGAAAAGCTTATTTGCCACCAAGAACACATGCTACGGATCCATACACGTAGCATGTATGAATGCTTGCGACTCTAGAAAATCACAAGCAAATTGCCTACCCCTTATTAACTCGCGGGTTTGTTGTGCTGATATAGACATATGAAGGTACCTCACTCTCAACAGCGCATCCTGGGGAGCTCTGCCTACTGCCTTACCTTACTTACAAAAATAAGCATTAAAATACAATAGATAATTAATTTTCTAGCAACAGGAATGGCTGGTTTGAGCATTCTTCATTTGTTACCAGCTGTATTTCATTTCCCGAGAATCAAGTGAAATAAGATATAAAAGGCTTTATAAGTACATCGTACAGTTTAATTGCAAGACGTTAATCTAAACATTATTATTATCAATCTAATGTTACAGCGGCTCTAAACGTCAAATGCTCTCAACAAAGACTGTTTACCTTGTGACTTTAATGATTCCAAGGGGGTGATTCCTTTTGATTAATTTCTTTTTTTTATCTGCGAAACGGTACGAAAGAAAAACATGCACAAATGACGATTTATTACAAAATCAATCATAAAGTCAAATAGTGACATAAAAAGTCAAAGCAATGACAGAGAAGGTAAATACCCGAAATGTTTTAGATACAATTAAAATCCTGGCCTTAAAAGTTGAAGATCTGTGTTCTCCCCGCAAACTGGTTTTCTACGAGAAGGCGCCTACCTGATTTTTCGGAGCGGAGGCTGTACGATATGAGAAAACTGTCAGCGGTCAGTGTCAGCTGTCGATCGAGTCAGTATCACCTTTTTACTGCATCCATCCCTCAATTTCAAAGAGTGCTTCCTGACTGGCGTGGGATGCGTGGGAGCAGGATGATACAAATGCCCGTTTCTGCACATGACATTACTACTTAGTATCTCGTCAAATGAAAAGAAACCTTTGCAACATGAGCTTACTTCACGTCAAATAACAAAATCACTGAATAATTAGTAGTACTTAAGTACAAAATTCCACATATCGATCCTGCCCCGCCAAGTCAGAAACTCGCCTAATGCCGCGCGCGACGATACTTATGTTTGGTTTTTTAAGTATGCCTATAAATTATACACGTAATTAATAAATAAAAACACAATATTTGTTCATTATAATTGAGGATCGCGAATAGGGTGGTCCACTATTGTATGAAAAAAAAAAATATTTTGTTTTTTTTGCTCCACAAGTCTCTTCTTGTTCGAATGATAACAAAAATGATATATACCAAAATTTAGCTTTCTAGTGCAACGTTCTAAACGTTGATTTGCTATGATTTGCAAGATAAATCATTTAAGTAAATACTACCTGCACTGTCAATTTTAAATATAATCTCAAACGCGTAGGTGTCATTAAGTAGTAACGTATTTTCTATTCACTTGCGTAATAATATAGGTAGTCAAAGGGGATGATACATAGATACATCTATATTGATTTACCTACGTAAATAATTGCATAGTTCAACATTTATCATTCAGCATAGGAAAAAATACCCAGTCGCTTCTATAGGTAAATCTAACATCCTGAAAATGAATTCCGGAGATAAGGAGTGAAGTTAATCAATAACTATTAAAATAAATAGCATAATTTAATGTAACTTTACGTTTATTGCATTTAAATTTGTCCTATTAAAAGAGTTGTCTACAATTTTGATCAATTGAAGACAACACATACCAGCGCTTCCTTTGTTACAAGACTTTTCCAAGCTCTCGGCGGAACTCGTTTGAATGTGACTTGGGTAAAAATTAGTTGTATTTAGGTATATATGTATCTAGGGCAGTAAAAGAAAAAAGTGCTCGTCTCCGAGGATTTATGTTGATAACATTTCAGACTGCTTAGACTATACAATAGTTAAGCGTTTGATAGAAATATATTACGTTCGCCATTCTGAAATAGCTTTTAAGAAAGACATGGCGGACTTAGGTCACTCAGGAGAATTAGCGCAACTGGATATCTAATCGCGTCGCATGGCACGGAGACGCGCATTTTTTATTCTGATTGTACAAATTAGAAACAGGGAGACAGATTTACTCGTATCCCGTGGCAGGCCTCAGTTGTGCTAGTCCCGATGGGTTTCAGTTACTTACCTCCTCATGTACTGGAACTTGATGACTATGAAGATGAGCAGGGTGTTCGACGACAAGGAAGCCGTGAGCACGGCAACATACAGGGCGATGATCACGACATCAGGACGGTAGAACACGTCTAGGTCAGTGGGCGGCGCCCACACTTCACTCTCGTTCATGTCAATTGGCAAGGACGCGTTAAAAGTCTTTAGCGGCATTTTTGGCTTAAATTTAACACTGTTTCACCAAAGCACTGTATTTAGTTCATGTCTTTTACAAGCTGCAGTTTTAGTTCATATAGAAATGTATGTGAAATAGTACTTTATATTCCTGGAGTTCGATTAGTATCATCGCTCATTCTTCAGATAGGATAACGTCACTGTACCGTTTATCTATTCATGAATAATGGCGTTTTGGTCGCAAGCTGGAACAAGCAAAGTAATAAAAATGCGTGAGAATATTTTATTTAGTTTTCGGCCGTTGTTTATTCATTAGACGAGTAACGTAAACTTTGATCTTTTACGACAGTCAGTGTGAAAAGCCGCAGACGAATTGGAAATAGTAAAGTCACGGAATATAGAATCAGTGTGTTTTTACTTCAATAAACGATGAGGCTAGATCATTAAAATTTCAATAAAATGAAACATATATACGAGTATGTCAGTTGTCAGCTTGTTATTGTCCACTACCAATTCGAGTACGCAACTCATCCACGTGTAGAAGCTTGGGCTTATTCAGATTTATTTAAAATGACCGACGAACGATCTAGCTGGCAGGTGGCCGACGATGCCATTGCCTACTAGAGGCCAATATGTTAATGTTTTGGTCACTCTGGCAAAAGCAATTACATATTTGCGGCACTTGCAGTAGACACGTTCGGGCCATGATCGTCTGACACTAAAGGCATAATGAGAGATCTGTCTAAAAAAATATTCAGTTTGTCTGGCGACCTAAGGGCAGGTTCCTACTTCGCCCAAAGGCGGCATGCATGGCAATACCGCAGGGAAATGCGGCCAGCGTGCTGGGGACAATGCCCCGGGCTAGTTTAAGTTTTATAGAATCTATTTAATGTAATTATTTGTTTGTTGACGTATGAATTACAAATAAATTTATCTCTGGCAAAATCTCCTGTCCAAACTGTCCAAGTCCACTTGATTTTAGTAATGACTTGTCTGACGCAATTATTGATGTTTTCGTTTGTTTGTTATGGCATCAACCATTGTCAAATAGGCTGATTTCATTTCTGTTGATTATGTTTCCTAAAGGGCATGCCGGGCGTGATGTGTTGTTCGTTAATTGACCGAGTGAAACGAAGGTCCCGTCTCAGTTGCGGCAAAAAAGCTTTCGTATGTCCGTCTGTTCTTATCTACAGGTCGCATTTTACAACCGATTCTCGTGAAATTTTGTGAGCAGGTTTGATTATTTAATAGACTTTTTTGTCCAGTCTATTTGGGAAATTTTGCGAAGACGAAACAAAATTCGCGAGGTCTACAAGGTCACAGAGCCACTAATCATGAAAGAGGCCAAATAACATTTTAAAGGTAATAACTCCTTTTTGTCTTGTTTTATTTGTCTTGTTCCACAAAGGGACATTATTTTCCTAAATATCGCTTTTCTATTATGCCAATAATAAATTTATAGATATATCATTTATTATGGTTTTTATATATTAGGTATACATATACTGGCGCAATTTCATGCCGTCAACGGGATAAATTTATCATCTCGAATCGAGTCCGATATTTTTTAGGGTTCCGTAGCCAAATGGCAAAAAACGGAACCCTTATGGATTCGTCATGTCAGTCTGTCTTTCCATCCGTATGTCACAGCCGATTTACTCGGGGAATATATGACCACTACAATTATGAAATTGGGTGTGAAGGTGTATGTTACGAACCGCTATATAAATATGATGTAAAATTAGGAAAAAACTATTAAACTGAGGGACGAATAATTTTTTTTCAATGTACATAGGCGTGTGGTAAAAAAAATTCATTTAAGTCAACCGTTGGTGAGATATTCGCTGTCAAAGTCCTAAAATTTTTCTCTAATTTCTAAACTACAAAGTTCAAAATTCTGAAAAAAATCAAGATAATGTACATTAATAAATTCTTCCAATGATTTTTGGTTTAAATAAGACAGGTCTAACGGTTTTTGAGTTATTTCTGAAAAACTGTCTTGCCCAAACAAAAGGACGTAAGTTTCCTATGTAGTCGGGGAAAGAAAAATTTTTACTCACATTAAAACCTACAGTTTTGGAAGCTTTTTCTATTCATTAAATAAGGTCTTCAGATTATCATCGTGCGTTTATCCCCAGTGCAGCAATTGAGCATTTCAGTAAATTGAAGATATTAATGTCAGTCACTGGGGCAATGTGTTCACTAATTCCTACACTCGGGATTATTTATCAATTATATATATTCAAATAAGTTATGACTAATGATAAAATTATCCCGTTTGTTCATCGAGTTTATCAAAATAAACTCAGCTTTCTGATTTTTTTTCTATAATTGCTATAAATGGATCTTACAAATTCATACAGAATTCGAAAATTTGGTAGTTGGCTACAAATATGAATCTAAACATATTAGTAATTTTTCACCAAGGTGACTTAGTTGGATCTATTTATTACGATGAATTTTGGTTTTTATTTGCTTATACTATATTTGCATTAAAACCTACGTTCGAGATTAAAATATTTCTTCAATTGTCTGTTTATTTAACACGCGTACTCAAAAATCTCTGAAAAATATCAAGTGCTTCAAGAGTAATCGAAATAAACAGCGAATCATTTGCGGCTCACTTTTTAAAAACACCGCTTTCGCGCGAATTTGCCTACTATTATGTGTCTAGCCTATGCCGTCTATATTGGTGCGACGCGTTCCGATGATGTGAGTGAAAAGAAGAGGTATACTTTCGTTGTAAGTACGAGTATACCGCGCGCGCGCGGCGCGTCCGGCCGGCGTCGGACGACAGTGTTGGTAATAACAAGGTATATAGTCGTTGCATTTGTTTTACATTTATAAACATTGCGCAAAAAAATGTAGCATAATTTTGAGAGTGATTATAATTAAGTATTTATGTAACTAACATAAAAGCAACAATAGGCGTTAATGTTAACAGTGTCACATAAATTAAAACACATGGTATATGTTTTATAAAACCGGCCAAGTGTGAGTCGGACTCGCACACGAAGGGTTCCGTACTATTATATATACAACATTAGAAACTTTATTATAACCTTTTTTAATTTAATTTAAATAATAATATATTTTATCAGTAATAAATAATATCAAATAGAATTTTGGTCAAGTGCGAGTCGGATTTTAGTTTTCCCATACATTTTGAGACCCAGCGCCTGATGAATACAACGAGCAACTTTTTGTATTTTTTTTTGGATGGGAGCTCCCTTAAATATTTATTTTATTTTGGCTTTAGTATTTGTTGTTGTAGCGGCAACAGAAATACATCATCTGTGAAAATTTCAACTGTCTAACTATCACGGTTCATGAGATACAGCCTGGTGACAGACGGACAGACATAGAGACAAACGGACGGACAGGCGGAGTCTGAGTAATAAGGTCCCGTTTTACGCCCCCTTTGGGTACGGAACCCTAAAAAAATACAAAAAGTAACAAAATGCAAAGTAGCAAAATTCCAACGGAATAGGTACCTTCCGTTGGAATTTTGCTACTTTGCATTTTTCATATGTACCAGAAATATCGTAATTGTTAAAACTCCTGTATTATTATGTGTGTCAATGATATTCGTAACTATACTTTTATATAAATTATGTTTAAATCGGTTTATCTTCCTCATCATCAAACTTAAAGTAATTTTTAAATGTGATGATAAACCAATGTAATGGCGCCTTTAGGTTACCTTTATGGTCAGTTCTTTATGTAAGAGTGTGTTATGTAAAAAACTGACCAGAAGTGCTACATACGTTTCATAAAAGTTTCATAAAAGCTTTACATAGCTACATAAAAGTGACGAAAACAATTCCCAAAGGAATACAAACTCATAACTTGAGACATCCCAATGAATATAATTATTTTCATATTTATTTATATATGTAGGAATGTATCCATTTATGTTAATTAGTATGATTTATGTATGTGTGCTTTAATATTTACGTGATTGTATATAAATTTGAATTCAGTAATTTTTTTGTTTGCCACCCACTTTTAATACGTTTGTTGCTATTTTTGCGGTAGGTTGTCTGGAAGAGATTGCTCTTTACCAATAAGACTGCCTGTTGTTTACCTCTAGTTTTAAGTTTTATACGAGAAAGAAAGAGTTTTTATGTTGTATTATATTGAATATATTCTTTTATTATTTCATACGATTCATGCACGAGACCTAAATCATACACCAGACATAACATTTTCAAGATATATATAATTTGTATACATTATAAAACAAACCTGCAATTGCTAAAAAGGGCACAGAAAAATAATTTTCATGTGCTCTGCCTATCCCTTTTGGGAATATAGGCGTGAGTTTATGTATGTATAAAACAAATGAATGCAAAGTAAGCTTTAAAATTACCAAATAATACTGTGTTACATAAACTGGATACACTCATGAACGTTCACTTCAAATGTTGGTATACAAGTTATTATGGTCAACAGCAGGTAGGGTATCCATAGATATACTAATAAGAAAACAGTGTTGCCAATTGAATAAAAACAATGTTTAAATATTTGAGTTTATGTAACGAAATTTGGGACACGAAATCTCTTCTCGAGCGTTGAAGAGAGCGCGTATATTAAACATAGTGATTTGTATAAGGATATTATAGTTAATGTTTAATAAATGATCAATCAATCATATTTGGTTTTTACATCTGCAATTATTATGTTGTAAAGGCATGAAATAATGCTTTTAACCACACTAAACGCACCATTTTCACATGTTTACCTTGGATAGGAGTGTACAAAGTTGAACTTTATCCGAATCCAGCTAAAGTAATTAATTAGGTTTCGAAATAACTATTGAAAAGCTTTCATTTGATGAGGTGTAAGTTTGTTTGCTTCTCGGGTCTTACTATAAGCATGAGAGGTAAAAATAACTTATTTTTATGCCGCAGCATGAACCAATATGAATTACCTGTATTTTTCTAATATACCTGCCATACAGGTTCCGCTGATTTGCGGGCAAGGCCCAAAAATTGGACTTTACATACAAATATTTAGTCGTTTACGGGCGGTCAAAACGAGTGGACACTGCTTCGTCATGTTTATGATGAATGTAAAATTAAGTTTGCATTATACATTTAATCTATGCTATAAAGCTGTGTGTGTGGTCTTCTTTTCGTTGTAATGTCATAAAATTACAATTTTTGTATCGATTTGGAGTGCAGTGTGAGGGTCGGTATTATATGACGTATGTAACGTTTTGTGCCGATTTCTGATGTAGCGTTACTTATTAGTGGTATAAGGTCAATTCCACATTGGTCAACAAAAATTAAAACCTTTTTTAAGGGTTCCGTACTTCCGTAGTCAAGCAGAAACCCGTATAGTTTCGCCATGTCCGTCTGTCTATTTGTCTGTTTGAGGCTTTGCCCTGTGATTGTTAGTGCTAGAAAGCTGCAATTTAGCATCGATATATAAAACTGGCGCAGGACCGGTCATTGTGGAAGTCTTTGGGGGAGGCCTATGTCCAGCAGTGGACGTCATTCGGCTGAAATGATGATGATGATATAAAACTGACAACGTGGTAAAATAAAATCTAAAAAATATATATTTTAAGGGTTTCCTACACGTAAAGTGGGGATGATTTTTTTTGCTTCAAGCCTACGGTGTAGGGTGTTTTTGGATGGTAAGTGGTCGCATAATTTCGTATAGTGAAAGTTTTACTTACCTTGTCTACATCACCATCGACTATTAGGCATATTTTATATGGGTTATTTTTTGATGATAAATAATCAAATATACATGGTAAATACCCCGTTCTTAACAATATTCTAGTGTGACCTTGTTAGCTCAAAATCTTGAATCAAATATATGTATTAGCTTTTACCTTAAGTACTTATATGTTACTTTTATGTAATTGTTACAAAAAAGTTATAATGCTGCTTTTATGTGAATTGGGCCGATTTTTAGGGTTTGCCCTTGTAATTGATCATTTTGAGCCGACATTGTTAAGTGTAAGAGGTAAGACATTGATGATTAGTTATAAACAATAAAACAATTTGAGTTAATAAAATCTCGTACTTGCGATTTAATTCGTTTAAATTGTTATATTTGGGTCGTTATTAATAGAAATTTACATAGTTAAGGGCTTTAATTAAAACCAAACTTAACTGATTCCTTCGTTGAGTTACCCATATATTTTGTAGGTATGATCCACTTCCGTTACAAAAAGGACGCAATCGTAATTTTGTTTTCTCTAAGCTTTTAAATATTTTTAAAGGCTTAACCATTAATGAGTATCAGTCGCAGAAATAGTAGACAACATTACAATAAAAGGTGAAATAAAAAACCGCATCCGTAACTCCGTAACACTACTAAATTAATTTTATTTACTACTAAATTTATATATAATTAATGTATTTTCTACCCTGTAACTTTAGGTTTGTAGGTAACAACATTTATTGACACTCCCCGGTACTGACTAAAATAATTGACTTGGTTTAACATTACATCTCAATACTTTTTTGTAGTAAATAGGTATAAGAATCTTTCTCCATCTTTTCACATGTAGGTAAATAATGTTTTTGATGTGATGTGTACCCATACACCAAACGGGCTGAGCACTCTAGTTACATCTCATATGTTATACATTACAATCATTTGTAATTGTATTAAACCGATTTGGTACATAATTAATAAAATTATTTAATAATTATTCACACCGCTTCCGACCGGATGGCGCCATTTTAATATGAGACGTATCTACTGGGCAAACGCTTGAAAACCCTTGTGCAGTCAGGTTAGAATCGTATCGTACCTAGGCTCTCCTTGCTAACGTTGTTGATACGCGCCCCTACGCCGATCAGGTTTATTTAGACAATCAATAATTTGGCAATTGTAGTAAATGCTCAGTGTGTTAACGAGGGATTATTTTATATTATGGTAGGTTTAATTTATAGCCATAAGGTGTATTAAAAAAAACTACTGTAGAATTAATGCGTCTGTACTAAAATCAGTTAAATTTGTTTAAAAAATAGTAATAATAAAATCCCCGGTGGTTTTCTTTTTTAGAATTGGGTAAAATAATTGTCCTGACAGTATAGTAAAAAATCACCAACTATTGAATTAATGTATAGCTGTTATTAATTTATTTCAATATTTTTATTATTATTTATATATGCTCTACGATATAAGAGGTGATTTTTTAAAATACTGTTTTTAATAATATGTTTGTCCCTTTAGACCAAAAATCACTAGTGTAGGATTTAATGTTTATATTTAATGAAAAATATAAACTTTAAATTTTTTTTTTCGGAAAAGCTCAATATATTTTTTGGGGAAAACCTTTGACTTATTATCCCAAAATAATGTTCTATCAGATTGCAAAACAATATACAGTGTAGGATTTAATGTGCAATTCTCGAACAACTGAAAGTTTCTTTCCCGGACTAATGAAGATACGACCATTTATGATTTCATGTATTGTATAGTGGTTTTAAATGTAGAATGTAGATTAGAGGGTGTCGGTGCGGAACCCTTCTTTGTGCGTGTTCGGTTTGGCCGGTTTTTTCTATATTAAGTCGGCACAGAACACGCCCCCAAGCGGTCGACGAGACGTAAAGCCTTTTCTGCGTCATTCACTCAAACGGGTTAGTTGTCATAGACGCCAATCAGCTGGGAAAACTAGGACAATTGTAGTAGTATAATAGCTATAGTATACAGGGTGAAATTTTATTGACTGATCAAATTTTCCCAGTGGGTTCCTTAGCGAAAAATAAAAAGTAGGTGTCTTTCTTTCAGTATCTTTCAGTACTAAAATATTGAGACAGAGCAGCTGAAAGATATCCTGAAAAACCATGTGTTCGTGGATACCGCGGTGACGCATTTTGCGGGAGGTGTTTTTGCTTCAAGCCTATGGTATGGGGTGCTGTTGGATAGATATTTCAAAATGAAGTGAATAATTTCAGAAATAATCTCTACATAAGAAAAAAATGTACACATATACGCATGTTCATAGCAACTTACAGATAAGTCAATCTAAGATTTTTATTATTTATTTACTACAAAAAGAGGTCACGTAATTATTATTATTTAAGAGGTAAGAAAGTTATAGAAAGTATTTCTCGCAACAAAGCGGATACTGCTACAAACTCGTCCTTTAAAACGGCGTGACATCACAATACCAGGTCAAATAAGGAGATATATGCATCTGGTCGAACCAAAGGAGTAAGACTATGTAAAGACTGTATAGTATTTGACGCTCTTCGGTCTCTGCCTACCCGTGAGGGCGTGAGTAATGTGAGTAGATAGTAGTAATGTGATAGGTACATATTATATATAGGTACGTATCTACGTATGTACAATCGAGTTCATAGATATTTCTACGTTCCTCGACAATAAAGTTGTCGACAATAAAGTCAAGTATAGTTGATTACGCAGCGTGGCACTTACGTTAAATAGATCTAGAACTGTCATGTTGGGAGATAAACCAAACAGTTTTTATCATTGGCGCCAGTTAAGCTGGCCGCCAGCAGGAGGCGCGAGACTAATTTTAGTTTTCCAATATGTCTTGTCATTGTCAATGAATATGAAACAATGTTTTATTTTACTGTCTCACATTTACACATATTATATCAATCTTGGTTTAAATCCACGCCTAACCTAATAAGTTATGGGCCCAGTGTAACCACAGTGGTCACAGTATGCAAATAATTATCCTATATAAATAATAGGTAATTAGAAATTTAAACACGAATGCCTAAAAAATGTTCCCACGACAAGTTTTCTTTGAAATCTAACCTATTCAAAATACAGTCATAAATTTCTAATTTTATGGTACTTCTTTAATCTGGAGTGTGTTGACGTCTCGAGTTGCTAGCTGGGCGCAGACTTCAAGTGGATGGCTGTACTTGAAAAAAAATCCAATAACTTTAAAAACAAAAGAGCTTAAATTAACTGTAATAATATAGCACTTGCGTCTATTAGCTATATTATTGATTACGTGTGTAATTTTTGAATTAAAATGACGTAAGTTCATATGCATTATAGACAAATTGCTTCATTTGAGAATGCGTAGGAATTCATGTGGGATATGGTGTTAAAATAGTTCAGGCAGTCGGGGTTCGCGTTCCTTACGAAAAGGTCGATAATTCTAAAGAAATCTCTTTTCAATTAAATAATTTATTGATTAATATTAATATCTAGCGCACACGTTTCGCGGTTGTTAGTTTAAAATAGTGGTCCTGTAATATAATTTTAGTGCTATTTATAGATATTTTAGACATTTCTTAGTGAACAGATAAGTGATTTTAATAAGTAGGGAATTTTATAGTGACAATTGACATTGAACTCAGTGTGTAAAGACTTTAAGTGATTTGATTTTATTTGTTAATAATTATAAGTGTGTTAATTTGTATTTTTCTAATTAGAGTCAGTGCTAAGGAAGTACAATATAATGTATATATTTTTTATCCCTTTAGGTATCTCGTCGCGTCGGGTGAACTCGAGTGTTTTGATAGCTAGTATTAGGGTTCAATAGCTATTCAGCCACAAAATTGTTGGTGGGACTTTCTATGTAGTTTTGTTCCAATATACAAGGGTGTGTTAGGTAATTTCTGCATAATCACTGGGGCTGATGGAGTGTTCCAGAGAAGATTTATTAGGGACCACTAGGGTCAAAAAAAATTAACTCTATCTTCATATTATATTTTAGTATGTACTTGAATGAAAGTGGAATCAAAATACTTAGCTCTTGTTTTTATATGCATTATTTTAAATAAAACTGCATGAATTAAATGTTGATATTGCAAAGTAAATGATTTTTAGGAGAGAGTTATTATCACATACATCTCTTACGTTCACTAGCTCTTTCCAACACTTATGAAACTTTGTAATATCACGCATTTGATTGCTTTTGATTCTATTATTTGTGACAGGATAGTGAACTTACAATAAAAAACTATTACATATACACACACATTGTAATCCGTGGCATAGCCTGGATACAATGAACACACATTCGCGTACTCACCACATTACACTTACATACACAAGCTGACACACTACACGTTTAGTCTATTTTTTATACATGCATTTAGGTACACTCGGCAGAAGGTAACTTGGCTGACACTAGGTCCTGGGTTATTGATGTAGCTGAATCAGAGGCCTTACCTAAAGGTTCTAACGCGTTAGTCCTTTAGAAGCTAGGGTCCGTAACATTACACACTAGGTATACAACCAAGGCCTGAGTTATTTATGTGTTCTGTAACATTTCGCTCTGTCTATTCTGGGACGTACTCGCTCGATTATACGGACCTTTGGCATCTGCGTCAATTAGTGGAAGTAGAGTGACAATGCTATCCAATTTAAGGGATAGGCAGTACAGTGGATGTTATAGAGCATAAATAATATTCAGAGTACCTTGTACACATTCGACAACAATCACTATCTTTGTTACAGATAAATCGCGGCTGCATGACGTAGTAGGGAAGCGTAAATTCAGCAGCGCGTAGAGCTTAGCGTAAATTAAATAAAATAAATAAATTATTTGGCATTATGCGTAAAGTACATTTTTTAAGTGTGACAGATTGATGAGGAATGTGTAGGTGGGAAGGTTTGAATTTGATAGTAGATCAGGATTGATAGGTTGAACTCATCAAGGTTTTGCGAGATGGCGGGGGTGTAGGTGTGAAGGTGAGCCCCCTTAATATCAAAGACATAGCCTAGGTCTAGGTCCCATTTTCAAGACCTAAGGTCTAAATTCCCAAGGTCCCCTCGTAGTCGGGTTTTTCAGGGCATCGTTGTTATACACCGTGTTGGAGTTCGCATTATACTATAAAATTAGTAAAATTAAGTTAGAAATAAATGTATGTATTAGTGATAATAATAATTGTAACTTATTGTAATCAAATCAATTATGTTTGTTCGAGCTGATGCAGAAACGGGTGAGTCGCATGTTCACTTATGTAGATAGACTTTCATTGCTTTTCACGAATGCAGATTATTTGATTTAAATTTCCATGTTTATCTTATTGCGAATATTTTATATTTTCTTTCGTTTAATATCATTTGCGGATAATTTAATCAATTCCCGGTCATGATTTTCATGTATCGAAATTGATTATTGACAATAATTTTGTACGCGTTTTATTTCGTGATTTTGCGGCATTTTAATAACTGCGTTTACTGTGTTTTATTTTATTACAAGCAAAATTATGTTTTTATTATTTTAAACAGTTTTTTTATATTATGATTTTAACACAACGTGAAGGGTTCTAACCGTAATTATTTGAACTAGACGATCACTACAATTTATTTATGGCCAATTCATTAGATAATTATTTGAATAACATTTTAAATAGGTAGGGCTAGGAAGGCATTTACACCAGCACGCTTCCACTGCTTTTTTCGGTATAAAAAATGTCGTTTAGATCTATCCTACGTACGCTCGGAAACGTTACGTAATGATCCCTACTGTTCAAAGACGGTAGCAAATAATCTTACGGTCTACCTGATGGCAAGCGGACACCGTCACCTATGGGCTTGCGACTCCAGAAGAATCACACCCTTTATTTTGTCCGCACTCGATTGTACTATTTTCGAACTCGACTGTATGTGACATCACAAGCTACTTCGCTGTTAGCTTCGGAAATATATGGTTCAGAATGCTAAGTACTCCCACGCCTTAGCTGGAATTTAGCATATCCAAACAGAATGCACCTGGAACCGTTTGTTGTACTACTGCTAATATTGGCACTTTCCTGTGTTGCCGTCTCCGATTTGCAACCGATAGGGTACTGAGAATACTTCTGTTATTTAGTTTCAGTGCCATTTTATATTTAACAGTCGCTTTACGGTGAAGTGGTCTAATCCCAATAAGGTCTAGTATTCTCTCTGGGTTCGCAGGCAGTCTTTTTCGTAAAACGAATGCCTACGCAAAATCTTGCAATAAGTTGCCAAAGCGGAGCCCGGTCTCAGTGGAAAACCTAGAAGGATGATGATGAATTCCAGTCGCATGTGAAGGCTTAATATATTATGCAGCCTAATTGTAGCCGCAGCCATTTTCAGTCATTTGTAACCTAAAGGCCGAAGTCGGTTTTATAGCACAGTAAATAGTGATACATTTTTTATTCAAGTTGTCTAAATTACTTCCAATTGAAGTGCAGATGAAGAATTGGCCGTCAAAGTGGACGTTACTCGCTACTAAAAGGCGAATGTGCAGTTTATGGTCAGTCATCAATTTTAAAAATCTAACTTCGCAGGACCGCCCCGCACGACTACAAAGTCACATATACAAATCAGTAAATCCGACTCAAAGGTTAGCTGGAAGAGATCCCTTAAAGAGATAAGTTCACTTTTGTACAAACGTCTAAAATTAAGTTTATTTATCTTTTATGTACTTGATTTGTGCTATAAAGTGTTTCCTATTTCCTACTACTACTAATACTACGAGTACATACTTATAAATTACTTTATTTGTCGATTTCGAAAGTTTTAGAAAAGAACTATCAGCCATACAAAAGATGGTACAGGTCGTATAGTATGTATACTAATACAGCCAATTCAAGTCGTATTTTTCTGTAGAAAACGCGACGTTTCTGTACGTGTCTGAAATAAATTGCAGTTTTCAGTGGAAAAATACACATCCGATCCTGTTTAAAATAAAAACCGGCCAAGTGCATGTCGGGTCACGCACAAAGAAGGGTTCCGTACTGACGTCCGACACCTCCTAATCTACATTTAAAACCACTATACAATACATTGAATCAAAAAAAGACATATTTTCATAGGAAACTCACGGCACTTACTACACCCTTTTGTTTGGGCAAGAGAGTTTTCCAGCAGTAACTCGTAAACTGTTAAACCTATCTTGTTCAAACCAAAAATCGTTTGTATTATTTATTAATGTACATTATCTTGATTTTTTTCAGAATTTTAAACTTCATAGTTTGGAAATTAGAGGGGATGGACACACTTTTAACGACTTTGACAGCTAATATCTTACCAACGGATGACTTAAATAGAATAATTATTGAGAAACCTCAATGTCATTTTTGAAGACCTATCCATAGATACCCAACATGTTTATGCCCATAAAAAAAATTGAGTTTTTTGGCTACGGAACCCAAAAATAATCTGCGGGAGAGCATAAACATTTTGACGTTTTAAGGTAATTCTAAACTTAATTCCAAATAAGTCCCATTTATGAGAAAAGTACTATAATAGCCTCGACTGGAATGTCAATTGCAGGCTTTATATTAATGTAAGACATCAATTCACCAAGAGATGGCGCTGGCGTCGAGTTAGAACGCGCTAACGACATGTCGACGGAGAATCATGAGGACTGAGATGTAAAATAACGTTCGTTGTCTTTTGTTAGGCGCACGTATGTACTTGGTTGGCTGCATTCAAGCTATTGAACACCTTCCAATACGTTTGTGCATTAGGGCACTATTTAGGTCGCAGTACGGTGTCTCGTCCGAAACGCCTTCTGTTCCCTAAGCAGTATAGTGTTAATTGTCTCTAATAAACCTTCGCTATTTAATATACGCTGTTTTCGTCTACGAAAGTGTAACCACCCTCACAGTGGCGTCCAACTCGGGCTATAACGAACCGAAGTACGTGGTTTCACGAATTGGACGGAAGACGACGTATCCTATTAAAATACGCAAAGGAAAACAAGGACAGGACAAGATGAGCGTAAACCTAACACAGGAACAGTTCCAACAACTACTGGCGAGCATAAACAGTGGTCGGAAGGGCAGTATGACGTCATGCACGGCTTCCTACAATGGACGTAAGGATAGAGAGACGTTGGAAGCTTTCCTCACAGCTGTGCAAGTTTTTAAGAAGCTCGAAAATGTTAGTAATGACGACGCGCTGGCTGCATTACCTCTAATACTGCGAGACGATGCCGCGGTATGGTGGCAAGGCGTCAAAACCACCATTTCTACGTGGGAAAATTTTGAGGCTGCATTAAGGAATACGTTCGCACCGAAGAGGCCAGTATATGAAATTTATTTGGAGGCTTGTGGAACCAAGCAAGCACCAGGGATATCTACGGATGAATTTGTAACTAAGAAAAGGATGCTCTTCTCCGAACTGCCCAGGGAGGAACAACTTAACCCTAAACAACAATTACACATCACGTACGGCCTACTGAATCTTAGCATTAGGGAAAGGGTTCCTATAGAGAAGATTAAGGATTTTGATGACTTGCTTCAGCAGGCGCGCAGTGCAGAAGCCTTGTTGAAAGAGAAAGCAGGAAGGGAAGAAAGGGAAGAGAGATGCGAGAAAGCAACTGCAATCCCGACAGCCGGTCCTACCACCCAGGCGCGCACAAAGAAGGCAACGAGGTGTAATTTCTGCAAGAAACTGGGTCACGTCCTTGAGGAATGTCGTAAACGTAAGAAGACAATGGAAGGTGGCAAGGAACTAACAGATCCGGCTCCGTCAACATCCAGCGACATAAAGTTTTCCTGTTACGGCTGTGGTACACCGGGAGTCTATCGCAGTAACTGCAAACTCTGTGCCAACAAACCTACTGAGACGCCTGAGAAGAAAGGCAACCTGGGATTCTGTGCCATCAATGTACAATTGGATAAACAATCCCGACCCATGGTGTTTATCGAGGTTAATGGCATTAAGGGCAAGGCTTATGTGGATACTTGTGCCAAGATTAGCGTGGCATCGCATGAGCTGTACAACAGGTTAAAGGCTCGTGGGCAAACCTTCTATGAGGAGATGGCTACGGTAACCTTAGCAGATGGGCACTCAAAATATCAAAAAGTATTGACATTTGAGGCTGAAGTCGTCCTTTGTGGCCAACGTTTCAACACCCCTTTTATAGTACTGTTACAATCCGATGATAACCGAACGTTGCTAGGCATTGACTTTCTGCAAAAGGCTGGCATCATTCTGAATATAGCACAGTTTACATGGAGCTACATACAGCAACCACAACAGGAGTTTGAATTGTACCAAGAGAGATTTGTAATGTTTAAACAATCGGACGCGACAGTCACTCCTAGAATAGGCGTCGCTCCGATTGATATGGAACGTAAGAAAAGGCCGGCAAAAGGAGCACCCACAATAGAAAGAGCAGGGTCAAGAAAGGAGTCAGCTGCCTTACCTCCAAAAATTTACTGTCAGCAGAATAAACTCACATTCGACGGGTATTCACCTAGGACGGAGTACATGATGCGAGATGCCGTCCAGAACATCGAAGAAGCGGAAAACACTCTATCACTACATGAGACCACACTCTTTGATGACATCGGCCTGTGCGCTTTGGACGTAACAACCGGCATGGACGAGGCACAGATGCCACAGCTCGGTGAATTACTCGGGGAGTTCAAGGATATATTCGAACCGAATGGTAAGCCAGTAAATGGAGTCGAGCATGTTATCGATACACGGGACCACCCACCCATAGCGGTCCCTCCATATAGGATGTCCCCGACAAGGAAAGAAGTTCTGAGGACCGAAATCCAGAAAATGATAGCAGACGAAGTGATTGTACCCTGCACATCACCATGGGCAGCACCAGTGGTGATGGTTCCGAAACCTAATGGCAAGGTTAGAGTCTGCATAGATTACCGTAGATTGAACTCTATTACGGTACCCGACGTGTACCCAATCCCTCGCATCGATGACCTGCTCCATGAGGCCAAATCCACCACATACATGTCCACGTTAGATTTGAAGGCTGGATATTGGCAGATACGGGTACGAGAGTGTGATCAGGATAAAACGGCATTTATAACGCCGTTCGGCATCTACAAATTTAAGAGGATGCCGTTTGGCCTCCGCAACGCACCCTCAACCTTCCAGCGGTTGATAGACAGATTTCGAGTAAGCCTTAGTCATGTCAAGCTCCTGGCCTATTTGGACGACCTGATAATCTTCTCTCCAACGTTGCAACAGCACCTTTCGGACCTGAGGGATGTCTTCGCAAAGATGAGAGAGTATAACTTCGTCGTTAACAAAGACAAATGTCGCTTTGGGTGTACCAGCATCAAATATCTCGGCCACTTGATAACCCCGGAAGGTCTACAAGTAGATCCGGAGAAGGTTTCGGCTATCATTGATCGCCCTCCCCCGTCAAATGTGAAACACTTACTATCATTTCTGCAGACTTGTTCTTGGTACAGGCGATTCATAAAGAACTTCTCCAACATCGCCGAACCACTCACAAGGCTTACTAAGAAGAAAGCAGTATGGGTTTGGGGACCCGAGCAAGAGAAGGCGTATAAAACATTGAAGACCCATCTCACCTCAACCCCAATACTCAAGCAAGCAGACTATACCAAGGATTATGTAATCAAAACAGATGCGAGTAACTACGCCTTGGGGGCAGTGCTTGTGCAAGGTGAAGGTGAAGAGGAACACCCGATTGAATACGCGAGTAGGCTTCTGACACCACCAGAACGCAATTATTCGACAACCGAAAGAGAAGCACTGGCTGTGGTTTGGGCCACCAAGAAATTCGCAGGCTACATTGAAGGGACGCCCGTCACCGTCATTACGGATCACCAAGCTCTTCAATGGCTCATGAAGCTAAAATCCCCGACTGGTAGACTCGCTAGATGGGCCCTACAGTTACAGGCCCACGATATCAAGGTAAAATATGCGCCAGGACGAATAAACGTAGTGGCAGACACTCTATCGAGGCCACCGTGCACAGAGAGTACCCATATGGAATGCGGCGTGTGCATGATCACAGTAGATGTGCGCCCACGCAGCGCAGCCGAGGTAAGGTCAGAGCAGCTTAAAGATGAGAGGCTGAAGAAGATAATACAGGCGCTAGAAGATACTTGCGGTAGCGAAAATGCCCTGTACTGGTGCAGCAAAGGGTATCTCATGAACGACGGCCTTCTATACCGCCACAAATCGGAAACGGATCCGGAGGGAGCCCAACTAGTAGTACCTGAGCACGAATGGGCCAACGTTTTGGCAGTATATCATGACGACCCTAAAGCGGGGCACTATGGCGCAGACAAGACGTTTCAGGCTATATCTCGTAGATATTATTGGAATGGTATGCGGAAGTATATTGAGAGCTACGTGAAACTCTGTATTAAATGCCAACGCTACAAACCATCTAACCAGAAGCCTGCGGGACTCCTGCAAACTCACGCATTAGGTCAGCGGTTTGAAGTAATTTCCTTTGACCTTTTTGGACCCCTGCCTCCTTCCTCCGACGATAAAACCTGGATCTTCATCGTAGAGGATATTAATTCTCGTTGGGTAGAGCTCTTCGCCCTGCAGGATGCCACCGCGGAACGATGCGCCACAGTCCTAATAAATGAAATATTCCTCCGTTACGGCTTCCCGAGGAGAATGATCAGTGACAATGGGCCTCAATTTGTCAGCGCCATTATGCAACAAGTCTCCTTCTGCTTAAAGATTAAACATGCTTTCACGCCAGTTTATCACCCAGAAGCCAATCCTGTGGAAAGAAAGAACAGAGATCTGAAGACCCAGTTAGCAATTCTCGTTGGTCAACACCATCGGGAGTGGCCAGAACATCTACCAAGCATCCGATTTGCAATGAATACGGCCGTATGCAAATCAACTTCTCACACACCAGCCTTCTTGACTTTCGGTCGAGAATTGAAGACTTTCCATGATAACTACCATGACTTCCGACAAATCCTGCTCTCAGAAAATTTTATACCAGAAATAACCCCAAAGCTGCTGCAGCTGGCTAACACATTGGAGAGGGCGACAGAAGTACATGAGATAGAAGAAGAAAAGAGAAAACAGTTAGTGGATCAACACCGACAGGCCAGACCAGAATACACGGAAGGTGATATGGTTATGGTAGCGCTACATCCACTGAGCTACGCAAATAAAGGCATCAGCGCTAAGCTTGCTCCTCGAAGAGATGGGCCCTATCAGATCACCAAACAACACGGACCCACCTCATATGCAGTTGCAGACCCCTTGAATCCCGACTTGTGCCTGGGAATCTACCATGCTTCAGCGTTGACTCCTTATAACGGACCAACACAAGATCTACCTACTCCCGTCCAACCTCTACGAAAACGCGGCAGACCACGGAAGTCCAAAGCCCCACCTGCCCGCGGACGCGGCAGACCGAGGAAGCAATAAACCAGCCTCGCTGGGACATCTCGGGAACAAACGGGGGGGAGTGTAAGACATCAATTCACCAAGAGATGGCGCTGGCGTCGAGTTAGAACGCGCTAACGACATGTCGACGGAGAATCATGAGGACTGAGATGTAAAATAACGTTCGTTGTCTTTTGTTAGGCGCACGTATGTACTTGGTTGGCTGCATTCAAGCTATTGAACACCTTCCAATACGTTTGTGCATTAGGGCACTATTTAGGTCGCAGTACGGTGTCTCGTCCGAAACGCCTTCTGTTCCCTAAGCAGTATAGTGTTAATTGTCTCTAATAAACCTTCGCTATTTAATATACGCTGTTTTCGTCTACGAAAGTGTAACCACCCTCACATTAATAATTAAACGGACTCCCAAGGTCGTCCGTTTAAAACTAATACCTAATACTCAGCCTGCAATTGCCTCCTTCCAGGCCTCGACAATAATGTACTATTATTTTAATGTGTCTCCTCTTCGAGTGTAAAGTGATAAAATTACTAGAGCTCCTATGCTTTATCCCAGGTGGGTCATTCACCCTTCAAACCTAGACTTTGTCTCCTTGTGTTAGTTTTAGCATTCTTTAAAGTACATTTTATTAAACTGTTTATATCATAAAAAGTTTCTTAGTCTTGGCACCAACTGTCAGTAAGTTGCACAATTTTAAAAAAGTTTATCCAACGACCTTACATTTTATATCCAGGGCAATAGAGAGTGCATGTCTGTTTCAGAATGTAATAAGTAGCTAAATACTACTTAATGTACTAATTGTCTTAGTTTGGGTATATGTTTATTAGTAATTATAAGCAAAAGCTTAAGGATGTACTTGATGTAACGCAAAGCAATGTATTTGACGAACAGGAATAAATTGGATGTATTCCATTTTATTAACTGCAGACGCAAACGAGGGTGCTATAAATTTAACATCGTACGTGTGTACCATCGTTCCCAAAGCATCTAGTTCTAGCATCCATAGTCAAAAAAACTAAATCAGTTTGGGATTAGGCCCAATTAATCCAATCGCCATCGACCTCTTGTTGTACAACGTAGTTAATGGTTCCATGTATTGATGTCTTGGTGAGAAATGAAGAGTATTCGTATTCATTTGTACAGTTTTCATCGTCATGATCGTGTCAGCCGAAAGACGTCCACTGCTGCACATAGGCCTCCCCCAAAGAATTCCACAATGACCGGTCCTGCGCCACCCGCATCCGTCAGACTCATATATTTAACAGTTTTCATATCTATACCTATTTCACTGCGTTGGTCGATGAAGTCTAACACACCATTTCATGAGAGCAAGCGTCCCAAAAGGCGCCTTGTTTGGCGTCAAATATTATTTTTATACGCTACTAAAACGCGTAAAAAGGTCGTCGCAGTACCCAATAAAGTTAAGTGTTATTCGCTTTCGTACTGCGACGAATATTATTGGAAAAAACAACGAGGTTGTATAAGGATTTTTTTCTATTACACTCTTAACTCAAGCTCAATCGAAAAATGCCGCAATTTCAGGGTTCCCTACGGTTACCCAACAGATGCCTACGAGATCTTGTCACAGTAGCACCCCAAATAGGTAGCTATTTGTCTGGACTGAAAGTTGATTCTGAAAAGCGGCTTTAATGATTTCTATGAGTTTTACAATACAAGATTTACAGGGACGAAACTTAGATTTAAGTGCCAGGTCTCATTCCCAGGAAACTCCTTTTTCTCCGGGTTGTCGCTCAAGAGGCCGTGCAATGCTCTGTGTCCCAGTTTGAAAAACAAAGTTAAAAATAAGAATTCAAGAGTCGAATACTGTTACTATATATTTATTCGCTAACTTTTAAAATGACAATAAATAATATGTACCGGGTATTTAAAGTATAATGTATTAGTATCATATAAATAAATATCAATATCACACTTTCAAATATGGTTCTGTGGTACGAATACTCGTACGCAACCATCAGTGTGCAAGTCTGGCTGTCACTTGGTAAAATTATTTGACGTTTACTTCTATATACGTAACGAAATTTGATCCCCCACGGGACTTGATTGTTAATCTGGACCATGATCGAATACAAATAGAAGTTTCCATTGTATTTCACTCTCTTTATCGTTTTGATATTGGCAATTGTGGTTTCATAATAAAATTTGGGAATAATCTTTGAAAAAATGATGATGGATAGAACTGGAAGGTGTAATAAAAGTCTAAAATTGAAACGCTTCAGAAACTGAGGCCTTGACCTTCTTTCAATGAAGCTTTTGTTTTAGGCTCTATCCGGTACTCCATCCGCTATATTTGTGTCTTGGGCTTATCTTCTGCATTTTAATTTAAGGATAGAGATATAGGGATATATCACTCATATATTTATACTGGTATATAATATGCTTAGTACAGTCATTTCATTTTCACTAATATGTAAAATAGGTAAATTTGGAAATCATTTATAATGTCACAGCATTTAAAAATCACTTAAATTTTAGCTTTGTAGGTCGGCCATGTCTTGCAATTTTTGTAATTAATGTAGAGACAAAACCGTATAAAATATCAGTCATTAAAAAATAATTACTTTATAAATAGTACAATCTTTATAATTGTTAAATTGCGCTCCTAAAAATTATCGTACGAAAAATAGAAAATGCATGCAGCTTCTATTATTATTTTATATATTTACTCCCGGACTGAAAGTATCAACATTTGTTTCAATTAGGCATCGTTATAGTAACGTTTGAAAATGAAATTAACATACAACACGCTACTATTATATAATTTAGTGCTATATCAAATTTTTACTTTACTGAACTTGATGCAATAAATAAAATAGAAATAATCATGCCTATAATGCCTACCTCTATCTCAGAACACAAAATAATCCTCTAACCTGAGACCGCTGTATCATTAAGCGTACGAAAACACGATCCACCTAAATGTTAAATCTCGTCGAAAACCTCACGGTATACCTATACGTACATCAGGCAGAAGTGGCAAACCATGTCTCGCTCAAGCCATTTAGATATTTAAGAGTCATCTTTTTCTGTCTTTTGTAAGTTTGAATGTTTGTTTGCGCTAAATATTTTTTCTTTTCATTTCTATACGAATTTTGTAGGTGGAGTAAGTATCTGTATTTCTGTTACCTTTTCACTTTTAAACCACTAATCCGATTAAAATTAAATGGAATGGCGATAGTCTGAGTTCCGGAAAAGGATAATACATTTTTTTTCAGGGAACCAGGGATAATTAGGATTACTCCTTTGAGGATTTTAATAGCAAGTATCCTTTAAGGCGATTAACGAGGTTTACGCGGGCGAAGCCGCGAGTAAAAGCTAGTAGATAATAATTTAAATGGATGATGGTGAGAGATATTTGGTTACAATACATTGATACCAAAGTACAATGTGACAATTTGAGTTACATCGACGTCGACGACTTATTATACTCGTACTGTACTTACGTAATTGAAATTTGCAAATCGATTTTCGCCCACTTCCATTAGTCATAACGATTTTTGCAAGTAGGTATACCGGTAGGAAAGATCGAATGCCACATAAACGGCAACTACGAGACAGGGTTACTGATAAGATTTATTTTTCTCTTAACAACAAACACAACCAAAATTACGGAAGGCCATAAAATCTAACAATTATCTTTTTTTTACCTTTAGTAAAACAAGTGATTTATCGTAAATCCATAGATGCAGGATTCATTGTTTGTAAAAATAAAGGAAAGATCCTTTACACAGAATGTGTTATTTCCAATGTCTAAGGTTGTTGCCATCCATGTAGCATTCGATCTTTCCACCCTGTATACAGCTGTAATTTATGTTGATGATAACACAGTACTCAAAGGTTAACTGGACGAGATCCCTTAAAGGGATAAGTTCATCATTGTACTGAACTTTTTCCTTTTGTAACTCTTATTATCTTAAAAAAAAGCATTTTATACTGTACTGTTTCTACAGTATAGAGAGGATATTTCTATATGTTAACTAATCCCCATCTCTATACCTGCGATTGTTAGAATTATCAGTGAAAATTTAATTTCATGTGCTTTGCCTACTTCTTTCAGGACTATTTCTGCATCTATATGCGTGTTTTGTTTGTATGTAACATAATAAATGTTTATTTCATCGATATGAATATCTAAACCGAGTCTTTCCTATACCACTACCAACCGCCGCTCGAGCGGTTTCTCAACGAACATTTTTACTGCCGTGCGTTTAGTATATAACATTTTAATTGCCCAAAGGCAGCTTTGAACTGCCTCGCATCAAAGTGCGATCGTATTTTATAATATTTGTATAATCTTTAAATATTATATCAGAAAAATATTTCCGTAGCAAATTATTGAAATACGAGTAAGCAAATTAACACGAGGCCGAGCAATTTGGACGTAAATTAGAGTCATATTGCCATAATTAGATTTAGGATGATAAATATATTTTTGGATTAAAAGCAATTACAGGGAATTTTGTCCGCTGGATGCGGGTGGCGCAGGACAGGTCATTGTGGAAGTCTTTAGGGGAGGCCTATGTCCAGCAGTGGACGTCTTTCGGCTGACATGATGATAACAGGGAATTTTTAAAGTTTTTTTGTATATTTATGGTACTTAAGAAAGGTATCACAAGTGCTGCGATTAAATTTGAAACCTGAAACCTCCAGATCGCGTTATAGAAATAAGACCCCTGAGTAAAAGTAGACTAGAACTACTAAAGTCAAATCTACTAGTCGCCACGCCGAACACCCAGGTAGAATCAAATGATCCGAATGATCAATTCAAAATGCTTCTGAATACAGTGTGTAACGAATTTAATAGGACTTGTAGTAAAAAGCGTATTAAAATAAACAATGACGAACGCTTCCATCAGTATGTTAGGGATTATTCCAAATTATTCAAAATAGTGTGCACAAAGGCAAAAGCAATGCACTTGAATAATAAAATAAAGTCCTCAGATAACAAAGCCAAGACTGTCTGGAAAATAATAAACACAGAGACTGGGCAGATAAATAATAAAGAGTCCACAATTACTTTGAAAATAGAGGATAATTTAATTACTAATGCACTAAAAGTAGACGATGAATTTAATAATTTCTTTTCCAAAATTCCAATAGTCACGACTCAAAGTTTGGCATCATCTACCACAATAGCAGAATCCCTTCTGAATGAGAACGTAAAATTAGAGTCACTAAATATTTTCAGATTTCATCATGTTTCTCCTCTTTATGTACTGAAGTCTTTTAAAATGTTAAAAATAAAGAGCACTGAGGACTTATGGGGAGTGTCAGTCATGGTATTGGAATCTATTCTCGAGGTCGTTGCACCCACTCTAGCACTCATTTTTAATAGTTGTGTAGACAATGGCATTTTTCCAGACTTAATGAAGTGTAGTAAAGTAGTTCCTATTTTCAAATCAGGTCATAGAGATAATCCTTCTGATTATCGTCCAGTTTCTATCCTACCAGCGTTTAGCAAAATATTCGAAAAAATAATGCTTACGCAATTGGTTTCTCATTTTAATTCACACAATATTTTGCACGCACAGCAGTTCGGTTTTACGAAAGGTAGATCAACTACTGATGCAGGTGCAAGTTTAATAAAATTAATTTTGCAGTCTTGGGAAGAGTTATATGACGCCATTGGAGTGTTCTGTGACCTTTCCAAGGCTTTTGATTGTGTAGATCATGGTACTTTAATTTGTAAGCTTAATTTCTATGGTATCAGAGGACATGCATTGGATCTTATGAAATCATATTTAACACAGAGAAATCAAAAGGTAGCGATAAATAAAACCCTTTCGTCAGAGACAGTGGTAGAGATAGGAGTACCTCAGGGGTCTATTCTAGGCCCTTTCCTGTTCCTTGTTTATGTAAATGATCTACCATATATGGTAAGCCGAAGATCAGGCATTGTAGGCCCTTTCCTGTTCCTTGTTTATGTAAATGATCTACCATATATGGTAAGCCGAAGATCAGGCATTGTAATGTTCGCAGACGACACCTCATTACTGTTCAAGGTAAATAGGAAAGATACTGAACTCATTGAACCAAATAATACCATTTCCATAATATCTGACTGGTTTGCTGCCAATAACTTAGTGTTGAATCCGAAAAAAACTAAATGTATGAAATTCTCTCTAGCGAACTCATCAAATAAAATTAGATACAAATATTAAAATTAATGGCCAAACATTAGAATTTGTTACGTCAACTGTATTCTTAGGTATTACATTGGACTCAAAATTGCAGTGGGGTTCCGATATAACAGCGATAGGAAGTAGGTTGAGCTCTGCTGCATTTGCAATCAGGAGAATAAGGCAGCTTACCAATGTGGCAACGGCACGGTTAGTTTACTTTGCTTATTTTAATAGTATAATTACTTATGGTCTTATCTTGTGGGGATCAGCTGCAGATATTGAAACTGTTTTTATTTTGCAAAAAAGGGCTATCCGGGCAACTTATACTTATAAGTATAACTTCGGGTCGCGTGACTCATTAAGAGAATTTTTCAAAGAAATAGATATTCTAACCCTGCCGTCCCTATACGTATTTGAAATAATAATGTATGTTAGGAAGAATTTGTGCAATTTCCCAACGAACGCTGATAAACCAATAGCCACCAGAAACGCTGGGAAAATGAAAATAACCTTCTATAGACTAGTAAAGGCGAAAAAGTCGTTCTTGGGAAATTGTATTAAATCCCTCTTTGCCTCGAACTGTACTTTGGACGACGATGGTAGCGCCGTACCTCCTGCTATCCCTTGGTGTGGATATTCTATGCCCGAAATTAGTTTTTCGCAAAGGGATGTCCGGAGGGAGCTGCTGTCCCTAAACATCCACAAGTCGAGTGGGCCGGACGGCATACCAGCAGTGGTGCTCAAACTTTGTGCTCCCGAGTTGTGTCCCGTACTAACGCGACTGTTCGCGCTCTCATACCACAAACGGCAAGTTCCGTCTTCATGGAAGACTGCCCTCGTGCACCCTGTGCCTAAAAAAGGGGATAGATCAGACCCATCGAATTACAGGCCTATCGCTATCACCTCCCTGCTCTCCAAGCTGATGGAGCGAGTCATCAACACAAAGCTCCTAAGATACCTAGAAGAACACGATTTGATCAGCGACCGTCAGTATGGCTTTCGCCACGGTCGCTCGACTGGTGACCTTCTAGTGTATCTTACTCACCGGTGGGCTTCTGCCATTGAGAGTCAGGGTGAGGCTTTAGCGGTCAGCTTGGACATAGCGAAGGCGTTCGATCGGGTCTGGCACCGAGGTCTTCTGTCGAAGCTACCATCCTATGGACTGCCTGAGGGTTTGTGCAAGTGGGTTGCCAGCTTTCTGTCCGGCAGATGCATAAGAGCCGTAGTAGATGGCAGTTGCTCCAAAAGCATGGACATTATCGCTGGCGTCCCACAAGGCTCCGTGCTATCCCCGACGCTGTTTTTGCTGCATATCAATGACATGCTATCTATTGACGGCATCCATTGTTATGCGGATGACAGCACCGGGGATGCTTATTACACGGGCCGTGCCAACATTCCTCGTTCCTGTGTGTTAGAGAGTCGTGAACAACTTGTGTCCGAAATTGAGAGCACTCTAGTCAGAGTCTCTGAGTGGGGCCAGGATAATCTGGTCCAGTTCAACCCCACCAAGACACAAGTATGCGCGTTCACTGCTAAAAAAAACCCCATTCACTGTAGCCCCGCGGTTCCAAGACGCAACCCTCTCCATCTCAGAGATGGGATCCTTGGTGTCGATATTTCCAGCGACGTCCAGTTTCGGAGCCATTTAGAAGGCAAAGCCAAGCTGGCATCTAAAAAGCTAGGTGTTCTCAATAGAGCGAAGCTATACTTCACCCCGGGACAAAGACTTCTTTTATACAAGTCGCAAGTCCGTCCCCATATGGAGTATTGCTGTCACCTCTGGGCGGGAGCACCTGGATACCAGCTTGGGCCTTTTGACTCGCTCCAGAGACGTGCTGTGCGAATCGTGGACGATCCCAAGCTCACGACCGATATTGAGCCGTTGAGTTTAAGGAGAAATTTTGCCTCCTTGTGCGTGTTCTATCGCCTATATAATGGGTTGTGCTCCGAAGAACTGTTCGACATGATGCCTACGGCCGCTTTCTACCATCGCACCGCTCGCCGTCGGCAGGGCATTCATGCTCACACCTTGGAACCTGAATGGTCGCGTACGGTGCGCTTTCAGAGGAATTTCCTCCCTCGGACGCTCCGATTGTGGAATGAGCTCCCTGCCGAGGTTTTCCCGTCGGACTACAGTATGGGGTTCTTCAAGAAAGGAGTGTATAAATTCTTAAAGGGTCGGCAACGCGCATGTGACACCCCTAGGAGTTGCAGGCGTCCATAGGCTGCGGTGACCACTTACCATCAGGCGGGCCGTACGCTTGTTTGCCACCGACGTAGTATAAAAAAAAAAAAAAAATATTCTACAATAAAATTCCAAAACACATTACTGAACTTAGCAATTCTAAATTAAAATCTGTAGTAAAACAAACACTTATTTCAAAAGCACATTATAAGGTAAACGATTACATCATGGACAGGGATGTTTGGCAGTGATAGTTTCCTGCACGGCTAATCTATCGCGAAAATAGGTTTTCTACTGTAGCTTGTTATTTTTGTAGTAACTGAGACTGTAATTTTATATTTAACTATACAATGTATATTGTTTTGAAAAAATGACACCTCACCGAGTTTCTTACGCTGGTTCTTCTCGTGGCAGAGGTTTATTTTTCCGAACCGGTGGTAGTTCATTGACGTTCATAGGTGCATGTAATATGCCTAATTTGAAGAATAAACTACTTTTACTTTTTACTTTACTTTTTTACTTTTGTCTTCTTTTTGTTAAACAATTCGTCTCATTGTATTGAGCCCAGTCAATATTAAAAGTGTTATGGTGCAACAGCTTTGAATGTATAGTACCTCCAAAGGCACGTGAGGCTTTTACTTCAATTGCAGATTGCAGAGCTGATTGGGCGGAATGATGTAATAAAGAAACTTTCTATTTAAAGTAAGCAGGATAAAGTGTTTTATTTAGAAGTTATATTAAAATCTTATTACATTCTAAACGGATATTACTGTAAATTATTGCAACACAGTATTCAATAACCGCCGGCGATATCTGTTTTTGACATTTGTTTGATGCGGAGAGCGTAAAGGATGAAATGATTATTTAGTTCAGTAAAGGATAAAATTCGACAAACCGTGTGCTTTGACCGTCACGAGTATCGGTTGGTAAAATAAATCCATCATGTCTTACCTGGAGATATCATCATCATCTGCATGTATAGGTAAACGTCTCACTGCTACTAAGCACAAACTTCCCCTATATATGTAGACGGATGATGACAATAATAATTATAAAATTAAAGTAAAGAAGAATCACTGACACGATGATGACATTAAACCCTATGCATGCCCCAAAACATACCAAATTATGTATTTTTGAATGATGAACTAATTGTCTGGACAAAGCAGAATGATTGAAATGTAACCGTACTTGTAAATAAGGGACGAATGCTTTACATTGGACATTGTCGTGCTGTCTGAAGAGGTTGCCAAAGTTCTTGTAATTTTGCCATGAAACGCGCCGGGCGGACCAGGCAGTAATACTTTACAAACTAGTCTAATTGCTGGAACTCAGCCAAGACACTGCCCACGGGGATCTGCTTCAAGAATTTAGATGTAGATAGATGCCTACGTGTTAAGCACAGAACAGTGGTGTTAAGTATGTGTTATTCTAATACGTCGTCTTTTAGTTTTGTATCCTATACAAAACGTATATGTAAGTAACATAAAATAAGCAGACTGCTCGAAAGACGAGGTTGCTGACGTAAGCATACCAGTCACTTTTAAGCTAGATAATATCACTAAATGTATACAGCTACCCTGAGAATTCATTCCTTGCGCAACGTCAACTTACTTAATGACAATATTGTTATATGAGTAGAATACTAAAAAAACTGGCAGAATATTTACAACCCGATAGGTTAGTTTTTAGATAGGATTAAATATTTGACAATTACTTATAACTACACTGATTAGAGCAAAAATAAAGACTAAAATGAAAGTTAAAGGCAGACATTACTAGCGATCCCTGAAAACACTACATGGAGCCCCGTACTAATTAGATTAGTTTAGTTACATAGTTGTTAAAAGTTTCTTTTTATTGAAATACTAGCTTTTTCCCGCGGGTTCGTCCGCGTAGAAGTCGTTTTCCTTAGGGAAATATTTGCTATTAAATTATTTTATGCGTAAATTGGTTTATTAAGGTTTTCCTTTACAAACGTTCGTCCCATTTAAACCCCTTTAAGGGTTAGTACCCGAAACTAAAACTATTTTACTTATATTTTAATGTTTAGTCTATTAAATGTTTCGAGTTTCAAGTTTTTGTTTAAAAAAAATCTACCCCAAACAAACTTGCAACCCCCTTCTGAGGACGAAATTTCAAAAACTCTGAAATATATTTTCTTAAATTTTAATGCTAGTTATATGACAGAAGTAATACTTATAATATAATAACATTTACGCCCCAAACAAATTTTCCTTCAGAGGATGAATTTTCAAAATAGCTGAAAATGTTTTCTTTTATTAAATCATTTCAATAATTTATTTCAGAACATGATTCCATATAAACGACATTCCAATGAAAATGTTAATAACAATAAAACTTAATAAAACTATGTTAGTTAACGACGTAAAATTGTCTAAAAATATCTAAAAATTACAGTCACAAGTAGGAATTAAATAAGAACACTGTGGGCACAGGCATACCAAGATAAATGTTTAATTTTTCCTCTGTACTTTTCTAACAAGCTTAATCGCTTTTTTCACGACAATATTAAGTAATCTGACACTTAATTTGATTTACCTAAGCTTACTGATCTTAGACGTTCTGAGAAGAACGCACTCACTAACATTTTCGTACCTAAATTGGATCAAATCCTAATTTAAGCGTAGTTAGTTCGAAGAGGCTCTGCCGACGTGCCGACAAAGCTGGCATTTATGGTCTTAAATCCTGCAAGGTGATTAAGGACTATTCCAGATGTAGGTGAAGTTGATCTAAAACACATTTCTTATACAAATCTCAAACAGGTCCACATTACGTTAGTTTGACTCGTTACTTACCAGATCACCTTGCTGCCTTGTGATGATGAATTGTGATTTATTCGTAACATCCGATTTTCGTAGACATCCCTTCTTTATGTACCTATCCCTCGTGGCCACCAGAATACGAATTTACTAGTTTTAACAAATGGAGGAGGGACAGCCCTGGCTGTGACGTCAGAAACTTGGCGGCCGACCGTAGTACATTTTATGTTAAAATCTTGAGTTATATTTTGGCAATCGGTTCGTCAGAGGTGTCATTTGAAAGTTCATTATTCATTACTAGCTGTTGCGCGCGACTTCGTCCGCGTCTTCGCTCCTATTGGTCGCAGCGTGATGTTATATAGCTCAAAGCCTTCCTAGATAAATGGACTATCCAACACAAAAATATTTTTTTCAATTCGAACCAGTAGTTCCTAAGATTAGCGCGTTCAAACAATCAAACAAACTCTTCAGCTTTATATTATTAGTATAGATTAAACATCTTACAATTATTTTTGACGCCTATGATGTACAATTAACGGTTTTATGAAGTCACTACTAGGCAATAGGGCTGCTATAAATACTCGTAAGTTCAAAATGACATTCCGCTATTTGTGTTTACAAAGAATGTCGAGAGCCTTGACCCTACTAAGTAGATACATCTCAACATTCCGAACGATAAACTTGCAAAAAGGATTAATGAATCAAAGATAGCGAAAGATAGAGTCATTACATCCAATCGAATAAATATAGAAGGGAGAGTCCACTAACCGAAGCTCAACCAATCACTGGAAAAAGTCCGAAGTGAATCAAGATTCCAGACCCATTTTCTATATTTAATCAACAATGAGCGACAAATAACAACGCCCTTAGTACCAAGTTGAAAGTGTTATTTGTGATGTTGATATTTTACTGGATTATTTATTTATGTGTCTGATTCAGGCAATTAAGGCCCATATTACCGTACACTAAAAACTAACGTACATATCAATATAAAATATTCTTAAAAAACCAGCGGGCTGTGTTGGGAATACAACCATAAATTATATTAAGTGCATACTTCTTCTGCCTGCCTATACTTATATATTTTCGACACTAACTAGAATAACCATCGATGTAAAATCAACCCAAACTTAATATAATAGTTTGTATAAGAGTTTTTTTTATATTGGGTGACAATCTTACACAAATCGACCTAGTCTAAAACTAAGCAAACTATGGGTACTAGACGACGATATACATACTTATATAGATAAATACATACATACTTAAATACATAGAAAACATCCAAGACCCCTGAACAATATCCGTACTAAATGCACAAATAATGCCCTGGCCGGAATTCGAATCCAGGACCTCTAGCTTCGGAGGCAGTGTCAGTACCAACTAGGCTAAACAGGCCGTCACAGTTTTAATATAAACATAGTATAATTGTTTATGCTTTAGTATTTAGTTGAGAATTACCAATAAATAAATTAGGGGTCATTTTTTACACAAATCGAACTAGTCCCACATTAAGCTCAATAAGGCTTGTGTTATGGGTACTAGACGACGATATATTTAATAGATAAAATACTTAAATACATAGAAAACGCCCAAGTCTCAGGAACAAATGTCTCTGTTCACCACAGAAACAAATGCCCTTACCGGGAATCGAACCCGGGACCTCTAGCTTCAGAGGCAATGACACTACCAACTAGGCTAAACAGGCCGCCCAATACTTATACGAAGCTTTAATTTTACAATATAAGCTCATATTTAGTATATTAAGTATACTTAATGCATTTAAAGCCTTAACTTGGCAGTTTTCTATGCAGTATCTTATAATACCAAAAAACTTGTTGGATATTTAAGAAAACTGCCAAGTTAAAGCTCAAAATGCATTAAGCCGCAATAAATTAAATTTACTGTAAACAATCCAGTGCCAGACTTGGCACCTTTTCAGATAAACTACGGAAGTTGGCACCCATTTAAATCTCAATTCTTTTGTCGGCGAGGATGACAACCACGTATCGAATATTGAACTTGGCTGCCATTTTCACATTTATGTTTTTGATGGGATATGTATACAATAGACATTTAGATCAATCGATTCGACATAATCTCGGCCGTGCCTCAGAAATAAGAAATTTTGCTGTGTTCGACATTTTAGTGAGACATTTCAGTAGACATTGCATCAATCGAGAAAATCTCGAATAGACATCGCCTCGAACGGCCCAACCCTTCTGGCGCCAACAAGAGACTGAGTTGATGATATTAATATGGGGTATTATAAACTACATCTATTACACACTTTAGAACGAAAATCGACTTGCAATCAAATTCTGCAAGTCGGTTTTCATTATAACTGTCATTGCTCTGTTCAAACATACATACCTAACATATTTTGTATAATGGGGACCTTTGCGCAAGGAATGGCACGGGGCGGGTTGTTCAACTAATAATAAAATAAATATTGGGGGACAATCTTACACAAATCGGCCTAGTCCCAAACTAAGCAAAGTTTGTAACTGCTATGGGTACTAGACGACGATATACATACTTAAATACATAGAAAACATCCACAAATGCACAAATAATGCCCTGGCCGGGATTCGAACCAGGGACCTCTTGCTTCGGAGGCAGTGTCACTACCAACTAGGCTAACAAATAGTTTAAATATATTAGTAAACAAGCTGACAAATAGTTTGTGTGTTTGACTAGATTTTTTTAATTCATTATGTTGTATGTTTACAAAATATTTATATCATATAATAACACATAGTACATAAATAGGGGATGGAGCCGCCCGGTAAGCAACACATTGCCTGTGTTGGGTGGCACACCGCTCTTCCTCTAAGTTACAAAACTAATTATTGTTCTATGGTATATTATTTACGTGCTAAACAATTGTATGTCTCTGTGTAAATATGTAGAATAAACCTTATATTGATATACATATACAGGATCATTCAGGAGACGTAAGCAGGAGCAACACTACATACATATTAAATGGCAATGAATCGTTTACCATTGTATTTAAGTGAAACATCCATACTTTTTTCCTGTATTTTAATTTTTGTTAAGTAGTTAAAATTTAATTCTCTACAATCATGGTCACCTTAAAATACTGGTTTATAAATTATAAGGTTAAGGCTGGGTTGCACCAAACCGTCTGTAATCGTAAGCAGTGTTCGTTAAAATTTCAATTTATGGAACTTTAGACAAGTTTCTATGGGATGACAGCAGCCGGCGCCATATTTAACGTTGATCAGTCTGTGTTCGTAAGTCGGTGCAACCCAGCTTAAACCTCTAACTGTTATGACAGCACTTTAATTACGAAGAAAGTAAATGTTCACATTGTGTGGGATACGATATTTCAAAAGTAATCGGACTCCGATGACATTCAATTTGACACAGCTTTTTTGTCGTCCGTCCATAGCTCGTCTAGTCTCATAGGTAAAATCCTTCCCACACACTATGAGACTTCGGGCTTGGAGGACGGAAAAAATGCTTGGTTAATTGCTTGCCCCGGTAAAATTTTTCCAGAACATCCAAAATCACAGAGATGCTGGTATGGCATATCTTGTAAATTGACCGCCGATTCCTTACTCAGCCATTCTAGTACCACGGAACGAGCCAGACTTCTAGCAGTTGGTGCAAGGGAAGCTGGTTACTGACTCCATGCTCATCCATCCTCTTGCACTGGTACATTTTTAGACCCTAACACACTCCGCATTGCAGTCTGTCTTCGTCTCGGGGTCCCGGTTTGCGCCCCACATGATTGCCCCTGCGGAAGCGACGTGGACCAGCTAGGGTACCACGTACTTTCCTGCCAGAGAAGCGCCGGCCGCTTCTCCAGACATGCTGCTCTCAACGATATCATCCGCCGGTCTCTTGCATCAGCCAACGTGCCTGCCATTTTAGAACCTGCAGGCATGTCAAGAAACGATGGTAAAAGACCGGACGGGATGACTTTGATTCCGTGGAGTATGGGACGGGTGCTGGTGTGGGATGCTACATGTGTAGATACACTAGCCCCGTCGCATCTCCACGGAACCTCCACGAGGGCGGTGGCTGCAGCGGAGGCGGCCGAACGTGCTAAAATCGGCAAATACAGCGGTCTCGGCGCCAAATACTTGTTCACCCCTTTCGGCGTCGAGACTCTCGGTCCGTGGGGTCCTGGGGCTTTAAGCCTCTTCAAGGAATTGTCGAAGAGGTTTATTGATGCCACAGGTGACCGAAGAGCTGGCAGCTACCTCGGCCAAAGAATTAGCTTGGCTATTCAGAGAGGAAATGCTGCCAGTATCTTCGGCACAATGCCGCGGGGGCCATTTTTAGATTTAATTTAGTTTTATTTCAGTTTTGTAATTAGTTTTAATGTTATTGTCATTAGTTTTATTTTTGGTATTTAATCTGTTTGTATATATAATAAATAGTAAACAGCCAATTAAAGTGGTAAATGATCTTGAATTCTGTACTTCAATCTTATAGTTGTAATAAATAATTATTGTGAAAAAAAAATTGACACGTATCATTTGACTGAAGTATTCTGATTGTAGAGTGACCATGAATTTCGAGAATAGTTTAAAACATTTTGTTTTCAACACCAAAGATAAATGAACGTTTATTTCACTAATAGTGGCACGAAGCAGTAGCTTATGATCTACTGAATTCTTAGTGTTGAGCTTGCTCACGCCTCTCGAATCACCCTGTATGTACTTAAGAAACCGACCGACGTCGCCCAAAACATGGCCATAAATATAGGCGACATGTCAAGAAAGCTGTAAGTAATACAAGTCAAATCCCATCCTGAGGTTGTCCTTTATCACCTAATTAAAACTAAAGGTATGCACATCGTTATCGTATATACCTAACTAAAGAACAAAGCAGTCTACCTATCTCTAACTATTCATAAATTTCATAATCAATAACACGGGTTTCAACGAAACAAAACTCCGATGAGGTTAAATTGAAAAAGGTTTTTCATTAGTTACAAGATTTAAATCTGTAAAGCTCTAAAATAATTTTTGTAAAAGCCCTTATCGTTTAGGGGCAATAAAGGCCTATTAATTATCCTTTGAACGTTTATTGCTAAATTTTAAATCTTTTTTGTTTTTTAATGACAGTAAAAAGTGTAATTGAAGCCTTACTCTCTTTAATTATTACTCGCCTAAAGTTAAGAACAATTGAGAGGTTATTATAACACACCAAACAATTCCTCTTTTAATTCCAGGGCTTCACATGTATAGCTTTCAAGTCAAATATTTCTTGCTTGCAAGTTACGTATTAACTGCGAGGGAGACCAATAAGATCATCATCATCATTTTATTTATCCCCAGTAAAGTTGCATCCTGGGGTCCGCTACCCAATCCCAAGAATTGGCGTAGGCACTAGTTTTTTTTTCGGAACCGACTGCCATCTGACCTTCCAACCCAAGGGGGAAACAGGACCTTATTGGGATTAAGCTTCGTCAAGTGAGTGGGCAACTTGACTGTTAGAAGTTCTCAAGCCGCCCGAAGGCCTCTAACTTGGCTTAACGACTGCTATCATATACAGCAGCTGGGATCAACTGCTTAACGTGCCTTCCAAAGCACGGGAGCGCTCAGTTAGGAACCACTTAAAGCAGTCACCCATCCAAGGACTGACCCTGCTCGACATTGCTTAACCTCGCATACCGCACGTGGTACTCAGGCGCCGCTGGGCCACGAACGCTCATATCAATGAGATCTTAAGCTGTATATTTCTAAGTATGAATGATGTAGTGAATTCTGCGCCGTGCCTTTGCCAGCGCTGGGGCACCGGCGGTCCTAAAGTTGGGACGGCCGCTAGTCTGGGACACCGCATGTGTGGATACCCTGGCACCCTCCCATCTTACAGGGACCTCGGTAAGGGCTGGGGCTGCTGCCGAAGCGGCTGAGCACCTCAAGCGGCGTAAATATGCAGCCATTGATAGCGGCTACATGTGTTTGAGCCGTTTAGGGTGGAAACTATAAGGCCGTGGGGGCCTGGTGCCTATATCACTTTTAAGAAGCTGGCGAAGCGCCTTGTGGAGGCGTCGGGTGACTAAAGGGTGGCGCGTACCTCGCTCAGCGCAACAGCATTGCTATACAGCGCGGCAATGCGGCCAGCCTTCCGGGCACCCAACCGTCGGGTTCCGCGCTTGAGCCCATTTTTTATTTGTAAATTAGGTAGGTATTAGGCTTTTTTTAATTATAGACTATTAAATATCATCAATCAATGTATAACTTATTACGAACATGTGTTAAAAAAATCGGCAACTGAGTAAAAGCAGTTGTCAAGGAGCCACTTAAACATTTTTTTTTCATATTGACTCGTCGGTAGGCATTGGAATTTCTCTGGCACACGGCTATACTCGTACGTATAGCCATATGCGAGTTGCTTCTAGCGCAAAAGTCAAAACTCGACTTCATCTGTTGAGATTCATAAATTCAAATTACAAACAAGTGCGCGTCGGACCATGCAAAAAGAAGGGTTCCGTACCAACACCTAATCTACATTTAAAACTTAATCAAAAAAGGTCGTATCTTCATAGGAAACTTACGACACCTACGCCCCTTTGTTTTGGCAAGACAGTTTTTCAGCAATAACTCAAAAACCGTTAAACCTATCTTGTTCAAACCAAAAATCGTTGAAAGGATTTATTAATGTACATCATCTTGATTTTTTCCAGAATTTTAAACTTCATAGTTTGGAAACTAGACGGGGGGACACACTTTTTACGACTTTGACGGCTAATATCTCACCAACACTTGACTTAAATGGAAAAAAATATATAAACCTCTGTCATTTTTGAAGGCCTATCCATAGATACCCCACACGCCTATGTGCATTGAAAAAAATTGACCCCCTGTTACATATATGGGGTGCCCCCCCAAATTAATGTATATTTTTTGAAATTACACATCATATTTCTATAGCGGTTTATTATACCTTCACACCAAATTTCATAATTGTAGTGGTCATAGTCTCCGAGTAAATCGGCTGTGACATACGGAAGTACAGAGAGACAGACAGACATGACGAATCCATAAGGGTTCCGTTTTTGTTATTTGGCTACGGAACCCTAAAAAGTATGCGTATGTAAATTAAATATGCAAATAAATTTGATTACGCCGAAGTCAACAAACATCGTCCAAATGAAATATAAGGCTTCCTTCTTAACATAATAAGTCTTCAATATCAAATTATACGACCTCAAATTGGCACACAGTAATGTTTCGTAATATACTCGTAATGTCTTAAACGTGTTCATTTTAAACGTGTTAGGAAATTACATGATGTAATCGCGAAGACTCAAAAGGCTGCGTCAAATACAGCCTCAGAGCTGAAGGACTCGTGGTATGAATAAATTCAATCTTTGAGAGAGTAATTTAATAATATCTGTTACCGCAAGATGAAAGGATTAAGCCTTTAGTTTATCGCCAGTGAAGAGATTCCTCTTAAGGCGAAGGGTACGGCAGGGGCATTCTCCATACAAAGGTTGTGCAAGTTTTATTCGTTAGTTTTGGCACTACAGCATTTAATTCTAATTTTTGCTTGTACATATTGGATATACGCGGAACTTGAAGTTGAAATTTTATTTTATTTCAAAAAAAATCAAAATAAAACAATATATAAAAATAAAAAAGTAATAAAAAAACAACTAGAAGAAATAGCTAACAGAAAAATAAGCATATTGACAAAAATAATAATTGTAGCGCAAAAACAAACGAAAAAAAACGTACACAAAAATGTATGAAAAGAGCTTGCCTACCCCTTCGCCTTAAATAGGAAACTTATACAATAGTACCTACTCGTACCTGGTAATTATCTACTGTGTCATTGGCCTCTAGATATACATACTCGTGAATATTCGGTATCTGTCCTGCACTCGATTGGTCCAAAGGTGCACTCAATACCGATGGACGCTAAAAATGCATCTAGCGATAGATTATTCATGATAAAGTTAAAAACAAAACTGATTGATGACGCGTTATACACGGTTGACGAAGTTTTCAAGTCACCTCAAAGTTAATGCCTGATTGCTTGCCCATATCGATAGCAATACATAGATATCTTTATAAAAAAAGATATTTAACGATATCACTATTAAATAACTGTGTACTCACGCACTTTTATGTTACTACAATAATGAATACTTATAGTTAAGTTGTGATGCGTAGAATAATGATATGTAAAATAATTGTATTTTATGAATAAATGATTGATTGATTGAATACAGAGTGTAAGAAATATACTGCAAATTTCCTATGCCGCAAAGCGTTGATATTTTTACTTCATAATGGTCTGAAACCAGGGTGTAAGGTATACATTATTTGCGGTACGATGTTACAAAGGTACACTCTGTATTAGTTACAACTACAAGTTAATCCTGTTATCCCATAATACGAAGTATTAAGTGCATGCAATATTCTTAATTGAAGAAGAAAAAATTAACTTTGAATCTAACTTTTTTTTTATTCATAAGCATTTTACGGTTATTTTTCACTAGTTCTATTTTCAGTCAAAACCATTCTACTGCTAAATAGTACAACGTCCCGAGCAGACTGCTTTGAATTTCCCGCGGTACAAAAAAAGAAAAGAAAAGAGCGTACTCCCATCTTAGAGGCCGGCAACGCACTTACAACCCCTCTGGTGTTGCGAGTGTCCATGGGCGGCGCTAATCGCTTACCATCAGGCGATTCATCTGCTCGTTTGCCTCCTATGTCATAAAAAAACTCCACCCAACATATCCTGGTAATTGACAACATATCCATGATGCCACGTAGAGAGCGGAGACACGTTTTTAATTTTTCTAGTTGCCAGGGCTACTTTTTTCTGAGATATTCAAAATTAATATAAATACCACTACAGCTATTCATCATATTCGGTCTTATTAATTTATTATAGTTGTTATCTTTATACACCTGCCTACCCCATTTTACAAGCTTTATTTAACTTCCACTGTTCGTATGTAAGTATGTGAATGTGTAAGTTGTCATCAAAATTTGCATCCTTTTTTCAGCCACTTGCCGATATCCGATTGAGCTGAAATTTGGCATACTTAGATAAGTTCAGTGACATAAACAACATTATGGTACCACAAGGGTACCACGGAGCTGAGTTGATAATGGAGACAGAAGGTAGCGATAGCGACTCCTAAACTACACAAGATAAACCCATCGTGTTTGGCTCATTCGAACTTGAAGTTGATAATTGTGGAAAAGTATAGAGGCCAATAAAAGCTTGTAACATTTTTTTTTTTGAGAGAAACGTATGGTAATGTAGGCGTGAGTTTATATATTTATGTTACCTTTGTACAGTTGTACTATTACTTATTCTGTGGTACAGTCAACATCGAAAATGACAAAATATGCGAACATGACTTGAATGAAAAACGTGTAAAAGCGAACAGATATGTTTGTCAGTTTGGAAACGTACATTTATTTATGGCTTGGACTGTACCGACCTTAAAACGTAATAAGTACTTGATTTCACAACTGTTACACGCACAAAGCTACGATGAAAGAAAATAGAGTGTCAATTCTATTTCTATCGCCAGAGCGACCCATTCATCATACAGTATGTTACTATATATAACTGCTACCTGCAACTGTTGTAAGTACTGTATAGGTATGTGATAGATTTTATTTTACCTTTGAATGTTTACTTCTACTTAAATATTTTCACAATATTCCTATGAAGCATTTTTAAAAGCGTTTATTTTAAAAACCCTACTTATATAATTTTCTTCTATGTGTTCCATCCTCAAGCTCCAAATTTTACAATAATTCTTTTACATTTCAGGCGGTTCGTCTGTGGAATTCTCTGCCTGTAGATATAAGATGTGCTAAATAAAATAAGTTCAAAGTGTACTACTTGTCACTGCGGTAGTTTCGCATTGTTTAAACAATTTTGAAGCTTCTATCTGGTTTGACGTTGTTAGCATAAATTTCTATTTATTATTGCGTATGTTTATGTATGTTTACATATCTGTGTATATATGTATGTGTATGACTCTTTTATCTTTATATATACTTAAAGACTTATAACATATTATGATGATTATTATTATTTGTCAATACTCAATATTTTTTGCATCAATTCCACTTCTCAATGGTTGTCTGGAAGAGATCGCTCTTCAGAAATAAGACAACCAATTGTCTGCCGTTATTTAATTACTGTTTAATTATTTTGTTTTTGGTGAACAATAAAGAATAATTGTATTGTATACCTGTGTAAGTTTAGTTCCAATCTTATCCGCCAATTTTGACCAGATATTGTGATCGGGTAGTGTATCGATTTTATTACTATAAGGAATATTTGCACGGGCGGCTTCCACATCTGAAATGCATGAGTCGTGAGTATACTCCTCTTTTCAGTAGTTTCCGACCAACGCTGCAGCATAACAAACGTCTGTAGGTACAGTCGCGAACCGGGATTATTGAGCCACTTAGCATTGTTCAGTATAAATGGCGGACCGAGCCGCTCTAACAGAAATGACAAGTCATCATCAAAATGTCTTCAAATCGATTTATATCAGACACGGAATAGCAATGATATAGAAACATATATACCTTTCCTTCTATTAGACAAATGTAGCTTGTAAGTTTTCGTGACACACAATAATCACAAATTCATTTTTAATTATCACTATAGAAGAAAGCGAACAACGAAGATGGTAGATCGCTACCGTGTGTGGGTAGACCACAACTAAAACTCGCAGCACGTCAGTTAAACCTTGAAAATAGTACTTGCAACAGTGCCGAAATATCGGGAACTCATAAAAACTACTAACATGGTCAATAACCCGTTTTTAGGGTTCCGTAGCCAAAATGGCAAAAACTCATAAAAACTACTAACATGGTAAATAAGCCGTTTTTAGGGTTGTGTAGCCAAAATGGCAAAAACGGAACCTATAAGGGTTAGGATTCGTCATGTCTGTCTGTCCCTCCGTCCGTCCATCCGTATGTCACAGCCGTTTTACTCGGAGACTATAAGCACTACAATTATGAAATTTGGTAGGAAGGTGTATTCTATGAACCGCCGCCACAGAAAAATGATGTGAAATTACGATTAAAAACCCTAACCCCATACATGTGACCGGGGGATATATAATTTCTTTTTCAATGTATATAGGTGTGTGGGATATCTATGGATAGGTCTTTAAAAATAATATGAAGTTTTCTAAGAAACTTTTCCATTCAAGTCAACCGTTGGTGAGATAATAGCTGTCAAAGTCGTAAAAAGTTTGTCCCCCCCTCCTCCTATTTTCTAAACTATGAAGTTTAAAATAAATAAAAAATGATGTGGTGAGCAATAATAAATACTTTTCACGATTTTTGGTTTGATCAAGATAGTTTTAACGGTTTTTGAGTTATCGCTGAAAAACTGTCTTCCCGAATAAAAGGATGTAAGTGCCGTAATTAACCTATGAAGATACGATCTTTTTTGATTCAATGAATTATATAGTGGTTTTAAATACGGACTAGTAGGGGCCGGTACTCATAGGGGTAAATGCCATAATCGCCACGCTTGGCATGCGGGTTGGCGATCGCAGTATATCCACCGAACTCCAGAGATGCTGCTGCCCATCCCCCGGAAATCTTGGTCGTAGTTTAAGGAATTACCCGGGTCCAGCCGTGGCGCAGGGTGGACTGATGATCTGGTAAAGGTCGCAGGAGTCCACTGGATGCGAGTGACGCAGGATCGGTCAATGTGGCACTCTTTGCGGGAGGCCTATGTCCAGCAGTGGACGACTTTCAGCTAACATGATGATGATGAAGATGATGAGGTATCGGTATGGAACCCTTCTTTGTGCGTGATCCGTCACGCACTTGGCCGGTTTTTTAACAGTAATTATAATGTTCATGGCCTTGTTAGTTTGAAATCGTATACTGTAACTCATAGGTAAAACGTAGCTGAATAAGATGGTCTTATTACACAGTTTTTAGGGTTCCTTACCCAAAATGGCTAAAAATAAATAATAAATTAATAAATATTGGGGGACAATCTTACACAAATCGACCTAGTCCCAAACTAAGCAAAGTTTGTACTATGGGTACTAGACAACGATATACATACTTGTATAAATAAATACATAAAAAACATCCAAGACCCAATAACAAATATCCGTGATAAATGCACAAATAAATGCCCTGGGCGGGATTCGAACCCGGGACCTCTAGCTTCGGTGGCAGAGTAACTACCAGCTAGGCTAACAGGCCGTCTAAAAAACCCTTATAGATTCGTCATGTCTGTCCATCCGTCCGTCCGTATGTCACAGCCGATTTACTCGGAGACTATGACCACTACAATTGTGGAATTTGGTGTCAAGGTGTATATTATGAACCGCTATAGAAATATGATGTGAAATTACGAAAAAAATATTAAACTGGGTTCCAAAAATTTTTATCTATGCACTTGTGCGTGTGGGATATCTATAGATAGGTCTTCAAAAATGACAGAGGTTTCGAAAATACTTTTCCATTTAAGTCAACCGTTGGTGATATATTAGCTGTCAAAGTAGTAAAAAGTGTGACGTGTTTCCCCCCCCTCAACCCTCTAAAATCCAAACTATGAAGTTCAAAATTCTGAAAAAAATCAAGAAGATGTACATTCAAAATTATTACGCAAACAAAACAAGGCAAAAATATTGCAATGGGCTATTTCTCACAAGAATTTGACTTTTGCAAACTGGTTAAGAGTACTACGGACAGATGAATCAAAATTGAGTGGATAATCAATCAATGTTGATTATTTGCATATTTTGTGTTTGGTCTTAAACTTTCTGACGGTAGTGTACTTTCAACGATTTTTGGTTTAATCAAGATAGGTTTAACGGTTAACCGTTTTTGAGTTATTGCTGAAAAACTGTCGTGCCAAAACAAAAGAGCGTAAGTGCCGTAAGTTTCCTATAAAGATACTACCTTTTTTGATTAAATGTATTGTATAGTGGTTTTAAATGTAGATTAGGAGGTGTCGGTTCGGAACTCTTCTTTGTGTGTGGTCCGACAAGCACTTGCCCGGTTTTTTTTATTGCGATGTATACAATTTTAGAGTTGTTTTTTAAATACTACGGTGGTAGCAAACAGCTTGCAAACTAGGTATTGCTTGATGATAAGTGCACACTAACCTATAAAATTTCTACGTTTTATCGATACAGTGTCCCAGTCTTAGGCCGCGTTCGCGTACAGAGACTCAGTACTCTGTCGGTCCAATACATAAGTGTGACAGCTGACAGAGAGGCAGATATTTAGCTTTCGGTTCGCGGTAGCGCCCCTGGCTACATGGTGCGCTAGCGTTACCAATCAGGCATCTATCTATCTATGGCGGTTCCTGCCTGCGTCACGTGTCGAGCACTATAAATACTAAAACTACCTTAGTCCTTCTGTAGCGTAATTCAAACGCACTGCAGATTGTGGACATCAATTGAACCAGAAAAAGAAACTGAAAGAAACTCGTAAATACTGAATGACAATAATTTGTGTACATTGAGCCAATTAAGAAAGTGATCTAAGGCTTTTGAATCTTAAGATACAAATAATAGAGTCGAAAAGCGGGGACATGTAGCCTGTACGTAGAGTAATTTGTTCTACAGAATTTATGTTGAAGATGAATTTCATGACGACTCCGCGAATATTTTAATGAAGGAGACTCTCAATTTCACTTAATTTTGAAATTGCTTGGCATATCTATTACCTAAAGAAATTATTATTTTCAGCCTAGAAAAATGTTATGTAGTGTGATGCTAAACAAGCAAACGACAACAAACAGTAGATACTGAACAGTAGCTGTACCAATATTGAACGCCGCACCGCACTTGCAATCAAGGATGAGTATACGACTATTTGATCTAGCTATAGTACAGTTGTGTTGTGTATGTATAAAGTACAGTTGGCCTTAAAGACATCGTAGCAGGATCATTCATGTGAGAGCAATCATAATTCAAAACACTTTACCGGTGGCCCGGATACGAAGCCACAAGTAACGAATTTTAATGATTCAGATTCATTTTAAAATAAGAATACAATTATACCTATAAATTGGAAAAAATGGAGCGTTCGTCGCCCAGCGGCGCCCGCGTACCGGTATGCGAGGTAAAGCAATGTGGGCGCAGGTCGGTTCTGGAATGGGTGACCGCTTTGAGTGGTTACTATATGAGCGCTCCCGTGCTTTGGAAGGCACGTTAAGCCGTTGATCCCGGCTGCTGTCCACGACAGCAGTCGAGAGGCCTTCGGGTGGCTTGAGAACTTCGAACAGTCAAGTTGCCCACTCACTTGACAAGGGGGGTCGAAGTTGCACCACGTCTGTAGGGAGTACCCACCGTTACCCTACACGTGACCCCTGAATAGTGCTAAAAGTGCAACTAACTGGCAACCTTACTTGTCTTCTCGAAGATCTCACGGTTCGAAAATAAATGCCATACGATTATTATTACATTATAAATTAGATGTCAATTTACAAGGATCTAAAACAACAAATCAAAACCAGTAACATTAGTCTAATGGCCAATCTATATTTATTATTAGTGAAGCCTAAGTAAGGATTTCTATAAATATCCTGTAAAGCTCTCATGCAGCTAAATTAAGAACTTGTTTTAAACGGCTGGTGGCTTACCATAAACAACCTCTTTAGTTTGGGCCCCGGGTTCTGAGGTACCAGCTAATTAAAAAGAGAGAGCGATTATTAAACGCAACTTGACTATTTTTTTATCTAAGGTAGAATTATAACCTTCTTTCACAAGTTTCACAACCCATGCATATTTTTTTGGTAAAAGTACTACGACAACAATTAAAAGTAAACTAAAAGTCTGCTTTCGGCGAGACACTGCCCGATAGATTTAGTAGCCATTTTCTTGCACTTAAAATGATAATATCGTATACGAAAACCACCTGCTGTAGGCAACAACAGCCCTCTACCTACTTAAATGTTGCTGTTGTCTCTCTGCTTGTAACTATTTCATTTGTGTGAGGTAATGCAATACTAGTAGATTGTACAACAAGTGCATAAAACAAGCCATTTTATCCGCGATAAAATATCGATCCCGAGCCGCAGGAGGGTCGATATAAAGTAGAGGATAAAATGGGTTTTATACGCGAGTTATAGACTTTGCTTTTCACTTCGATTGCGGGAAAATTAAACAAATAATGAATATAATTAAAGTTATTTCATCAAATTTATACTTGTGTGCTCGGCGACCGCGGGCGGCGGCGCGCCGAGGGCGTATTTTACTTTATGCTCTAGAGCATAAAATGCGATTTTATGTCGCCTACGCAGAGCGTAAAGAAGAACTTTTAGAGCATGAGAATTGTAAAGAGTATTTGTATTGCACTTTATTATACGTTAAGAACTCTCGGCTCTTACAATATACACTGTGTATTTGACCATGGTCGAGCTCGCGACACGATCCATCATCCATCTCTATTCGGACACTAGATATATTATCCAGAAGGACTTCCAGGTGCAAAACCCACATTTTTTTCTTTTCGTGTGAAACGATCTGTCGTGTTATGATTGAAGATAGTTGACCGGAGTGATCTTATGTGGTGAATGCATGTAATATAAATTGTATATAATTTTCACAGGAGTATTAATACTAATGTATTTTTTTTTTATATCGGCATAAGTAATTGATATTCAAAAGCGATTGTAAAATATAACAATAATTCGGATTATTTACATTGTTGAGTGGTCCTCGTTGTCAGGACTAGTCAGTAGTAATACAGAGATACTAGAAAAGTCTAGTATCTCTGTATTTGATATTGCCGTTAACTGTAAATAATATGATATGACGTACGTCACGGCGAAATTTAGAGCGTAGGCTGAGCACGATAGAGTATACCGAACTTTCGTCATTACCGCGTATTTAATACAATGGCATTTGTGTATTCGAAATACGCGACGCTTGACAAGCCACCTATACTTTGTAATTTCTTATTTCAAATATTTGATATTTATGTATTGACGTTTGTAGTGATAAGGCTAAAACGTATCGTTTGTCAAATCAAGCAATTATTAACGAATAGTTGATTGCATCGATTTTACAGCCGGGAAAAAAATGTTTGGAAAGAAACGTTTTGTTTTGGTTTACTTGTAATATTATTTTGATTTACTTGAGAAGCCCTAACCTTACGTGATTTTATTTATAATTTTAACTATCAACTGTCCCGTGTGGTGCCCGGTTAGAATAGCACCACCCCCTTTCTTCCCTACTATGAGAACCAGGTTGAAGTATGTTGTGGGCGATGGGCTAGCCATTTCCCCCGTCACTACAATATCACATTTTCTCCATCTATAAACTTACAATTGTTGAAAGTGGCACTGAAACTAATTTTCGTGTGCTCTGCCTACCCTTTTGGTAGTGTGGGCTGATAGCCCATCACGGCGTGAGTTTAAGTATCAGCTTGGGCAAGGTGCACGTTGAATCACATATTTATTTTATTTATTTATTTATTTATAGCAAACAAAATGTATACAGCATCACAGTATTACCAAGTCACTGTACAATTCATAATACATAAAATATAGGTAGGTAACATAAGAAAGACACAATAGGTAAAAATAATGACAGTTAAACAGGTACTTATATGAAACAATATTTAACTTTCGTCCATCTCCTCGCAATATTTAAGACAAGCACGACACACATGCGCCCATCGACTCACGAATATACCACATTCGGGTGCCCATGACAGAAATGAGTTCAGCATCCTTACAGCCCTGACTACAGGAGAGTTTCTATGAGCTACAGTGCGAGTAATTGGGACCGCTAGGAGGTTGTGATTCCTCGGCCTCAGAACATTTTTAGGCACAAACGGGATAGTGAGCTTCACAACTCGCGTTACCAAATCCGGACAGTCTGTATCGCCGCGTAGAATCTTACCAGTTGCCACCAGAAGGTTGTAGTCTCTCCTCGTTTCAAGAGAATTGAAACCCAAAGACCCTAACAAGAACTTAGTTGGGTAGAGAAAAGGATAGTAGTAGTACATTTTTTTATACATACTCGTAAATCTGAGAAAGGTTCCAAAAGCAAGGCGTACGTACTCTCAGTTGGATTCCAAACATATATGTATTGACATATTTTCAACATACAGGTAATAATTAATTATTCTTGTAGTGCTTGCAATCTCTAAATAAGTTATTTAAATACTTGTGGTAAAAACACAGATTTATACCGCATAAAACTGGTTAAAAAAGATAAAATGCGGTAAGGTTTTTGTAGATAAATAATAAAACCATATCTAAATTTTAAATGTATATCTCTAATCGAATTCGATCATAATCTTAAAAACAGCGTTGCACAGTTGTTCGCCAGTAATTATTGTTCCTTTTTCATTTTAATTACTCTTCACGTGATTTGTTACCAAAGAGTTCGTAACGATTTATTTCTCGAGCTATCTAAAGCCGAAATGGGGTATAATTTACGATTTGTTTTACGTGAGAGCGGATCTAAGGCATCTTGGCTATAATTCCATTCGGGACAGGTTAGAGCTTCAGCCATCTGAGAGGGTACTAAAACATAAATTAGATTCGTTCAATGTGACGTGATTAGAGTTGATCTCACGTAGAAATATAAAAATAGGGTAAACGTCCGAATGGTGGACACTCATAGTGGGGCACCTATTGTTCACCACGACCACATTTTGATTTTTGCATGTAGAACCGATAGGTTCTCGAGTGGCAACCACGTGTTGGGAGGCGCAGGGTGGGTAGGCCCCCCCACAAGGTGGACTCACGACCTGGTAAAATATCTGTGACCCTGGTGAAAAAGGGGTACAAGTGCCGTACAATTGTATAGGACTTGTACCCATTTTCACTAGAGCCACAGATATATGTACGAAACAATATAACGATAAAGATCACGTTTCTTCACGCTATACTCTCAGAAATTGATCTCTAAAGTACGAATTTGCGGGCTAAAGCTATAGTATCGTATTTATACCTAGGTATAATAATAATAATAATAATAATAATATAATTTATTCACACAAAAACCCTAAGCATTAAATTTATACATCTGCCAAACTGCAGAACAGTTTGTTGGCAGAGGGACTCCCTTACAAAACTATATGGGTACGATTTGCTTAATACTTCCAAAAAAAAAATACATTATGGAATTAAATCTAATTGTTGGTTTTGATATATCACGGTACAGTTTCCAATTTGGATTTTACTATGTTTAAAAGAAACTCTTTCGTTTTAGATTTAAACATTGTAAATGTTTTACATTCTCTTACATTATACGGAATATCGTTGTGTATTTTGGGGACCAAGTACTTCCTACTTCTCTGTCCATAATAATTATTACCACACGCCGGCACCACTAACATCTTTTTACTCATTTTCCTTGATAATCTAGAGTGATTTACATAGATTTTAAATTCATCTTTACCGAACTGCTCTAAAGCCAACAACAGCACTACTTCCTCATGAACCGGCAAGATACGGCATTCCACAAATAATTCCTCATAGTTACTTTTTTTACAGCGTTTTTTAGTTTTTTTGTCCACTAATAGTTTCATAAAGCGTATCTGTAGTGATTTAATCCTGTCTAAATATGTTTTAAATGTCCTACCATAGCATGCCAGTCCATAAGAAAGCAGTGAGTCTGCCAGTGCATAGTATAAAGTAAACATCGTGGCCCTATCCAATACCGGTTTTAAGTGGTGAAGTTTCACAAGTACAGTTCTTAATTTGTCACATAACTTATTGATATGATTTTTCCAGGAAAAATTGCAATCTATTAATAAGCCCAAGTACTTGTACTCTGACACTACCTCGATGCTCTCACACTGACAGTTCTGAAGCGCATTGTGCAGGCACTCATACGTGTGGCCAATTACGCGCGGCGGCCGCTTAACCTGTCTACTGTACGGGGATCGGACATGCATACATTTCGTTTTATTTATGTTGATAACAATTCCATTGTCGTGTGCCCATTTAATGATATTAGTAAAATCCTCTTGTATTTTGTTTTCTACTACAGACAAGTCTTTATCCGCGTACAGCAGACACGTGTCGTCCGCGTACATATATATTTTACAATTTTGAACCACATTGCACATACTATTCACATGCATAACATAGCCAACGGGGCCGAACACGGAGCCGGTCGGCACGCCACACGTGACATGCGCAGGCGCGCCGCTGACGCCGTCAACAACCGTCTGGAGGGTTCTGTCCGTAAGGTATGCGCGCAGCCACCTACTCAGTGGGCCCGCAATACCACACTCCTCCATAGCCTGAAGCAGCTGGTGGTGACCCAAGGTATCAAAAGCTTTTTTGAAGTCTATGTACACCACCACCACCTGCTTCCGCTGCCCCAGATACTCGTTGACGTCGTCCGCGAACTGCGCCAGAGCCGTCGCCGTGCTCCGCCCGCGCCGGAAGCCATGTTGTGAATTAGTTATAATACTATTCCGTTCCAGAAAAGTACTTATCTGTTGAACTATGTATTTTTCCACAATTTTATTAACTACGGAAAGTATCGCTATAGGTCTGTAGTTAGAATATTCACTATGAGATCCTTGTTTATATATTGGACGAATTAAAGCTGCTTTTAGAGTACTGGGATATACTCCATTCTCCACACACAAATTAACAAATAACGCTAACACTTTACTTAAGTCTTGCTTTACTAATTTTATATCCTTCATCCGTATTTTATCAAGCCCAGGCGACTTATCAACACTTAAGCTATTTATAATTTTTACTATATCCTCTGGACAAGCTTTTTTAAACCTTAATGAGACCTCACTATTTTTAACATATTGCGATCTATCCAAGAACTTATTATTACAATCATGCTTAATACTTAGGATTTCTTTGGTAAAGGTTTCGGAGAATGTTTTACATATTACTTCGGTTGTTTCTAATTTACCTAAATACCTTAGTATAATTGCATCCACACCCACTTTTTCTCTCCCTGTCCATGCATTTATTTTTGACCAGATTTTTCGTATATTCTTTTTACATTTTAATATTTCTTCCTTTCTGTACTTATTCTTAGCTCGAAATATATATTTATTAACCCTATTTCTATATGTATTGTACTGCAATCTTAAGTTCATGTCGCTCGGCTTACTTTTCCAGTTTTTAAATAATTTGTCCCGTTGACCAATCATACATTTTATTTTTTTAGTTATCCAAGGTTTATTTTGACGCTTCTTACGAATAGGAATTTTAACTTCGGACATGTTATAAATATCGGAAAAAATTGCACACAGTCTATCATATAGTTCTAGAGGGCATTCACAGTTCAATAGATCTGTCCACGACACACAAGCTAACCCTTCCGCAACTTTACTGTCACAAACCCTAGTAATGTCAGTCTGCTTACCAGTTCCGTTACACTCCGAGACATTTGAGAGGCTCAGTCCAATTGGATAGTGGTCCGATATCTTACTTGTGATCACATACGAGCTAGCAGAACGTGGGCTACGGACCCACGCGTGGTCAATACACATAAGAAAACGCTGCGTTGACTTAAGGTACAAACGTTTTACGAAGTCTTTCTCCAAATATTTCTTTTTCATTGGTTTGTTTTTCTCTGTACGCCATCACTCAAGACATCGCGTGGTCTAAAAGGAACCGTGAGAGTGATAAATCGGTCCATAATATCATGGACAAACAGAGTGAAATTAACAGAGTGGTTTTCAACGCCCGGAGCTGACCTTTAATTACCGCTATTTTCGTATATCGCTATGAACGAATTTGATGTCAATAAATTGTTTTAATCTAAACGTTATTTGACGCACTTTATATAGGTAAAAAACTTAAGAAAAGGACCTGTTGAATGTAGTTGCGACGTGTTGAATAGACATTTGTTTTGTTTATGTTACTCATTTTAAATATGTATGTCTATTCGAACACGTCACAACTGCATTCAACAGGTCCTGTTACTAAGTTTTTTACCTATACCTCTGTGCCTATACCGTACCGCTATCCAGAATATCGTTATAAAACAAAAGGCAGCAGGTATTGGCCGTAATTAGAATACGATTAGAGGTGATAGTTTTTTCCATATACTTACGTCAAAAGTGTATTGTTTGTGGGCTGTAGACCTCGCGAATTTAATTTACTTTGTATATAAATTCAGTAGGTATAATTGTACATTTATTTTTTAACATTATCAAATTTAAAATTTTCCAAAATCTGATTTGACAAAAAATCTATATAGGGTGGGCCCTGTATCAGGAGCAAAATTTAAGCGGTGGACTATTTAGTGGGCCAGCAATTATTTCCAGGAGGTCTCGGGAGAATTTTTTTTTTCTTTAAAGGTGGCTTACTCGTACGTGTATTTTTATTACTTTTCTGAAGTGACATTAATGTCAATTTATTTTAAAAAGTCAATAAAATTAAAAAACATACAAAAAATATCCTTGAAAACAAAAAATGCAAAAACAATTATGACTCGTAACTTGATACTACCTCAAACACTGCATTGACTGATGTGCTATAATCTCCTAGTGTCAAGATCCATTACTATAGATGTACAGTCATAACTTTGGGTCAAAATTTCTACGAAACCAAAATTTTTGAACAAAAATTGTACATTAGGTGTTACTGCAGATGCCCTAAGGAAGCGTCCTTTTACATATTTGCTCCAGTTACAGGGCCCACCTTGTATAATTATCGAACCTGCTCACAAAATCTCACGAGATTTGGTTGAAAAATGAGAACAACCGGGATCCGGACATTCCGACATCTGGACATCCGAACATATTTTCATGTAGCTGGCTACTACAACCAGAATTTGGTTTCAAAACCAGTTTTTTTAGTTGCATATGTGACAACTATATTACTTATAGTGAGAATAACAATCCATTTAGTAAATATGTATTAGGATTCAATATCGTAAACACAACGATACCATTGTAACTCTTGCTATAACTGTTGCTACAAGCTATAACATTTAGGCAGTAACACGTACAAAATTTCCACCAACTAGAATTAAATATTATCCACTTCTAAATAAATTGTAATAATTATGATAAATAGTTTGGTTGTACACTAAATTTTTAGGATAACAAAATTTCGTTTACTAAACATTCTGGTAGTATAGTTGTAAATTGTAAATATTTTTTCCGTGCAATTCAATTGGGATACTAGTGTCTGTCGATATTTAATAGCCAATAGGTTAGCTTGTTTAAAAATAGCAACCAAATTATTTATAGTTTCGCCTTGTCCGTCCGTCTGCCTATAGGTCTGTCTGTCTGTTTGTCCGTCTGTCTGTCCGAGGCTTACCTCTGTGATTGTTAGTGCTCGAAAGCTGCATTTTGGTATGATAAAACTGACAGCCATAAGATAAAACCTAAAATAAAAGGGTTGAAGCACAAAAAAAACATCCCGAATTTAGGTGTAGGGGCCTCCCCTTCAATAAATTCTTTAGATTTTATTTTACCACTTTTCAGATTTATAGATTTATATAAGTATATCCATACCAAATTGCAACTTTCTAGCACTAACACTCACAGAGAAAAGCCTCATACAGACAAACGGACATGGCGTAACTATAAGGGTTTCTAGTTGACTACGGAACCCTAAATATCAACACTTTTTGCGTTCCCTGTCATTACGTACAAAAAGATCCCTTCCAATATTTTTCTCGAAGTGTTATTTTATTTTGTGTTGTAATGTGAAGTTAATCCGAACCAATGAATAATACACCTGGACTGTAATCCTCAATCATCTTCTGAAGCCATCAATGGAAATCGAAAATAAACATCTTTCAATTGCCACCCTAGAGATATTACTCGGCAAATATTGTCCCTTCTCATATCTATGCGGTATAAACATTGAACACGTATAGTCAGCCAAGAAGTTCTACCAATTTGCACTTTATTATTTTAACATTAAAGTTCAAAAGTGCGGGGTAAGACTCAATTTTCCTGAGCTGACAAACATCCTCGCAATTTTTTCTCTTATCATGAAAAACCACTAGACTTTTTCCTCGAGTTAGCGTAAAATACACTTGATACTAACTAACGATAATGCGTATTGCAAAGAACGCACCTCGCATGTTTAACAGCTAGGGGTCAAATGTATGAAAACACATATCTGGTGGATGCTTACCTTTAGGGAGCTCATAATATTGCGTGCAATTCACGCGTATTTATCATAATCTATGGAAATCTATAATGTATGCGAATGAATTATGTATAAATTAGAACAGAGTTGCATTTGTTTTGTTTCGTTCTATTTTAAACTTAAATTAATTATGTTCAAAATTCTTTATTGTACATAAATATCTAAATATATGTATACATGTTTATATCTTATATACATATATTACATATTTAAATAACATTTTTATATCCATATATGCATGTTTAATTAATAAAGTATGGAGGGGACTATAGGATATCCTAAGGTCCTTAGGATACCCCTTTTGACATTGAGATAAGTAGGCTGTTCCAAAAAAATGAACTTTCGTCACCGACTGTCCTAAAAATCTGTTTTTTTCGATTACGTCTATTTTCTGGATCCAATAGAAATTATGTCAATTAGTAATAATGGATTATTACTTCCGTCACGGAACTAATAATGGATCTAATGTGTGCTTATGTCAAAAATTACGTATACAGGGTGTTTGGCAGATCTGGCACACGAAACTAATTTTTTGAAAGTAAATCTAAACTTGCGGTAAATCATTAGAATGGTCAAGAACTGGGAAAGCTTTTATGATATTGGAAGACCTCAGGAACTTCTACTTTTTTTTAATTGTGCCATAAAGTTGAACTCGACAATTATTATTATCTGTCCTTCATACTTTTTCCGTTCATACCTAATTCGTTTTAATATACTATTTGAAAGAAAATAAAATGTCGAAAGAATACTCATACATTACAGATAAAAAAACAAACGCTTTTGTGCTGTCACATTCAAAAAAGATACAATAAATAAATAATAAATAAATAACTTTTGGTAAAAAAAAAACAAGTAATAAGAATAAGTAAGATACTCTGGGCAAGATAAGTGTTAATTGGCCCAATATGTGTTGCAAGTATCCCTTATATGTGTAGGCACCCACCCTAATCGTTCGGCACACGACCTGCCAGACACCCTGTATAAACGGTCCAAAAATATTACTTTTTGTTTGACAGGCTTGATTTGTCAATTATAAATATATTTTTTAAATTAAATTAAAAATTTAGGAGCTAAATCGAGTTTTAAACTTAGTGGAAAATATTTTTGCTATACTGGATTATCTTAGATATTGCATATATGTACTTTTAATTTATGGAGAGAACTCAGTTATATTTTAAGCATTTTAGGAAACTGGTAATATACTTACATACTTAACAATTCTGTGAATCGAGACCCTAGTTTTTTTTATATATTTTTATTTCATTATAGATTAATCTCAAAGTTTACGGTGGATTTCACAGCTTCTTAAACTTAAACACTTTAAAAACTGATATCCCGAAGTAATTCCACTACTAAAAATATTTAAGGTCATGTATGATTACAACCTTAAATATTTTGAATTGAGTTTTTTTTTAAATACACAATAAAACACAATCTCGTCACAACCCAAATTACCGTAGCGTGTAAACATTCCCCCCCAATTATAACTTTTAATTGCAATTCTGTTTAACTCCAAACTTAAGAGTACACGACAATCATTCACATTAAACAACACATTTGAAAACACGCGTACTTTTCGCTCGGAAACAAATCACAGCGAACGTAAACTTTTTCGCGTGGAAGCGCGACCGAGTCTGTAAACGGCTAAGAGAACACTGAGTGCCGGCACGGCACCGCTTTACACGATTTACGACAAAATTCAGTCGTCATTCCAACTACATGAAAAGACTTTCGTTAGCTTTGCTTTTGACTTTCCTCTAAATATGAAAGGTGATACGTACATAAACTCACGCTTGCTGTCCCAAATGGGGTAGACAGAGAACAGGGGTGTTATTCACAAACCGTCGCGTCCTCACCTCTCACCTCACACCTCACCCGTTTTTACAAGGAAACTGTCAAAATTAGACAAATGACATTTGACAGTTTCCTTATAAAAACCGGTGTGGTGTGTGGTGACAGGTAAGGACCAGTCGGTTTTTGATGATGATGATATCTAATTTTCAGTGCCTCTTCTGCTGATTGTTTGTTTAAGATGGCAAAAAGATGATAATAGGAGTCACCTAAAATAACTTGGCCGTCAGATAATATAAAAATAAAAACCTATAAAATAATATAAAACAGGTATTTTTCATTTTTAACCTAAATCAAAAATGATGAAGATGTAACCCCTTAAAGTTTTACGTGACGTCACGCAGTGCTAGCATTTTCTAGCACGGCGTAACGTCACGACCCCCCACTCTCGAACTTTGACACGCTTTATCTTTGTAAATTTTTGTTTGATTAACAAAATAAAAAAATATGTGCCCAGTATTTTAATGATAATGTAACTGGCGGACTAATTATATTTAAAAAAATACCCAGGATACTACCTAATTATTAGTTCCTTATTGCGCTTCAAAAATACACGCAAGAGCTAATAAAACGGGTACACTTTTTATGAATATGAAAAATACAGTCATCATGAAATTCACGAAGTATGCCCGCATCACCTTTAGGAATAGCTGCGCTTCTTACAAATGTAATTTATAAATCGTTTTTAACCCACCCTCAATGGTTGGATTGACTTAAAAGCAGATGTCTTTTCGATAACAATGCAATGATTAATGGACTCGTGTGGAAATAAGACATTGTCAACCGATTTTATGGATGTATGTCTTTTTCACTCCAGAACTCTCGTCTTCGATTCAGCCATGGGTAATACACAATACGAATATTACGGGCACACGTCACGTATAGCAAATTACCCTATTTCACTACCTCGTAATAGTAAGGTAGTGAAATGGTGCAAAAAATATCTTGATAGTCATAGTTTTTTTTTCTCCGCGTCTTTACAATTTGTCCGTATCAAAATTGTACGCATGATTTTAAGCAGGAAAAACGAAATATGTCGAAATAAAAAAACTAACAGGTACGCTTTTTAGTAATAACAGCCTTAGAATCTGAGATAAGATTTCCGAGTTCATATAACCTGGACCTTTTTAAGGAACGAGTGAATAGGCATCTTCTGGGTGAGCTCGCTTCATCGTAGGCCTCATCTTTGCCCCCTGGCTAGATGCTGGCCAAGAGCAATCGCATTTTTAATAAAAGAAAAAAAAAAGGGTCGACGAATCATAATGTTTATTGAAGCCATGGTTTTACATTACAGATCTTAAGCACATATATTTATTTTTACTATCACGTCAGTGGCAAACAAGCGTACCTGACGGTAAGCGGTCACCGCTGCCTGTAACTCCAGGGGTGTCACACGAAGCAGACCGCCCTATTTGCAGTGGCCGATTTCGTCGTAGACCGTTGGTAGATGTCAAATCAAAAATGAAAATTGCAACTCCTTACTTGGAACGTTGAAGTAGTTGGCGACGCTCGGTGCGGTGTTGTTCCAAACGCCGGGGACCGTTGACGTCGTGCCACAAAACTGGTCTCTCTCATCTCACTCAGTCCAAGCTGAATTAGTTCAAACTAAGCTGGTCACCATGTTGAGGGGCGATGTTCATCGCTCCCGTGTTTTATTCTCGTAGATTGTGGTCAAGGGTCAGCTGATAGGAAAGAAGTAAATTCAGGAGATCACTGGATACACAGATCACCAGATGGAGGTAATCTGTGACTGGATAGCATTATATTCGTATTCACAATAATAAATGAAAATATGTCATTCTTATTCTTGTGACAACTGTCAAATTAAAGGCATAGTGGCTAACTAGCACACCAACTAGTAAAAAGTTTTCAATATATTTAAAAAAAAACATTCGATTCCCTCTCCCAACCACTAATGTCTCAAAATAATTGACGTAATCAGAAGTTACTTTGCGGAATACCATTATAAGTATATTCTATTCCTCTGCCATCCCTCTAAAGAATATGAAGGCCAAATCATAGGTCTTTAACATCTTTGAAAATGATGTTAGTAGCGTCCATTAAATAAACTTGCTTACGTGGCGTCTCAGGCCAATACAAGAATGACAGCTACGTCCGCATACAGGCTGAAATTTTATTGACTATTCAAATTGTCCCAGGCATTAGGTATCAATAAAAGATGAAAACATAGGTAAAACTTTCACAATAAAATGTGATGTCCGAATAAATAATAAGTAACGTGTGGATAATCGGGAGCTGAATGACGCTCGGGGTTAGCGGTGCGGGGGGAGGCGCGCGCTCACCTATCTTACCCCGACCAAAATTGCAAATAGTCGCACGCGCATTTCCGCATGAACGGACGTGCACTTCCGTGTTGTATCTCTCGTAAAGACACGCGATCGCAAACGAGACACAACAATGTTTACGAACCGGTAGTACCCCGTGGATGCAGGAAAATTTGCAACTTATGTTTTTTTTTTACTAGATTTCATTAAGAAATCCTCGTTTCGACGCATAAGTTTGTCTCTCATATCTTTTAGCTGCTCTGTCTCAATATTTTAGTACTGAAAGATACTGAAAGAAAAAACACGTACTTTTTATTTTTCGCTAAGGAATCCACTGTGAAAATTTGAACAGTCAATAAACTTTCACCCTGTATTTGTTTTGACAACATTTCATTTTTTTAAGCGGGCTTTCTTTAACATTTTTAAATTTCCGAATCTCATATAAAAAAAAAAAACAATTTCAAAAGTTTCTCATTCTAAAAGAGTAAATGACAAGTCTCACTGCGTAAAAAATCATATAGAAGGACTATGACTAAGGCAGATTTACCAAAGAAAGTGTACTGCTGTTCTTTTTGTGCGTTGGGACTGTCACAATTCAGCCTTGTGACGTCATAAGGAACCCGCTAGGTGGGAGCTTTCCGCTACATACGGCATTTCGCATGTTTGCTGCTACGAGCGTAGCGCTACGAAATCGTTGGCAGTGTGTTAAGACGATAGTGTAGGCTTTCTTCACATTTTCATGAATATTTCGAAAACTAACAGCTAAAAGTGGCACTAAATAATAATTTTCATGTGTTCTACCTACCCTTTTGGGAATAAAGGCGTGAGTTTATGTATGTATGTACGTATGTAGGTAGGTAACAGTTATAAAAATATTTAAAAAATGTATTTGGATATCTTACTAATAAATTAACGAAATGAGTTAATATTTACTACTACTTGAATATTTGAACTGTTGTCAATTATTTATGTTACTATTTTGGAGATGTATGTCCTTGAGTCAATATTGTGTGTCACGAAAGGTTACGAAATTTGTTCTCTAGTATTACTCGTAGTTGCACCGCCTACATTCTTTCTGTTTTGCCGTAAAATTAACTGACAGAAAATGCCGGGCCATACTCAGTATCCACCACCACCACCATATCAGCCCTAGGACGTCCACTGCTGGACATAGGCCTCCCCCAATTTCATGGGGGTAAATGCCATAATCGCCACGCTTGGCATGCGGGTTGGCGATCGCAGTATCTCCACCGCACTCTAGGAATGCTGCTGCCCATTCCCCGGTGGTCTTGGTCGTAGTTTAAGGACATACCCGGGTCCCCGGGTCCACTCAGTATGAGAAGAACCAATAGGAACACTTCGTTGACCTTTCCTTGCTTATCGCAGCGCGTATGAAGTGATTCTACTGGTTCTTAAACATACATCCCCCGCTACGCATCCTCGCAAATGTCTGGTCGAAACGCAGCCTAAAAGAAGTATGAAACGCTGCGAAGATATTCCCTTTTGCTTGTTATTGACTTTTTTAATTGCGGTCATTGGGCAACTACGGAACCCGACACTGAGTATGGCCCGACATGTTCTTGGCCAATTTTTTAACCGACTTCAAGATTTCAAAAGAGGAGGTTATCAATTCGGTTGAATGTTTTTTTTTTGTTTTTTTTTTTAATGTTTGTTACTCCATAACTCCGTCATTTCTTAACCGATTTGAAAAATTCTTTTTTTGATTGTATGTATATACATCCATTCTGATGATGGGATCCATGAGGAATTGAAGGAACTCCTCAAATCTTTAAGGCAAACATATAGTGATTTTTGTGTTTTTATCAACAAGTCAAGCATTTGCATCCAAAAATGTGACATTGGATGAAGTGGAACTGCTGATGATGATCAGAACAGAACTCTTTAACGACGAAAAGTTCACGTTTGGCGATTTGTCCCCCTAGCTGTGTTTGTTAAGCAAGTTCTATTTTCACGATTAATTTTTGTCATGCTCGAGTTCTGATGATGGGATCCATGAGGAATTGAGGGAACTCCTCAAATCTTAAAGGCAAACATATAGTGATTTTTCTGTTTTTATCAACAAATCAAGCATTATCATACAAAAATGTGACATTTGATGAAGTGGAACTGCTGATGATGATCAGAACAGAACTCTTCAACGACGAAAAGTTCACGTTTGGCGATTTGTCCTTCTAGCTGTGTTTGTTAAGCAAGTTCTATTTTCACGATTGATTTTTGTCATGCTCGAGTTCTGATGATGGGATCCATTAAGAATCGAGGAAACTCCTCAAATGTGAAAGGCACACAAATAGTGATTTTAGTATTTTCATGAACTAATCAAGCATTTTCATTCATAAAAGTGACATTTGATGAAGTGGAACTGCTGATGATGATCAGAACGGAACTCTTCAACGACGCGTAGTTCACGTTTGGCGATTTGTTCTCTTCGTTTTGTTTGTCAAGCAAGCAAGGTTTTTCCATGATTTCATGAGGAATTGAGGGTACTTAGTCTTCTACCATTATAAACATACTTATAGCCATTTTTGTATTTTATTGTATGGAATCTAAGAGTGCACCATCTAAGATTAATAATCTTTCACCGGACTCCCCCATTGAAGTCGGTTTTTTTTTCTTAAAAATTATTTTTTTTACACTGGTTGTTATAGCCTTTTGCAATTCGCTCTTATTGTACGCGTACAACCGGAATAACGCTAGAAAAATGATGGCTGTACACTCATTCAGCCACCCGTTCACCCGACTTTCAGTTCCCCTTTGTCTTTGTTGTGTTTAAGCAATCATGATTGGAAACGAACGCAATCAGAGTAGAATCACGGTCTCGCGAGCATGAATACGAAGCAGGTTTATAATGCCGACTTCTCTCGGTAATACTTTTTAGGGTTCTGTTGATATAGGAATAAGAACATAGTAGACGACTATTATGTGTTCCCAAGGTAAGGTAATAAAAATAGGCTTGGCCCAAAAACATATTGTTTTATAAATTTAACTCTGTGAAATCATATTTTATATTATACTTATAAGTATTTATAGCCATTTATATTTAGTCCTGAGTTATGTTTTTGTTTGTTGTTAATACATTGTTTATAAAAAATTTAAACACACATAGACATATATATAAAATTGTAATTTTCACAAAACTGTTAAAAATTTATAACAAAATAATAATTAAAAATATAACCTAACTACACCTACAAATAAAAAAATTGTCCCAAATCGCTGTCAATAGGGAGGGTGCCCATAAGGCAGGCTGTACTACCTCGCTGCACGGCAATACTTAAATTTGACTTAAAGTTGAGTTTGCTTTTTTGAAAAAAAAAACAAATAAAAGTTAGTTCATTTAGGTATTTCACTTAAATAGTTACAGTGGACACGTAATCATGGCGACAAGCAACAATAAAATTCCTTAGCTTTTTGTTGACGGACCTTGAACCGTCTGGAGCTGGCGATAAGATAATTCGGATCGGATTCGGAAGGATAGAAGTAAAGTAAGCAATGAGCTTATCGTAATCGGACCAATAGCCAATTAACGACCGGCGAAGAAAATCTTCTGAAAGCCAAGGATTTAAAGAAATAGGCATTGTTTACAGATGTTACATAACTATAAAGAAAAAAACAAATAAAACATTAATTTAAGTAGATACCGAGAAGGTTTACAGATTAACCAGGGAACAAATGAAACGGAAAAATAAAAGAGGGACAGTGAAGTCAAAAGTCAATAGTCAATAGAAAGTAAAATTCTATATAAAATAATATAAATATAATAGACCTAAGATCTTAATCCCAGTCAGGGCATTTCTTTGTGTGATGATCACGAATATTTCTTCCTGAGTCTTGGATGTTTTCTATAAGACAAGACTCAGGAAAAAGTATTAGAGCTTATCGTATCATATTTTAGTATTAATTTATAATTATAAATATTTATATCGTGTGCTAGTATAGTACCTATAGTACAAGCTTTGCTTAGTTTGGGACTTTGTAGATTTGTGTAAGATTGTTCACAAATATGGATTTATTTTATTTGCTCTTGACCATACATACAAAGCTTTCGGGCTAACTGGATAGATTGGATTGATGAATAGTAGATTGTTAACCAAGAGTTGAAAGCCACCCATTTCAGACGAGATATTTTGAAATGGATAGTTTCAGACTAGTTAAACACTACTTTGCATTTTAAATATGACGAAAGAAAAAAATTGGCAATTATGCAAAAAAAACTGAATCTGTCAAATCAATAAACAAAGTTTAAAATAAATACAATTTTACGGAGGCTGACTGTACAGGTTTCTGCCATTGATCAATATTTTTTTATTACTTTTCATCCCAATGCATGGGGAGACATGCTTCAATTTCGACCCGCGTCAATTATGACCACTTTCAGAGAATGAGGAATGAAATAGCTATTTAAGATACAAGGGTTGTAAAACAAAGAAAGTCCGATATCGCAGATGTTTGAGGTCCGAGCCGCAGGCGAGAGTCATAAATATGCGAGAGAGGGCTTTCTATTTTACGAGCCGTGTTTTGTACACAATTTTACGTCACCACCTGGCCAAAAAGGTGGGTTTTCCCGGACGCGCAGCGTGCGAGAAAACGCGCTTTTTGGCAAGTTGTGGCGTAAAAAATATTCCGCAATAATAGATTGACGGATACTAAAACATACTTCAGTTTAATCATTTATTACCAGTGAAAATAATTTCATGGGGACTGTTACAGGTACTTAATAAATAGCTTATTTGTGTTTGAAAGTTTTGCCAAACCAAAAGGCCGGACTACCCGGAAATAGGAGACCCTCGTACCGGAGGTTTGCGGCGATATACTCTTATATAAATACAGTCTCTACCAAAATGGTAAATATTACACTTACATACATATAGGTCATTCAGACGACAAATGGCCTTATTTAAAAACGTCAATCAAACCAGTCATAGTGAAAATCAAGTAAAAAGTAAAGATATAATGAAATAAAATCGGCCAAGAGCATGCCGGCCCATGCTCAGTGTAGGGTTCCGTAGTTGCCCAATAGACTTACTCTAAAAAAAATCCATGACAAGCAAAAGGGAATACTTTCGCAGCATTTCATACGTCTTTTACTAAGAAGGGGAGACTTTTTACGATAACTCAAAAACGGTTTAACTGATCATATCCGCTATAGTTGTAATTGATTGTCTTTATTAAGCCTTACTTTTATGATTTTTTTCATATTTTTTGGACCCATAGTTGAAAAGTTAGAGGGGGGGGGGCACACAATTTTTTTTCTTTTGAAGTGAATATTTCCGGAAATTTTCACTTTATCAAAAAACGTTTGATGAAGACCTCTATTCATTTTAAAAGATCTATCCAACAACACCCCACACGATACGGTTGAAGCGAAAAAAAAAAACATCCCCACTTTACGTGTAGGGAAGGTACCCATTAAAAAGTTTTTTTTAGATTTTATATTACGACTTTTTCAGTTTTATTGATTTATATGACCACATAAATTTGCAGCTTTCTAGCACTAACAGTCCGGAGCAAAGCCTCGGACAGATAGACAGACAGACAGACAGACATGGCGAAACTATAAGGGTTCCTAGTTTTTTTTTATACCACGTCGGTGGCAAACAAGCGTACGCCTGATGGTAAGCGGTCACCGCAGCCTGACTACGGAACCCTAAAAAGTATCATATCGGAATCCTGTATGGGTCTCCGCGAGACGTGACATTTATTTCCATAGTTGCTTGACAGTGTGTCTTTGCGGCAGTCAATCGGTTGCTGTCTTAGCATTATGCCGAGGTGTCAGAATCCTGCTTCACTGGTATTCAGCCCGAACCGGAACCGTAACCCACGGAAAGCAAACAAAAGGATTCTGTATAAAAGTATACATATAATACGAGTACATAAGGTCATAATATGTGTAAGTAAAAAATAACAACGAATGGGAAGCTAAATGAAAAAAAATCGGCCAAGAGCATGTCGGGCCACGCTCAGTGTAGGGTTAAATAGTTGCCTAATGAACTTACTTTAAAAAAAACAATAACAAGCAAAAGCGTTTGACACGTCTTTTACTAAGAAGGGAAGACTTTTTTACCGACTTCAATAGAAGGAAGCAGGTACTCAGTTCGTGTGCATATTTGCTTGTTCTTTTTTTATGTATGTATGTTCCCCGATAACTCTTGACCACGTTGGCCGATTTTGATAATTCTTTCCACAAATTGTGGCATAGCAAGTACAAAATTGGAATAGTTTTTTTTTTTGGTATAAATTATTACGATAACTTAAAATCTCAACCGATCATGTCCGCTATAGTTTTCGTTGAAAGTCTTTATTAAACTTACTTTCATGATTATTTGCATATTTTTGGAACCATAGCTCAAAAGTTAGAACCTCGAATTTATACAAACTTATTACCTATAGAAATGTTTTTTGACTAAAAAAATTATATAATCTAGATAGAGATGTAATTATATTTTTCCTCTAATATTTATATGGATATTAACGTTCTGTAATAATTCCATATTTTTTCTTGGTAAACATCGGAGATAAAGCGAAAAGTGGTTGTTTTGCACGTTTTAAAATGGTTTTGTTAGCTTGATTGTTCCGATAGCTCAGAGGCTAGTGCGATTGGGCGCGTATGCCAGATGTCGCAGGTTCGAACCCTGCTCGGAGCATTAAATATTTTTCCTTTAAGGCGAAGGGGTGGGCAAGCTCTTTCCATACAAGCTTTGTGCAAGTTTTTCTTGCTGGAGTGCAAACACAAACGTGTTTGCACTCCAGTTACTATTTTTGGTCCATTTGCTTATTTTTTTGTTAGCTATGATTGATGTTTTTCTTTTTTAATTTTATTTATGTTTGTATTTTTTTTTAATAATGCAAAATTTCAACATCAAGTTCTGCGTCTATCCAATATGTAGCAACAAAAAATAAAATTAAATGCTGTAGTGCCAAAACTAACGCAAAAAACTTACACAACTTGCAAAACTTGCACTTTGTATGGAGAATGACTTGCCCTACCCTGCGCCTTAATTTGAGGGTTTTTAACATTTTCCTTCATAAATCGAAATTTATCCACCGTAAAACATCATCATTCATCATTCAATATTAGCAAACTACAATTACAGATATTTCATTCTTGACAAGATTTCATAACTAATAAAAAGTTTTTTTTTTCTAATAGTTCTAAAACGCTCTTAACCGATCAGGCAGTTAATGAACTGTGTTGCATGCACTATTTGAGTCATAAAACAAATTATTTTATAACCAAGCTAAACATCTTGAGAAAATATTTCTACATCAGAATCTAGTTTTTGCGAATAAAACTGATTTATAACAGCGATTAATCAACTAATCCCAATACGACCCCGTATTGGTTACGTACTTCTGGAATTTGTTCAACTCATAAAACGGTTTAGTTTGGATTATCTGAAGGAATTGGTAGCGAGCAAGCTTACGTCAGTTGTGGAAAAAAACTATACTTATTCATGAATCGAGACTAGTAGAACATGCGTGAGGACCTATTTGGGTAAAAATGTAATTTGGAATCGATTTAATATTATGATGCGCGCAATTGCTTCCTAGCTCGTCACAAATTCAAACGTTGTTAAAACAAAAAACGCGCGCATAAGAACCAAATTCCATTCCAATAGGTTTAGTGAAATAGATACCATAGAACCCCGGGTAGTACGAGTAAATAGGTATTTCTGCATATTGATGCGTGAGTGAATCCTATGATCTTAAAAAAGCCCCGATTTGATCGAAACACAAATATCCGTAGATAGATATTCCAAGTATCATTTCCATTTTTAGGGTTCCGTAGTCAACCCTTATAGTTTCGCTATGTCTGTCCGTCATCCGTCCGTGGCTAAGCTCAGAGACCGTTAGTACTAGAAAGCTGTAATTCGGCATGAGAGCAAAAAAGTTTAAACACTTTGTCGGCGTGATTGATATGTATATGATATGAATCAAGCACGCCGACAAAGTAGTTATTTTTTTTTTAGATTACCTCCCTTTTCACGTGGAGTGGGGATTAATTTTGTTTTCGCTATCTCCCTATGTTGTGGGGTATCGTTGGATAGGTCTTTGAAAAAAATAGGGGGTTGCTATAACCATTTATTGATAAAGTGAATATTTACGGATATATTCAATCCAAAATTTCAAAAAATGTGTCCTCTCCCCCTCTAACTTTTAACCGCGCCTCCAAACAATAGGTATTTATGTGAAAAACCATAAAAGTAAAGCTTCACAAAGACTTTCAAGAAAAGTTATTTTGAACTTAATCATTCGAGCAGTTATTATAAGTTCATGTAAAAAATATGTATTTCTAAACTTTGTAATTTAACGCGCTATGCAACGTTATAGGTAACTAGTTAAAGGGAGCTTTTGAGGACGTGTTAACGGAAAACTCACGTTAGTATTACTATAACTTTAATGAATAAAATGAATATGCTAATCATAACCAAGTGAGGAGACCGCTTGAAGTTAAAACTGCTACTGAATTATCACTTAAAAACTATCTCACACTACGATTGGGCCCAATTCTCGTTACCAGCCAGCTACGCTTGGGCGCTTTATCCTACACGCAATATCAGCGACTGTGTATTTACGGTAACCTCGCGTGATCGCCTCCATACAAAACTATAACATAACAAGTGTGATAATGCCTTAACAGGCCGGAAGCCAACATTCACATTTTAACTAACTTGCGTCGTCCACATGGCAGAGTTTTCCTTGACAAAGTAAAAAACTTATATTTTTCCAAATGTTCCGTGTAGTATACTATATGTACAGTGTAGTGTATACAGTAGAAAATACTTAGAAACATTTAAAAAATTACTCGTACCAAATATAAATAACAAGAGTAAACATTCGAGACATTCTTTGAGATTAAACTAATTCACGAGAACACAGCTTGGAGCTGTGTAAACAACCAGTCCTTATAGTATCAAGTATGATTAGCAGTTTTAGTGTGATGAGGGCGGACTCTCGGAGAGAGAACAACGTAATACCCGACCAAATAGCAAACGCCGCAATGTTTCGGAAGATAATGGAAAAGATGGTCTTCGCATTCCGGCAGATAATATTTTTACTTTCATTTTACGATGCTTCGATAAGGGTATATAGAAGATTATTACGTATGTTATGATTTCGATGCTTGGCTTTGCTATATAAACCTTTCCACATATTATCACAATTCTCTTTAATGTAAAATAACACTGTACGTGTGAATAGTCTGTGTAGTGTGGGAAGAGAGTGAGTGTATTTTTTGCTTGTTTTTTTTTCTAACTATCTAGTCTAAATGTCAATATAGCAAACCTACAGCAAGTATTTATGGTACACATATTTCATATGTTCCACATATGTTCATGTTATTATTATTAATAATAAAACAACAGGTCAATATGCCTAAATAATGCTTGGCATGAAGATGTGAGGCAAAAATAACGTGTAAATGAAACAACGAACAGTTTTATCAAACTAGCAAATTAGAAAGAATGAGTCGTCACGTTGTATTGATAAAGAAATATGTACAAAAAATACTACCAAAAGTGTGTTGAATATAAAGATACACTGACAAGTACTGGTACGGCTGGATATCTAAGGACACACAGACACAACACTGGCAAAAGTGTTCCACATTAAGACAGAGAGCTTTAAATAGCCGCTCATATTGACGCTGAACATTAGCAAATGAGGTAGAATTTAGAAACACTGCCCAAGATGACGTCGATTATTCCAAAATGAAAATAGAGTTTATTTGTAGTGCGCGATAATATAAAATTAATAGTAGAAAAAACCTGAACCGACTGTAATCGATTAATACTTTGTAAAACGTTTACAGTCAAAACGTTTAACAAAGTATAAATCGATTACAGTCGGTTCAGGTTTTTTCTACTTGAAAAGCCTAAGTCGTTGTTGTTGACAAGCCATTTTACGTGAATCAAAATATAGACTTTATTTTATATGCAATCGAGAAAGAATAAAATGAAAGTAAAATTGAAAGCAACTTAAAGGGTTCAATATTTATTAAGTTAATAATTTGTAAAGCTTGAGATGGCGTCAGAGTAAGTATGTTCAAAAAGTCACCTAATATACAGTTAGCATCAAAAGTAGCTACGCATTTGAAAAGTTCAAAAGTCTTTATCACAAGGGAATAAGAGCTTTTAACGCCTTCATATGCGTAGCTACTTTTGATGCCGACTGTACCTAGTCGTGTACGGCGAAAGCAATATCGTAGCTAGCACGGAGAGGCCGTAAAACAGACTCCATTGTGTCAGAAAAACAAGAAAATTATGACGGCAAAGGCAGCGTGTGTTGCAGTATTTTTATGTGTAATTATATTTCTAGTGTATGTACAGCATTCAAAGGCATCTATTTCAAATAACAAAGGCAATCAAAAAACACCTATCCTCAATAAATCAATCAATGACGTTCATCATCATCCTCCTAGCGTCATTCCCAGTACAACTGCATCCTGAAGGATGCCTGGGGTCCGCTACCTCATCCCAAGAGTTGGCGTAGGCACTAGTTTTTACGGAAGCGACTGCCATCTGACCTTCCAACCCGAGGGGGAAACTAGACCTTATTGGGATTAGGCTTGTCAAGTGAGTGGGCAACTTGACTGTTAGAAGTTCTCAAGCCGCCCGGAGGCCTCTAACTTGGCTTAACGACTGCTATCATAGACAGCAACCGGGATCAACGGCTTAACGTGCCTTCCATATCACGGGAGCGCTCAGTTAGTAACCACTCAAAGCGGTCACCCATCCAAGGACTGACCTCGCCCGACATTGCTTAACCTCGCATACCGCACAAAATCAATCAATGACGTTATATAATTAAATTTTTTCTCATGGTAAACTTCGGAGACAGGGGGGGGGGCTGGTATGTTTGTATTGCCTTCATGAATCGAAATTTCTCCACCGTAAAAAAACTGTTTCAGAATGTGCAATTCAAGCCCTGTCATATGACACCTCATTTTACATATAAATATTTACTAGACTTTGAATATAGACTTTCAGAAATTTGAATTTCAAAACGATAGCATACTCGTAAGTAGGTAGATTCTTTAGATATTAAGCGATGTGACAGACAAAACGGTTCCTATTTTACCTTTTTGATACGACGCCCCTTAAGGCGACCATTGACTTTGAACATTTTGAGATTCAAAGCAAGGTCCAAAGTCATTTAACATTTACTGTTAAATTGTTGCTTATAAACCCGAGAATTCGAACAAGTTACAACCGTAATGACCCGGACCCGGGTATGTCCTAAAACTGCGACCGACACCACCGGAGGATGGGCAGCAGCATCCCTGCAGTGCGATGGAGATACTGCGATCGCCAACCCGCATGCCAAGCGTTTATGGCAATTACCCCCTATGACAGTTACAAACAGGCCACGGCCCCGAGGTTCCGGCGATCCCCAGTGCCCTGGTTATGGTAGCGGCCAGGCCAGGGTACAAGCGGGGTCAGGGGTGCGAAGAATCTCCGGCAAAGATCCGGCTACCACCACCAACGACTTCTGGCCCTGGCAACATACAACACGCGAACACTGCGGACCGACGAAAAGATAGCGGAACTGGAGGAAGGACTAAGCAGGTTGCGTTGGGATATCGTAGGGTTATCTGAAGTCCGAAGAGAGGGGGAGGACACGATAACCCTGAGGTCCGGCAACTTGTTTTATTTCCGGGAGAGCGACGAACAGTCCCAGGGAGGTGTCTGGTTTATCGTCCACAAATCCCTCGTGAACAACGTGGTGAAGATCGAGAGTGTGTCGGCTAGGGTGGCGTACCTTGTACTCAGAGTATCCGAAAGGTACTCGTTGACGGTCATACAGGTGTACGCGCCGACCTCGGCACACTCTGACGACGAGGTGGAGGCTATGTATGAGCATATATCAAAGGTCATGCATAGTTCCAAAACCTACTTCACCGTTGTTATGGGGGATTTCAATGCGAAACTAGGCAAGAGAGACGGTAAGGAGCTGAGAGTGGGGCAATACTGGCTGGTTTTCTTGGAGAAGGAGGGACTCTACATGATGAACTCCTTCTTCAAGAAACGCGAGCACAGGAAGTGGACCTGGATGAGTCCCGACGGTGCAACAAAAAACGAAATTGACTTCATCATGTCGACAAAGAGGCATATATTCAATGATATCTCTGTGATCAATACGATAAAAACCGGAAGTGATCATCGTCTGGTAAGAGGCACATTGAATATATGCGTCAAGCTAGAGCGTTCTCGACTGATGAAGTCTACGCTCCGTCCGGCAGCAGTCCAAATCCAAAACCCCGAGAGCTTTCAGCTGGAACTCCAAAACCGTTTTGATTGTCTAGGCGGCGATGTGGACGAATTCAACGATGGGTTTGTAAAAGCTGTCCATATCGTTGGGTCTAAGTTCTTTAAGGCCCAACGGACTAACAGAGCCAAGAGGCTTTCTATCTCCACTCAGAGGCTCATCGAGGAAAGGAATGAGATGATTTTGCAGCGATGCGACATTATACAGGCAGCTCAATAAACAGATCTCCAAGTCCCTTACCCGCGATCTGCGCCAATTCAATACAAATCGTATTGAAGAGGCCATCGAGCAGAATAAGGGCTCTAAAGTGTTCTCGAGAGATCTGTCTATTGGGCAGAGCCAGCTCGCTAAATTAAAAACTGAAGATGGTAGAATCGTTTCATCCAAATCTGAGCTTCTGAGTGAGATAGAGCGCTTTTATGGACAGCTATACGCGTCAACTAGCAGACCCGAAGTTGGTCTGGTGAAAGACCCTAGAGCTAGATTAACCCGGCACTATACCGAAGATATCCCGGACATCAGCCTGTACGAGATTAGAATGGCTCTTAGACAGCTAAAAAACAACAAGGCACCCGGTGAAGACGGAATCACAGCTGAACTCCTGAAGGTGGGTGGAAAACCGGTCCTTAGGGCACTTCAGAAGTTGTTCGACTCCGTCTTACTGGAAGGGAAAACTCCGAAGGCATGGAACAGAGGAGAAGAGGCTTTAGCACCGTAGACCACATCGATACGCTCCGTCAGATTATACAGAAGACTGAGGAGTATAACCTGCCCCTCTGTCTAGCTTTCGTGGACTACGAGAAAGCCTTCGATTCGATTGAAACCTGGGCTGTACTACAATCTCTACAGCGGTGCCAAGTGGACTACCGCTATATCGAAGTGCTGAAGTGTTTGTACAGCAACGCCACTATGTCAGTCCGACTCCAGGACCAGAACTCGAAACCGCGCTGCAGCGCGGAGTCAGGCAAGGAGATTTTATTTCGCCTAAGCTGTTTTCCGCTGCACTGGAGGATGTGTTCAAGACTCTGGACTGGAGAAGGCTAGGCATCAACATAAACGGCGAGTACATCACTCACCTTCGGTATGCTGACGATATAGTAGTCTTGGCTGAGACCATGGAGGATTTAAGTACAATGCTCAATGACCTCAGTAAAGCCTCCGAGCAAGTTGGTCTAAGGATGAACATGGACAAGAGGAAGATTATGTCAAATGCCTATGTAGCACCAACTCCCGTAACAATCGGACACTTTCTGCTCGAAGTTGTAGACGATTACATATACCTAGGACAGACTGTCCAGTTAGGTAGGTCCAACTTCGAGAAAGAGGTTAATCGTCGAATCCGACTCGACTGGGCAGCGTTCGGGAAGCTACGGGACATCTTTTCGTCTAATATTCCGCAGTGTCTCAAGACGAAAGTCTTTGACCAGTGTGTGTTGCCAGTGATGACATATGGTACTGAAACGTGGTCGCTTACTATGGGCCTCATAAGGAAGCTCAAAGTCACCCAAAGAGCGATGGAGAGGGCTATGCTGGGAGTATCTCTGCGTGATCGCATCAGGAATGAAGTTATATCGCAGCAGAACCAAAGTGACCGCTATAGCCCATCGAATCGCTAAACTTAAGTGGCAGTGGGCGGGACACAGCACGTAGAACCGATGGCCGTTGGGGCGGAAAGGTTCTCGAGTGGCGACCACGTACCGGAAGGCGTAGCGTGGGCAGGCCCCCCACACGGTGGACTGATGACCTGGTAAGGGTCGCGGGTGTCCGCTGGATGCGGGTGGCGCAGGACCGGTCATTGTGGAAGTCTTTAGGGGAGGCCTATCTCCAGCAGTGGACGTCTTTCGGCTGACATGATGATGATGATGATGATGATGACAATACGTAATAATACTGTAACTCTTTTATAACTTAAATGAGTTGAATATGAAAATGGTGCGAAAAGTACAATCATTGGCCCCTGATGTATGAAGGTACTAACTTTGGCCTACCCGTTTCTACGTTATCTTGGGCCTTTTTTCACCAATTACAGTATATAAACCAAAATGGAATGGTAATTAATATATGAAAATACTTACTTAAAAAAGAAAGTAGGTAAAAATCTAAATGAAAATACTTAATCCTTAAGATTTTGATAGCAAACCACACTCGAAGTTGTAGTCGCTGCTAAAGTATTTTTTTTAAGTGTTCTACGTGTTAAGTTTGGAAACGACCTACTACATTTTAGAGTGTAGCAAACAAAGAAAAATATGAAATTTATTTTTGTCCTTGCACTCAAGGATTGCGCTTAATACATTGGCCAACATTACTACAGCTTACCCTAATACCCTATTTAAAAGATTACTTTACACGGGTCCAAAGCGATGTTAAGTAAGTTAGAGCACCTAGGGCATAGTATGAACGGTGCAACAACAGTAATAAAGGTACAGTCAGCATCAAAATTAAAGTAGCTATGCATTTGAAATGTTCTAAGTCTTTATTATAAGGGTATAAGAGCTTTTGATCCCTGCATATGTGTAGCTACTTTTGATACTGAATGTACTTTTACTTCTGTTGTTGCACCGTTCATATTATGCCCTAGGTGCTCTTTATGAAGTCGAGCACTCCAAAACTTACGTTAGGAAATTGTACTTAAGTATCATTAGTTAAGAAAGCGCTACATATATCCAGTTTGTATTCGGATCAGTCCTTTATTAATATTTTTTTTAAATAAAGGATTTCACTAACTATAACATTCTTTTACATTTTACTTTAGCATAATGCATAATAGTTTTAGAAATAAATACTTAATACTAACATAATCTTAAGTCAAACACTACTTGTACTAACAACATATATGGATGTAACTGATCCGAAATAAAGATTAATAAATAAAAATTATAAGTAAAAACCACAGACCTAGATGTACAAACACAAATATAAGTATGTACAATTGTACATCTCGTAAAGCATACGCAACAAAATTATGCAGCTACTAAACTCACCAATCACTATAGTATCAATTATATCGATTATCGTTTAGTGTTTGTTTCCAGTGATCATGGCTGGCTTGCCTTGTACAGACTAGGATCCGTAACAACTTAAAATAACTGTATAATGACTTTAATCGCCATGCACAAACACTTAAAGCTCCCCCTAGCACGCGATCCCCAGCTTTTGTTCAAACTTTCAAGTTCTCTGGATAGATACTCGTAAGGCACCATTTTGTAGCTAACGATTACATTCCAATCTTATCTCAATAGCAGTGCTTATTACTCTCATATATTTTGCAATACGATATTACCATACCACATTAGTTTCTCTTAAATTCAAAAAACTACTCAACGGAAATTTGAAATGAAAATGAATGTAGGTACTTTATTCACTTTAAACATCACACCAACACGATGCTTTCCAGTAATGTCTTATATTAATCTGAGGTAATGTGGCTTAGATATCAGGATAGCCGAATAAGGCATAGGCTATAATTTATACGCGTACGTGGGCAGTACTTCGTAACAAATATTCATCAATCATCAAATAGTTAGTCGCAAAATTGAGAGCATAAATAACCAGACAGCGAAGCAAACTTAAAGAAAGTAAACAACTCATTTACAATAACGATTAATTGTTCATTATATTAAAGTCAGCGATTCTTGACGAACAAAGGACATACGTATTTATTTAGGTATTTTACGATACCCGTCTGTGGCGACTACAAGGCCCTTATTCACGACGCTTACAACCAGCTTGTCACGAGCTTACCAATACAGTCTGACCTTCGTTATAGAAGTTGTTATCTAGACGCGATTAGAATGTGATTAAAGGTGACTTTTTTTTATTTTATTTTTTTATTGTAAATGGGATTACGTTTGACCTTAGTCTAACCTGATGGAAAGTTAAGACAAAGGTTTTGCCATAATAAGTCTCTGGGTGGGGGGCCTCCCTCAAGGTAGACTGATGACCTGGTAAAGGTCGCGAATGTCCGCTAGATGCGGTTAGTGCAGAACCGGTCATTGTGGCACCCTTTAGCGTAATGTGAAAATTCGTTTGCGAGATATTAAACTTTTAAGTGCTATTTTTTGTTGATCTCAAGTGTTAGTACGCACTTGGCCGCTTTTTTATCAATGTAGCTTGCAGACAGCCACCTAGGATCGCCTATAAGTAAGAACTATTATTTATACCTTGTCCCAAGAGCAAATAACGCTAGGAAGAGTGGTGAACCGATTTGATATAGATGTGAATTGCATACCATCCCAATTAAACCTAGCCGCTTTGATGACATCCCTGCGGTATTTCTTCGTAGACTGTCATTATGATTTCGAAAATCGTCTCGGTTAATGACGGCCCAAAAATTTAAGTAAAAGGTCAAGATACCTTCAAAACACGTAGTGGTGTTATTACTCCGCGTTTTAAATAAAATAATAATAATTTATTTCGGAAATATCCGTATCTTATTAGCAACAAATATTCTTAAAACTATGTTGGTTATGTTTAATTAGCCTAGGCGACAGATGCAAGGCATTCCGTGCTTGCAAGAAGGCCCTATCCACTCTGTTCGCTACTATGGCTAGGACTTAGTGTGGTACTGTGGTTAGGGGTTTTTGTAAGTAGAGTTTTTTTATACAACGATAGTAGCAAATAACGGCCTGCCTAATGGTAAGCCATTACTGTTATGTAACTTTGGCAGAATCACAAGTGCCTTGTCGACCCTTTATTGGCTCGTTGTGTTGACAGCTAGAGACATATGCAAGTCCCTCACTCTCAACACACCGCGTCCTCCGGAACTCCGGCGACCTTACTCACCACCACATGCAGTCAGGAAGACAATGCGACATACTTACCTTAAGAGCAAGAAGTGGTGTTACTATATGTGCGGTCTTCTGTAAGGTGTATTTCCGTCGTTGGGCTGCTCCAAATCTGAACGTGATGTTGAACCATGCGCTACCTCTCTTAACAGTTTGAAAATATGTACACGGACAAAAATATCAACAATAAATTTAAAAATGATTTTATTACTGAGGACATGAGGTTGCTCAAATATATTTGAACCTTTGGGAATGTCCAGTCAATTGTAGAGAAACCTAATACAATGTTATATTTATATGCAAAGAAACGCACGTAACCTAAGTTTCTCTGCAACTGACTGTACATATATTTATGAACTAAACTGTAGGTACCTACGTTTCCAATTGAACTGCTCCAAAGACGAGCGTGGCGAGAATAAACGAGATGACATTCCGTTGCGCCCTCCCTCTCTCAAAACTAGATGTTGTGTTACTGAATAGAATTGTGTTTAGTTCCGTTATTGCCTATTGGCATTACAGATATGATTACATTTTTGCTCTTTATTCCTTTTTAACTAGTGGCTCTGTGAGCTGTAGACCTCTTGCGATTTTTTTGTTTCAAAATAGGTATTGTGTTGTATGATTTTTTATAAGTCCTTGATTACTTTTCTAATGATAGGAATAGCCGTCGCCATTGACAGAAAAAAATCAGATTTTTGGGTTGTGCCATATATTTTATAAAAATACAAACATTTTATATCACCTCGCGTCTGTCCCATATCGGACTACTACTCAATCAAGTCATACGACCAACCTATGATGAACAGGCAATGTAATTGCGTACTACAGATTCATTAGGCGCTTTTTTTAAATATTTGACCGACTTAGAAATGTCTTAGTAGTCCGATATGGGTTAGGCGATTTTTTCTGTTAATGGCGGCGGTTATTCTTATCATTAGAAAAATAATGAAGTACTTTTAAAAATTTCATACATTTTCTAAACCAAAAACTTAATTATCAAACCGGCTCACAAAATTTCACCAGAATAGGTTGATAAATGCGACCTGTAGAGGAGAACAGCGGGAAATCCCATGGAAATCCAGATATCTGCCGTCCGCCGGCCGGACAATACGAAAGCATTTTTGCCGGAGCTACCACGGACAGGAACGTCTTTGACGTCGACTGTGAGGGTTCGAGGGCGCTTGGTACCTTTGTTAGGATTGCCAAGAGCATTTCATGAATATACCTTAAGCACACCAAATGTTTAACTTGTATAAAAAACTTTCACCCACGAATGTGAGTTGTTAACAAAAAACCTGTAATACGCCTGAAGCAAATTATTTCATTAAATTCGATCGTCCTCGACAGAGGCTCCATATCAGTACTTGAATTTGACGCCTTCTAGTTGAATTGGGCTCGTATTGACGCGCTGGCGGTCGCTATGTCTAACTCGTAACCCTTATGCAAGAGCGCGACGCTCTGACGTAAAATTAGATTGGAATTAATTTTGAGTTTGATTTTTAGTTCAAAATGGAACGGGCCGCGGTTTTACGCAACCATTGTATTAAACCCGCCCTTTGTTTGGTCTCGCTATTTACCATTCTGGAATTAATTCCGTTAATTTAATAATGGATGTTTGAGGTTTGATATGTGTAAAGCTCTTGTTTGAAAAGTACTTAGGAAGTTTAGCGAAACCACCAGTTTACTATGTTTCGTTAACTTTATTGCTTAACCAAATGACGAGAGCAACCCAGCACGGTAATCCCGACCAAATATATGCTCCGACATATAACACGATATCATTTTTCGTGCACGATATAATTTTTCTTGTCGGGGATAATACTCTTGAGGTCCAGAGCAGGCTGGTAAAATGGCGGGAAAAGCTGGAGAACGTAGGATTATAAATAAGCAGAATCAAAACGGAGCACTTGTTCTGCGACTTCAGCGGTTAATCCAGTTTTTCCCAAATTGCCTTGGATGGTGTATCCCTACCAGTCTGCTCCGACTTCCAGTACCTTGGAACAATAATCCAAAATGACGGCAATATAGACCTTGACGTGAAAAATAGCCGATTGGCAGCGGGGTATCGCCTCGCTCGGTCCACGGCTTCCATATTAACTTTCGTTCCGCCACACCCCTAACACCGTCACTCGTAGAATTAAGTCCGCGATAACCTTTCCGTAGTATAAGGCTAGATACGCGTTAACACCGCCATAACGTAGTTATCCGTAGATGTAACGTTTAAACTCAATAAAGGGCATATCCCGTATTCATCATCATTCAAATCTGTGTTTGGCTTACGCTATTCCTCGATCCCGAATATCACCCCTGAGCTAGTCTGGAAACCCCCATAAAACCCTAAAGGTCGGGGGGATATGTGCGTGTCTTCGACTCACACGTCACATTATTAACTTTATAAAATGAAGTAACTCTAGAACTGTTTCAAATTAGATTTATTTCTTGATAATCGATACAAATTACAACATAGTTAAAAATTTCAATGATTAATGTAGCAAATTCCAGCGAATAATAACGCGCGCCGATCAGTTCACCCTCTTTTATTGACTTGTCGCGCGGTGGTGGTACTGGTTTTTCTGTCAGATTCCAGTCGAAACCGCCAGGGGGCGCTCGTGTTGCTAACAGAATATCGTTCGGATATCATTTCTTGTTATTTACAAATTTCCACCAAATATTTGAGAAAAGCGCTATACATGCTGCGATCTTACTGGTCTCTAATTGATGGATGGCTTGCTTACTGGTCTCTGCAGTAACTATACAGGGCGTCCCACGGCTATGCCACATGGAGGGAAAGTACCTTGAATATTGTAGATGGAACATTATACTGAAAGAAGGCATTATTTTAATTTAAAAAACAATTTAAACTGCATTCATAGATTTTTAAACAATTACATAGTTGAACCGGGAATCGAACCCGCTACACGAGAAAATAAATTACCGTGTAGCTTTATCATGCTGATCGAAAGGCTTCATCGTGAGGATTACTTTTTGCTAAATACCATAGTGTCAGAAATAAAAACAAGACCATGAATTTTTACATTTGATGTGAAATTTTGTTCTGAAAAATGAAAAGCTGACATTGCCGTAAGGACATAACACTGTCATTATCATTTTTAAAGTACCTAGATATTACTATGATGCGTACTTGAATTACGCATCATATCCCTATTATAATTATGTATGTATGTAAGCACTTTATTGTACACAATAACAGTTTAAAACATATACATGTCACACAGGATCAGAGTACAAAGGCGAACTTATCCCTATGAGGGATCTCTTCCAGCTAACCTTTGAGGGATTGAGAGGAGATTTTTAAAAAAAATGAGATAATGATTTTTGAAAAGATTTTTAAAAAGAATGAGATAATGATTTTTAAAAAGAATGAGGATGATAATTAATTTTCTGGATTGGGACAAATGAACAAATAAGAGGGCCACCAAGATCCTCAGATCTAACCCCGTTAGATTTTAAATGGGGTTATAAAAAAAAATAGTTTATAAGAACTAGCAATTAGCATGAAAGTGTCCAGTCCACGAGCTACAAGCAGAACTACGTATTAATTCTAATCCACCACAAGACCACAACATGATCAAAAAATCGACAGGGAGCGAAATTATCAAAAGAGCGCGACTTTGTATTCAACAGAATGGGGCTCATTTTGAGCATTTGATGAATTAAATTGATTAATTTTGAATTAAAAATGTTAAAATTCATGGTCTTCCTTTTATATACGACACTATGTTATCTAGCAAAAAATAATCCTTGTGTTGAAGCCTTTCGATCGGCATGATAAAGCTACAGGGTATTTTTTTTCTCGTGTAGCGGGTTCGATTCCCGGTTCAACCGTGTAATTATTTAAAAATCTATGAATGCAGTTTAAATTGTTTATTAAATTAAAATAATGTCTTCTTTCAGTAAAATGTTCCATCTACAATATTCAAGGTACTTTCCCTCCATGTGGCATAGCCGTGGGACGCCCTGTATGATGCCAATACGTCACACACTCGTTGTACAATTTAATCGACTTTGTTCGGCAAGTTTCCTTGTTTTGTTTTGAAAGATTAATGAGGATTACTATTTCCTTGTTAAAGATTAATGGGGCTTCCGGGTGACTCCCGATTATCTACAGATAATCTAAAGATTAATTACCACTGCCAAATCATATTATCGTGACTGAATGTTATCATCACAAATAATACAGTTTTGATATCAAAGCTTTAGTCAAAATTTTGTCTTGTTCGCTCGCTAGTGTTAGCTCGATATGCTGCTCTCGTCACACTCGCGCTTAAACTTGCGAATATTGGCATGAAAACCCATAAAATAAGTTTTTTTTTTTTCAAATCGGATCAACTCTATTTTAATGCCGTTAAGGTCGTAAAGTGACGAACCTTTTCATTAAATATTAGGGGGATATTAGGAGAACAAATCGACCTAGTCCCAAAGTAAGCAAAGCTTGTACTATGGGTACTAGAGGACGATATGCATACTTATATAGATAAATACATACTCGTACTTAAATACATAGAAAACATCCCCGACCTGAGAGCAAATATCGGTGCTAATTTTTATTTTTATTTTATTACAAATGGGATTGCTCTTGGCCAGCATCTAGCCAGGGGGCAAAGGTGAGGCCGACGATGAAGCGAGCTCACCCAGAAGATGCCTATTCACTCGTGCCTTAAAAAGCACGAATAATGCCCTGGCCGGGATTCGACCCCGGGGCCTTTAGCTTCAGAGGCAGTCTCACTACCAACTAGGCTAAACAGGCCGTCACTAGGACAAACAGTCTCATTCCGCGTTAATACGTTATTTTGAAATGTTTTTAATTTATTTTAATAAAAGTAAAAAATAAAAATAAAATTTTGAAATAAAGATTACATTATGATGAAATCCATAAAATGGTCACGAAACTATCTACAATGATCTGCCAAGGATGAGCTCTAATATGAGGAAATTAATAAATGTAACGAATTATTTTTACAATATTATTATTTGGCAATGCGTATGCGACACCCCTGGAGTTGCAGGCATGATCGCTTACCATAATGCGGGCTGTATGCTTCTTTGCCAATGACGTGAATATAAAAAAAAATCTTATGTTACAGGAATACGTTACAAAATATTTTCAGGTGCTTGAAGAAGTCCAGCAAAAATAAACGCGCTTATTATACTTATTATGATGCCTTTCCACTAGAGATTATATGCTATGCTACGTTGCTGTGAATGTGTTGGAATCCACCAATCATATTCATTGATCCACATAGAATAAACGCGCTTATTATACTTATTAGGATGCCTTTCCACTAGAGAATATGTGCTATGTTTCGTTGTTATGAATGTGTTTGAATCCACCAATCATATTCATTGGTCCACATAGATTAAACGCGCTTATTATACTTATTAGGATGCCTTTCCACTAGAGATTATGTGCTATGCTTCGTTGCTATGAATGTGTTTGAATCCACCAATCACATTCATTGGTCCACATAGAATAAACGCGCTTATTATACTTATTAGGATACCTTTCCACTAGAAATTATGTGCTATGCTTCGTTTCTATGAATGTGTTTGAATCCACCAATCACATTCATTGGTCCACATAGCATACCACTGGTGGAAACGGGTTTTCGTAGCGTAGCTTACACATCCTCGCAGCATAGCTGCATAGCATATTTCTGGTGGAAAGGCACAACAGTAGAGAATATTACCAATTATAAATACACAAAAGTTTCCCTGATTAACACTTTTTTAAATAATAGAACGTTCAATATTCCGAGCAGTAAACAGTACAAAAATGTGTCGGGGGGTAGGAGGAGAAAATTAAAACACCAATTGAGTATAGTATAGCGCGGGAACCAGGAATGCACGACCAAATAATGTCCGGCCCGAGAATGCGCATCCACTTTTTTGGACGCGGATTCTGGGGCCGAGTATAATCAACCCGAACAAAAGTGGCTTCCGATTATCGCCCCGGACCAATGCTCAGACCTATAATGCACGGCACAGTAATGTCCAGCCCAGAAATCGGCGTCTACTGCTTTGGACGCGGATTCTCTAGCCGAGCATTATCGACTCGAACAAAACTGGCTTCCGATTGCTGCCCGGACCAAGAAGCAGGGCTCCATCGTATCGCTTAGTTTCTGACTACCCCTTTAAGTTTATATTGTCTATGGATGGACGCGAATTACAGAGTCGGGCATTATCGGCCCGAACAAAACTGGCTTCCAATTCTTGCCCCGGTCCAAATTTGTTCAGAATGATATTGCGCGGCCCAGGAATGTACAGCCTAGTAATCGGCGTCCACTTTTTTGGAAGCGGATTACTGGGCCGCGCTTTATCGGCCCGAACAAAAGTGGCTTCCAAATATTGCCCCGTACCAAGTTTGCACAAAGCGATAATGCTCAGCCAAATAATGCACAGCCAAGTAATCCATTTACATTGGACGCAGATTACTGGGCCGGACATTCTTGTGGCCGGGCATTATCATGACCGTACAATATAGGGACTCCCCAGCGCACCGAGTCTCATTATTATCAATTATAAATATCCACGTTTCTGATAAATTGGCTCAACTTTTTCTTGAATCCTGTTTTAATTGAGTCGCAAGTAGGTTTGTCGCGTACATGGTTTACATACATGCTTTGATTGGCAATATTGCCAAAACCGGGATTATAGACCACGTCCATTTCCATCAACTTTTTAGTCAGCTGACGTCACAAGATGAACCATTTCGGGCTACTTTTACTTCATCATTTCAGCCGAATGACGTCCACTGCTGGACATAGGCCTCCCCCAAAGACTTCCACAATGACCGGTCCTGCGCCACCCGCATCCAGCGGACACCCGCGACCCTTACCAGGTCATCAGTCCACCGTGTGGGGGGCCTGCCCACGCTACGCCTTCCGGTACGTGGTCGCCACTCGAGAACCTTCCCGCCCCAACGGCCATCGGTTCTGCGTGCTATGTGCCCCGCCCACTGTCACTTAAGTTTAGCGATTCGAAGGGCTATATCGGTCACTTTGGTTCTGCTGCGGATGGCCTCATTTCTGATGCGATCACGCAGAGAAACTCCCAGCATAGCCCTCTCCATTGCTCTTTGGGTGACTTTGAGCCTTCTTATGAGGCCCATAGTAAGCGACCACGTTTCAGTACCATATGTCATCACTGGCAACACACACTGGTCAAAGACTTTCGTCTTGAGACACTGCGGGATATTGGACGAAAAGATGTGACGTAGCTTCCCGAACGCTGCCCAGCCGAGTCGGATTCGACGATTAACCTCTTTCTCGAAGTTGGACTTACCTAACTGGACAGTCTGTCCTAGGTATATGTAATCGTCTACAACTTCGAGCGTAAAGTGTCCGATTGTTACGGGAGTTGGTGCTACATGGGCATTTGACATGATCTTCGTCTTGTCCATGTTCATCCTTAGACCAACTCGCTCGGAGACTTTACTGAGGTCATTGAGCATTGTACTTAAATCCTCCATGGTCTCAGCCAAGACTACTATATCGTCAGCAAACCGAAGGTGAGTGATGTACTCGCCGTTTATGTTGATGCCTAGCCTTCTCCAGTCCAGAGTCTTGAACACGTCCTCCAGTGCAGCGGAAAACAGTTAAGGAGAAAAAACATCTCCTTGCCTGACTCCCCGCTGCAGCGGAATAGGTTTCGAGTTCTGGTCCTGGAGTCGGACTGACATAGTGGCGTTCTCGTACAAACACTTCAGCACTTCGATATAGCGGTAGTCCACTTGGCACCGTTGGAGAGATTGTAGTACAGCCCAGGTTTCAATCGAATCGAAGGCTTTCTCGTAGTCCACGAACGCTAGACAGAGGGGCAGGTTATACTCCTCAGTCTTCTGTATAACCTGACGAAGCGTATGGATGTGGTCTACGGTGCTAAAGCCTCTTCGGAATCCGGCTTGTTCGGGAGGCTGGAAGTCATCTAGCCTGCGTGCGAGACGGTTCGTAATGACTCTTGAAAACAGCTTATAGACATGGCTCAGAAGTGAGATGGGGCGGTAGTTCTTCAGTAAGGCGTTGTCACCCTTTTTGAAGAACAGCACCACCACACCTCTGTTCCATGCCTTTGGAGTTTTCCCTTCCAGTAAGACGGAATCGAACAACTTCTGAAGGGCCCTAAGGACCGGTTTTCCACCCGCCTTCAGGAGTTCAGCTGTTATTCCGTCTTCACCGGGTACCTTGTTGTCCTTTAGCTGTTTAAGAGCCATTCTAATCTCGTACAGGCTGATTTCCGGGATATCTTCGGTATAGTGCCGGGTTAATCTGGCTCTAGGGTCTTCCGCCAGACCAACTTCGGGTCTGCTAGTTGACGTGTATAGCTGTCCATAAAAGCATTCTATCTCTTTCAGAAGCTCGGGTTTGGATGAAACGATTCTACCGTCTGCAGTTTTTAATTTGGCGAGCTGGCTCTGCCCAATAGACAGATCTCTTGAGAACACTTTAGAGCCCTTATTCTGCTCGATGGCCTCTTCAATACGATTTGTATTGAATTGGCGCAGATCGCGGGTAAGGGACTTGGAGATCCGTTTATTGAGCTGCCTGTATAATGTCGCATCGGCTGAAGACTGCAGAATCATTTCATTCCTTTCCTCGATGAGCCTCTGAGTGGAGATAGAAAGCCTTTTGGCTCTGGGAGTCCGTTGGGCCTTAAAGAACTTAGACCCAATGCTATGGACAGCTTCCACAAACCCGTCATTGAAATCGTCCACGTCGCCGCCTAGACAATCAAAACGGTTTTGGAGTTCCAGCTGAAAGCTCTCGGGGTTTTGGATTTGGACTGCTGCTGGACGGAGCGTAGACTTCATCAGGCGAGAGCGCTCTAGCTTGACGCATATATTCAATGTGCCTCTTACCAGACGATGATCACTTCCGGTTTTAACCGTATTGATCACAGAGACATCATTGAATATATGCCTCTTCGTCGACATAATGAAGTCAATCTCGTTTTTTGTTGCACCGTCAGGACTCATCCAGGTCCACTTCCTGTGCTCGCGTTTCTTGAAGAAGGAGTTCATCATGTAGAGTCCCTCCTTCTCCAAGAAACCAGCCAGTAGTTGGCCCCGGTGGTTCCGACTTCCAACTCCAAATTGCCCCACTCTCATCTCATTGCCGTCTCTCTTGCCCAGTTTCGCGTTAAAGTTTTACTTAATACGTAGGTATTCTTGACATATTCACTTTCTGCAAAGTACGGGGTCAGTATAATTTTCTCTCCCCGCCTCCTGTATATTTTTGTTTTAGTGCAACTTTCTAAAATCTTCAGGTTTTTTTAGACTAATTTCAGCTGCTCCCTTTTCCGAGTAATGCTGGTCTGAATCCAGGGTTTCAGTTTTCAGACAACTTGTAATTGTGACGAAACGCAAGACAATCACCGGTATGAAGTCAGTAATGGAGCAATAGGTACACCTCGTCTTACTTGCGGAAAACCTTTTCGTAAGACCCAATAGATAGGTAGCTTAATACAGTCGCCATCAAATATGGTATGGTTCAAGTTGCTCAAAAGTATCTGAACGCAGCAGCAACACAGCAGCAGCAGTTTTAAGGCATTCTGCTTTTACACGTGCAGCCTGTGGACCGGCTACACTCAGCGGGCGTACAATGCTCTGTGCATACAATATCACGTTTTCAGGATGCTGTTGAAACTGCCACGATATTGCAGTGCGTCCGCTATGTTCGCGGAGACGCGTACGAACGATTTTTACGCGATCATACGTTCAGCGTGACTAATATGGAGATTGAGTGTCGGCGAATAGCATCTTGAAAACGTTCGTTAATAAGCTGGATGCGCCTGGTAATGGCACTGGAATAAACTCAATGTAGGATTAACCATAGTGGCAAGGGATGGTGCATCTAATCTTTCTTGTTTTGTATTTTATCTTTATTTTTACGTGTACTCTAACCTTTAAGTAATATATATCCCATCAACAACATAAATGTAAAAATGGGAGCCAAGTTCAATATTAAAAATATGCGATTCGTGGTTGTCGTCTTCACCGACAAAAGTATTGAGATCTAAATGGGTGTCAAGTTCCGTAGATTTTCTGAAAAGGTGCCAAGTCTGGCACTAGATTGTTTACAGTAAGACTAATTTATTGCAGCTTAATGCATTTTGAGCCTTGCAGTATATCACAATGTAATGAAAGCTGTTGGGTATTTAAGAAAACTGCCAAGTTAAAGCTCAAAATGCATGAGAATACGATAATGGGTAGTAAAGCATTATTCACTACACATCTGTACGGTTAGCCAAGAAGTGGTCGACTACTTTTTGACTCTATTTTATTCTCTATTCTTTGCGTAAGAGCTTCTCTCTCACTCTTGGTAGAACTCGTATAGGATCTCTATAGAAATCCTTACTCTGAGTTTAACATATATCATGTCAAATGGCATAAATACGATCTCAGAGTACCCAGAGTAGACGTCAAATAATAATACCGCTAAGAGCGATAAGATCATATACTAAATTGAATAAGAGCGACAGACAGGAATATATCATTTGTTGTCCTTGTCATAGTTCCGCTTTTCTTTATTTGCCTCAATGTCATCTTTAAACGTTTAGTCAAATAGTTTGGGGCAAATAAACGATTACCCGGCCAAATTAAAGAGGTTGTTTATTGTAAGCCGCCAGATGTTTAAGACTAGTTCTCAATTTAGCTGCATAAGAGCTTTTCTGTCCCCATTGGCGAAGAAACTCGTATAGGATCTCTATAGAAATCCTTACTCTGAGAATACGATAATGGATAGACACTTCCCCCCTTATTCATATAACTTAACAAACCTCTGTTAACTAAAAGTTGTTTTGTCCCTTTCTCACAAACATAAATGTCAAAGTGACAGATAAGGACAAACCAACTTTAGCGGCTTGTTAACTAATAGAGGCTTGATGGACATTTATGAATAAGGGGCTTCGAGTCTAGTCGAATTCCGAGTTTAGCCGATGGGAAAACATTATTCACTACACATCTGTACGGTTAGCCAAGAATTGATCGACTACTTTTCGACTCTATTACTACATACATAACACCATAAGAATCATAAGTGGTAGTCTGGTAGACCACGCTTGGCTTACGGTACGAAAATAAACATCACAGGACTCTCGTATCTCGAATAAATACCCTTATCAGAGCACGTTTTCATTAGAAACCAATATGTTGTATAGTTGGCAACGTGACTCACTACTTGGTCTCGTATTTACTTTTATTGAGCAGTCACGTCGCAGGACGTTAAACCGCTACGCGCCTATAATATACTGCTACGGGCTGCGTGATATGTTTAAGATTCTACAAAAAAAATCCTAATTTTCTAGACTAAAAATAATTGAATTTGTTCCAAAAACCTTAAACCTTTCCGCATCTCATATAGGGTTGTATAGATATAATTGAGCGCCATGAGCCGCAATTTATGAAGTTACTATGTTATAAGTTTGAACTGGCGACACTGAGACGTCAGCAATGACCTTAAATCCATCATTACAGGTGACTGTATGCATATTATTATTAAGTTTATAGGTACTAACTTATTTCGCAAATATCAATTAATCAACATAATTAAAATTCTGTTTGATAGACAGAAACGTTAATTGGTAATAGACCGAGAAGCAATGTCGGTGACCCTACCTTACCGAACACCGACAGCAGAAGAAACATATAGTTATTTGTACATTTTTAATTTAATCGTACAAATTCGTAAGAAACAAAGTTATTTTGTAGGTATAATTTCATTATATTAACTGAGGTGACCGGCAATTGCCAAACTTGGACCCGCTTGCGTAATAATAGGTCTAATGTCTGAGTTACTTGGAAGAGATCCCTCTTTAGCGATAAGACCTTCCGGTTACTGTACTTTTTAACCGACTTCAAGATTTCAAAAGAGGAGGTTATCAATTCGGTTGCATGTTTTTTTTTTTATGTTTGTTACTCCATAACTCCGTCATTTCTTAACCGATTTGGAAAACTCTTTTTTTTATTGTATTTATATATATCCAAGTTGGTCCCGTTTTTGTCAAAACGCAGTTCTGATGATGGGATCCATGAGGAATTGAGGGAACTCCTCAAATCTTTAAGGCAAACATATAGTGATTTTTGTGTTTTTATCAACAAGTCAAGCATTTTCACCCAAAAATGTGACATTGGATGAAGTGGAACAGCTGATGATGATCAAAACAGAACTCTTCAACGACGAAAAGTTCACGTCTGGAGATTTGTCCTCCTAGCTGTGTTTGTTAAGCAAGTTCTATTTTCACGATTAATTTTTGTCATGCTTGATTTCTGATGATGGGATCCATGAGGAATTGAGGGAACTCCTCAAATCTTAAAGGCAAACATATAGTGATTTTTGTGTTTTTATCAACAAATCGAGCATTATCATACAAAAATGTGACATTTGATGAAGTGGAACTGCTGATGATGGTCAGAACAGAACTCTTCAACGACGAAAAGTTCACGTTTGGCGATTTGTCCTCCTAGCTGTGTTTGTTAAGTAAGTTCTATTTTCACGATTAATTTTTGTCATGCTCGATTTTTGATGATGGGATCCATGAGGAATTGAGGGAACTCCTCAAATCTTAAAGGCAAACATATAGTGGTTTTTGTGTTTTATCAACAAATCGAGCATTATCATATAAAAATGTGACATTTAATGAAGTGGAACTGCTGATGATGATCAGATCAGAACTCTTCAACGACGAAAAGTTCACGTTTGGCGATTTGTCCTCCTAGCTGTGTTTGTTAAGCAAGTTCTATTTCCACGATTGATTTTTGTCATGCTCGAGTTCTGATGATGGGATCCATTAGGAATCGAGGGAACTCCTCAAATGTGAAAGGCGCACAAATAGTGATTTTAGTATTTTCATGAACTAATCCAGCATTTCCATTCATAAAAGTGACATTTGATGGAGTGGAACTGCTGATGATGTTCAGAACGGAACTCTTCAACGACGCGTACTTCACGTTTGGCGATTTGTTCTCTTCGTTTTGTTTATCAAGCAAGCTAGGTTTTTCCATGATTCCATGAGGAATTGAGGGTACTTAGTCTTCTACCATTATAAACATACTTATAGCCATTTTTATTTTATTCTATGGAATCTAAGAGTGCACCATCTAAGTATAATAATCTTTCACCGGCCTCCCCCATTTTTTTTTCTTAAAAATTATGTCTTATTATTTTGAAGTAAATACAGTGTAGTGTTGTGCAATACAGTGTATTTGTATTGTAAAATATCGTGGACTTGTATGTTTTTTTGTTTTTCATTGTGATGGTAGCCGGTATAACACACGCTCTGACAAATAAGCACCTGACTGGCACTGTGGTACTTATGAAGTAAGAAGGTATATAACCAGGAACGCACAAGTTGCAAAACATTCTCACAATTTCAGGAATGTTGTCTGAAAAATCCGGCAACATTCACGACAATTTGAAAATAATTTTCCATTGGAAAGATTCCTACGGGATTTTTTCATGGATATATCATTACTTACGTCTATAACTTATTTTCAGGCAGGCAATTAAAACATAATTCATGTTTAAATTGTTTTCAGTGTTTTTAATTTTTAAGTTCTAAAAACTTTCCATACAGAAAACTTCGCAACTTTGGAAACTTCACTCGGTGCATTGCTATAATTGGCTATGTTCAGGGCGTAATGTTCAAATTTCAAAACAGCAATCAGTGGAAGCAAAAAAATTTGGAATAGTGACGTACTTGCAAGCCAATGAGATATACATCCTTGTCTGATACGTCATTTTATTTATTTATATCTCATTTTCTCTCACATGCTAGAATTTATCTTAATCTCATCGGTCTTACTCTACCGTACTCTTACATTATTCTCTATTTATTTATTTCGCTATTCTTCATTTATGGTGGTCCACTCTGGCTGATATAAATTTTACATAACATAGTGTAACAAGGAAAAAGCTATGTAACACTACGATGTTGAAGAAAGATAGTTGCTGTTATATAAAATTTATAACAGCCAATGTGGGAGCACCGACTATGTTTCGTTGGTATTCGATAAGGAACAACTACCAACCGTACTCTCTCGGTCTATAATGTATTGCGTAATTTGCGTAGTATATAAAATTATACGCACGCAAATCCAGGCAATTACAAAGTTCGCAGAATTATGTTACATATTCGTATTAGGTAGGTAATTAATATAATTTTCAGTTATTTAACTTAGACGAACAGTGCTATATTTGCTTTAGCAATCACGGATAATTAGCTCGCATAACTTTCCAGCCGAGAAATGTTGAACTAGAATTATTATTTTTTGGAATAACGTTAAGTAGAACTGTGCGGTCACGAGCATAAGTAGCGTAAAACTAATCTTTAATCACACATTAACCTAAGTAAATATTGAAATATACCAATATTTGTCGATCGAATCCTACACAAATCCCCGTCCTATACTAAGCAAAACTTGTACTATGGGTAATAATAATTATTATCCTATGGTATTTATTTTTCGAATCATGATATCTTTGAGAAGACAGTACGGTTGCCAGTTTTGTTGCACTTTTAGCAACACCCAACGTTCACGTGTAGGGTAACGGTGGGTACTCCCTACGGATGTGGTGCAACTTGGACCCGCATTATCAAGTGAGTAGGCAACTTGACTGTTGAAGTTCTCATGCCGCCCGAAGGCCTCTAACTTGGCTTAACGACTACTGTCATAGACAACAGCCGGGATCAACGGCTTAACGTGGTTGCCTAAGCACGGGATCTAACTCAAAGCGATCACCCATCCAAGAACTGACCTGTACCCACTTTGGCTAACCATGCATACCGCACGCGGTACGCGGACGCCACTGAGGTACGAGCGCTTCGTACTTGTACTATGACTACTGGTGACGATATAAATACTTATACTATAGATAATTACAGATAGTTCAATTCAGTTGTGCGCGCGGCGCTATGTGCACGGCTGTTTATCTACGTAGAACTAAACGTGTATGATAGCCGCCATATTGTGTCAAAAACATTCTGACGACTTACAGAGCTCTGATTGGCTACTGCCTTGACTTGACTGCCATAATGGCAGTGCCATTGGACGTCGAACTTCAAAATAAAGTGACAAATAAAAATAAAATGGCGTCTCCTCGGGATTTCGTCTAGTCGTATCTGAACATTTTTTTCATTTTTGAAAATATTGTTATTTAAATTGTAGTATTGATAGTTTACTATGTAGTAAACAAACGAAACAGTGTGTAGCTAATCGAAAATTCATCTGGAAGAGCGTAATAACCATTGTTTGGACAACAAATGAAAGATAGTGAAGTGTGTCGTATGTGACATGGCATGCAAGTTCTCATTTTGCAAAATGTACTGAGTGTTGTGGTTGTAAAACGTAGAATTCTGTGAATGGACGAAGATATATCGTTTTTCCGGATATGAGATGACATACATTAAAAAATAAATCGGCTGATAAATAAAATGTTTGTTTAATTTCATTTAACTAAGATACGGCTCAACATAGTTCACGGTATTTTAATTGAACACCAGTTTCATTTTACATCAGACGTTAGTGTTCAATTGGAAATGCCGTGAGCTTCTACACAAAGTTAAATTTAAATGAGCTATATATATTTATCGTTGGATGTTCACATTAAGTTCCATTGCCACCGTGTCATTAAATAATTAAAAAAAAAACGTCAAAATTCTACCAGCGGGTACAGATTAAATATGGTTGCTTACGGTATATATTTTTGGTTCGTGAGCTGGCGGTCTGAACCCTTACTAGTCTGTGGCTATTTGTGCGTGCGCTTGTAACTATACGGGTTTGGTTTGTGTGCGACTGACACGGCAGTCGTTGTTACAAGCATTCGCACACACAGCGAAAGTTACAAGAGCACGCACACATGCAGCCGCGCGCACGGTTGCGTTGAACTATGTGTAGAAATTTCCCGAGGGACTTCAGCCCGGCTAGTATGATAGCTTATACCGTCACGTTATATGGCCAAAATGTACTGAAACGTCACATAAAACGTGACGGTATAAGCTATCATACTAGCCGGGCAGTATAGGGTTCTTCAAGATATTTTTTAAAGGGTCGGTAACGCGCATGTGACACCCCGGGCCGTTCGCTTGTATGCTACCGACGTGACATATAAAATAAATCATAATTCATAATTGTTTATTTGCTTAAAAAAGGGTTGATTACAAGAGTTGTTACATTTAAATATTTTAACATGTCCCATCTTTTTTAGCTATCCATGTACAGCATGCAAATGACATAAGTATTGTCTACTATTACCTACTCGTAACTTACAATTACAACTAATAAGTGGTCAAACATGCATATAACCTAGGAATTCATTTACAGAATAAAATCTACATGATAACAACCATGAAAGTATATTTCTTAGGGCTATCAATAGTAAGTATCCTTGATGTTTTCAGTTATATCAAAAATACACATTGCGGTATACGAGTGTTATAAGTAGTTATCCAAGCTGTAACCGGTGATAGCAACTCTAGCTAGTAGTTACGGGCGTGCGCGATATGACTTGCTTAGTTAAGTCGGGTACTCACTAGCGAACTGTAACTGAACGTTTACTGTAACGACTCGAGTTTAAGTGTGTACGTATCTGAGAGTTGCGAGCCGTTCGCGAACGTTTCGCGAATCACTACACTGGTTACTGTAACCGTTCGATTACAGTTACAGCTCGCTAGTGAGTACCCGGCTTTAGGCCGTATAATTTAACGATATAAAAAATCGATACAATACATCCCTAGCAAATGAAAAAACTTGTGACACCCTATACAATTAAGAAATCTATACTAATATTACAAAGCTGAAGAGTTTGTTTGTTTGTTTGAACGCCCTAATCTCAGGAACTACTGGTTCGAATTGAAATATTATTTTTGTGTTGGATAGTCCATTTATCGAGGAAGGTTTTAGGCTGTATAACATCACGCTGCGACTAATAGGAGCGAAGACGCGGACGAAGTCGCGGGCAATAGCTAGTAACAAATACATATACATCTCTTTCTAAAAAAGTCAAGGACAGGTACATTTTATTCAGGTTAATATGCTTCAGATAACTGAAGTATTTCCGCGCCTCTCGATTCGCCTCATTGCCGCAACGTCATTCTGGTCGCTGCGAGCCTCTCTTCTCACTTGTGTGTTTGTCACAATATTACAGATAGTTATGTCACGTTATGTTAGGTAGAACAATCAAGAACAGTGATTTTTATTTAAAAATACTTTTGAGAGGAACACAATTTACCTCTTTTCATAGTTCATGACAATATTATTCAATTACAACGTTATCAAATTCCTCAATACTCAATACCGAGATATTTTATGACATCCCATAAAATAAATACCTACGTGTTATGAAAAGGCAATTTCGCTCCCGAAATGTGATCGTTCATGGAATTATTGGCCAAATGGGGTCACGCTGCATAGATGTACATGGTTCAGACTATCTATAGTATTTGAATTGTTTTTAACTAGTAATTCCCCACGGATCTGTTTGCTTTTAACACTTTAATCACGCTCCTGTACAACCGTCCTCCAATTTCAGCCGAAGGGATGACTTTCGGGATACAAAATACTTTGTTTCCTTTTACATAGACTATTTCCATGTTAAATTTCATTTAGAATGGGTCATTCTGAAAATTTACCATTTCTGCTCACGAGCACGTACCGTATTCTCGTACGTTACTTATATTGTCTTAGATCCAGAGAACTAATTTCTATTATTGTAGACGCTGGCGCAAGCTTAATTATCGCTGTTCCATAATCATTTTCACTTCCACCCCCTTTTTCACGCCCTTTAGGAATTATTTCCGTAACAAAACTATCCTATGTAATTTCCAGGGTCTAAATAATAAAATATAATTAGGTATCCCCATTCCTAATCTATACACATTGTAAAACTCTTGCGTTACTTATGTATGCGTTACATACTTGCGTTAAATACACCCCATTCCTAATCTATACATATGATAAAACTCTTGCGTTACTTAGGTAACGATTGACAGACAGCGCATAGCCTAAACCGCTCAAGATATAAGCATGAAATTTGAAACATAATATTTTTAGTACGTAGTCGTGTAGTAAGAATGGATTTTTTGATGTTTAATCCTTAAGGGGGTGAATTTGGGGTTGAACCGTTGTATGGAAGTCATTCATTTACAAAGTTATAGACAAAAAAAAAGTATAAAAGTTTCGTAGTAAAAAACAAAATGCGTGTGTGGTGGCAGTGTGGCAGCGTGAAAAGATTATACGTAGAGCAAACCCCTGTAAGTACTGTATGTAGGAAGCGAATCCATATCGAGGGTGGAAAGCGGCAAGAACCAGGGAATGCTACTAGATGGGGAAATGCGGTTCGTGGAATACATTAATATTAAGATCCGAAATGCTTACACTGTACTCGATTCGAAGGTACCTGTCGGACGAAATTAGGAAAATTCTCATGGAATCACTAATTCTCGTACATTTTAATTATTGCGATATCGTTTACGGTCCAAAGATTCTGGAGAAGACCAAAAAATTCATCCAGCGCGTACAAAATGCCTGCGTGCGTTTCTGCTACGATATCCCAAAAAGAACACATATCACATCATACCTGAACAGCAAAAGGGTTCTAAATATGAACAACAGAAGGCATTTACATTTGGTTCTTACTATTCGTAACACGAAGCCAATCAGAAGTAGTAGGGACACCAAATTAATACTACCTAGGCATAGAACCAAGTTTTTTAGGGGATCCTTTTAGTTTTCTGCTGCAAAAAATTGGAACGATCTACCTCCGCCCCAACGAAAACCTATGCCTTTGGACATATTCAAGAGCCTGGTTAAAACGCACTTTCTTGAATTACAAAGACGAACTTTACCCAATGTGCGAGACCATGTAAATATTCGTGTACATATAAATATAATAAAAGTATACTTACCTCAGTAAGCCTATACCTACACACGCTAAATATCAATGAAACCACATCATACTAATTTATAACCCTTAATGCACAAAATAATCATAATTATTATTTATTTATTTAATCTTTATTACACATTACACAGATAATGAGCTACCTGCCACGTCCTTAATTTTACTTCATATAATATTTAAACATAACCACAGCGCATCTGATAGTATCATGTCTCACCAGAAGACCCTCAAGAAAAGGGGCCAAACTGGAAATCAGCGCAGGGCTGGACCCCGGGTCCAGCTAAGGATGTGATACCCATTGCCAAAATTAGACACATGAAATATGAAAATGAAAATATTTAATTTGTGTTTTAAAAAGTTTTAAAATACATTTAAGGTTGGAACTTCCTTTTAAGCATAGTGTTAGCTTGTGTCAGGAGACCCCACTCTTCCATTAGCAAATAGTAACATAGTAGCAAAGATGTAGTGTAAGTTAATTAGGCTAAGAATTTTCTTTATCTTGCCCTAATTCATATATTATGTAGTTTTTGTAATGTGATTTGTTAACTGTATAATCGTAATAATATGGTAATAAAGTTAATTTGAAGTTTAAAGTTTGATACAAAAAAACATTCCATTCCCTAAGTGGTTCAAAAAAGGGTAGAAAGTTTGTATGGGAAACGTGTAGTTTTAAAAGTAAAAAATTTGAAATAAGGAAAAACGGTTTCATTTATAATATGTAGATCTATTAAGAAATATTTTTTTTTATACTTGCTACCTAAAGGGGTGAAAAAGCGGTTGCACCTTTGTATAAAAAACGTTCACTTAGATAAGTTATAAATTTTAAAATTCGTTTGTGTTCTTGATTTATAAACAAGATAATTAATACAGCATTTTCATCAAAATCCATCCCCTAGGGGGTTGAAACCCTTTTCTTTGAAAGGTCATATAGAAAACAAAAGATATTCAAGATATGAAAGTTGAAACTTCCCTCACAGGCTCCTTTTATATAGTCAAAAATGTACGGCGATTTCGAATATTCATCTTCTAAACGGGGGTTAATGACGGTTGAAAGTCAAACTGAAGCTAGTAACATTGATCTAGATAAGTGGGCGTCACTATTTCATGACGTGTAAACTATCTTTATAGAGTTTTACAAAATAAAGGGGTGAAAAGCTTATTTATAATGTTATCCCCTTAGGGAGTTAAAAGGAGAGGTAGTTTTATATAGGACACATAATATTTTTTACAAAATAAACTTTAAACTTCCGTAATACTAAGCATTGAAATAAAGTTTTTATTCCGTATATCATCCCTCAAAGTGGTGAAAATGGGGGTGAAAGTAGGAAGAAAGTTTGTTTAACAAATCTCTAATTAAGTTTATTTATGCCTTCAATAATTCAATGGCAATTATTGCCCTAAGGCAATAACGAGTTCTACGAAGTCGCGGGCAAAAGCTAGTTTCATATAAATCCGTTTAACTTTTTAAGCGCGATAAATTAACAGACAGACTCTCGTATGCATATTTAGTAGGTATGGGTGCCACCCCTAAATTATATTGGAAGCCAAACAAATATATTTTAGTATAGGAATATTTGTGCTCTACCACAATGATTCTCATTTAACGTCAGGGAGTCAAATCCATACATTAAAGTCCTATTCCAATTACATATACTCGTATTCCAATGTGTTTCATGCGCTCATTTCCTCGCACGCCACGACAACGCGTCAGAAAGAGCGCGCGAACATTAAAACCCTATTGACATGTGCAATATAAAATATTTCAGATCGAACCAGTTTAAATACTTGTATATACGTAAATGTTACCATGTTTTGCAATTACTGTAACAACAAAGGCATAGTTGGGGTTTCAATGGAAAGGAAATTGAGGAAAACAACCTACCAAGTGCGACGTGGGAATGAAATCTTATACTGAATGTTACATATTATGTAAATACTTGTTTTCTTTAGTCAATATAATTTTTGTAAAAGATCTTTGTTACGAAGTTAAATTTAAATAAAAATCGGCCAAGTGCATGTCGGGCCATGCTCATTGTAGGGTTCCGTATTTGCCCAATAAACTTAATTAAAAATGTCAAATAATAAAGAGAATATCTTTGCAGCGTTTCACACGTCTTTTAGTAAGAGTGGAAGACTTTTATGATAACTGAACTTACGAACTTAATTAATCATGTTCGCTATAGTTTTCGTTGAAAGTCTTTATTAAGCTTTACTTTGGAACTTTGGTGTTTTTTTATGGTTCCGTACCCAAAGGGTAAAAACGGGACCCTATTACTAAGATTTCACTGTCCGTCCGTCCGTCCGTCTGTCACCAGGCTGTATCTCAAGAACCGTAATAGCTAGACAGTTGAAATTTTCACAGATTGTATACAGGGTGACATCGGAGACGTGATCAGAAGCTAATTTTTCAGACTCTACACATGATCGCCTTTTCAATGCAATAGTTGTTACATCAAACAAAACAAGTTTATTTTTTCAAATTTTTACTACAAAAATAATAACGCCATAGTTAAATCATGGTCACCCTATCACTTTTGACACACGTTGTATGAGGGATGACACGACGTCGTGTGGTGTAGGGTGACCAAGCAGTATTAAACATTTTTTTTTTGTTAATAATTTGAGGAATAATATTTAATATTGCAAGTAGTAACTGTGATATCATCTTTATTGAGTTTGTCTTTCAATATTTCATCGAGGCAAATAATTTCTGATCACGTCTCCGATGTCACCCTGTATTTTTGTTGCCGCTATAACAGCAAATACTAAAAACAAAATAAGAATAATAATTAAGGGGGCTCCCATACAAAAAACGTGATATTTTAGCCCTTTTTCATGGCTACCACTTGCCGAGCTAGATCTCAAGAACCGTAATAGCTAGACAGTTGAAATTTGCACAGATTATGTATTTTTATTGTGGCTACAACTACAAATACTAAAATCAAAATAATAATAATAATTAAGGGGGGCTCCCATACAAAAGAGTAGTTGTTGGCGTTTTTTGCTGTATCTTTTTTCTAAACAATTATTTATTCAATGTATTGTATAGTATAGTGGTTTTAAATGTAGATTAGGAGGTATCGGTACGGAACCCTTCTCTGTGCGTGACCCGTCACGCACTTGGCCGGTTTTTTTATTTTATTTTTGGACCCATAGTTCAAAAGTTAGAGGAGGGACACCATTTTTTCTTTTGGACTGTTCCAACAACACCCATAGGCCATAGGCTTAAAGCAAATAATACATAATTATTTAATTTTTATATCGTAATATTTTGTCAGATTTATTGATTTACATATCCATGCCAAATTGCAGCTTTCTAGCTCTTTTTTGGCTACAAATGTGAAAAAAAATTTGGGCCAATGACTTATTAATAATAATAATAAATAATAATAAATAAATATTAGGGGTCATTTTTTACACAAATCGAACTAGTCCCACAGTAAGCTCAATAAGGCTTGTGTTATGGGTACTAGACGACAATATATTTAATAGATATATACTTAAATACATAGAAAACATCCAAGTCTCAGGAACAAATGTCTCTGCTCACCACAGAAACAAATGCCCTTACCGGGAATCGAACCCGGGACCTCTAGCTTCGGAGGCAATGACACTACCAACTAGGCTAAAGAGGCCGACCAAATAATAAATAATTAATGACCTGTTAATCGGTTGATTAATATATTTGTAAGTATAGTTTTTTTTATTGGCACTAGTATTTAATAACGTGTATATAGTTTTATACTCGTAAGTTAAAAAGACTCCTCCTTCCCTCCCTCCCTACACGTCTTAGTTTGCCCATTGTTTGTATATTAACTAGTGGACAACATATGACATATACATATACTATGTACCTAATTTCAATAGTTATTTTAACCACATTTTAACATAGCTTAGGTACGGTGACACATGACAGCTGTCATCCAAGTAGAAATTGTGTCATGTTTGATGTCAGTTTTCAACCGACTTCAAGATTTCAAAAGAGGAGGAGGAAAAGAGGAGGAGGGTTATGAATTCGGTTGTATGTTTTTTTTTTTAGGTTTTTTTTAATGTTGTTACTCCATAACTCCGTCATTTCTTAACCAATAGATATATACTTAAATACATAGAAAACATCCAAGTCTCAGGAACAAATGTCTCTGCTCACCACAGAAACAAATGCCCTTACCGGGAATCGAACCCGGGACCTCTAGCTTCGGAGGCAATGACACTACCAACTAGGCTAAAGAGGCCGACCAAATAATAAATAATTAATGACCTGTTAATCGGTTGATTAATATATTTGTAAGTATAGTTTTTTTTATTGGCACTAGTATTTAATTTTTTTTGCATGTAAGTATATATATCCAAGTTGGTCCCGTTTTTGTCAAAACGCAGTTCTGATGATGGGATCCATGAGGAATTGAGGGAACTCCTCAAATCTTAAAGGCAAACATATAGTGATTTTTGTGTTTTTATCAACAAATCGAGTATTAATTATCATACAAAAATGTGACATTTGATGAAGTGGAACTGCTGATGATGATCAGAACGGAACTCTTCAACGACGCGTAGTTCACGTTTGGCGATTTGTTCTCTTCGTTTTCGTTTTTGTCAAGCAAGCAAGGTTTTTCCATGATTCCATGAGGAATTGAGGGTACTTGGTCTTCTACCATTATAAACATACTTATAGCCATTTTTATTTATTGTATGGAATCTAAGAGTGCACCATTTGTGCACCGTATAATAATCTCTCACCGGCCTCCCCCATTAAAGTCGTTTTTTTTTCTTAAAAATTATTTTATACCAAGTCGGTGGCAAACAAGCGTATGGCTCGCCTGATGGTAAGCGGTCACCGCAGCCTACGGACGCCTGCAACTCCACATGGAATACACATGCGCGTTGGCAACCCTTTTTAAAATTATACATTAAAGTCCTTTCTTGAAACACTCCATTCTGTAATTCCTCGGGAAATCTCGGCAGAGAGCTCATTCCACAACCGGAGCGTCAGAGGGAAGAAATTCCTCTGAAAACGTACTGTACGCGACCAAAAGGAAAAGGGAAATTTAAAAAAAATTGGGGCATTCCATAATTAACTCAGAATAGGGACTTTTCCAGCTTATTTGACTCACAATCCCAAATGCTATCGACCCTAGCGATCCTAGAAGAAGAAAAATAGTGTCCCCAAATTTACATACAAAATTTCGATATCGGTTTTGTGACCGCTGTACATAAATGTATAGGAAGTAACTAAACTGTCCTGGGGCACTTTTTTTCTTCTTCCAGACCCGATAGCGTTATTGGTTCTGAGCCAAATGAGCCCCACATTCTGAGGAAAAAATGTAATTAGTCCTTTTTTAATTCTCTGTAAAGTTCTGAGGATGACAGACAGACCAGGTAAATCACACGTGTCACTATACTCAGCAGGCATACCCCTCACTGAACAGCGTTAGTGCGACTGGCTACCGCTTACTTATTTACTGCGCGGCTTCCAGAAACTTACCGCGTTTAATCGGCTATTACTGTGCTCTATGCGAGTGCCGAAAGCATTTCAACGCGATGCGTATGCGTTAACTTAGCTAAACTCTTTTGAAATGGATATTTCTTTGTTGGCACCTAGTATGAGTTAGTTGCCCTACACTCATTTCAATTTCAGTTCTATTGTAACCCATAATGGCGCTAAAATTAAACTGGTGATATCGGTGATTATTCACGGAAATTGATGACAAATAAAATTATAAAGTATAAGTTACAATAAAGTTATCACATTTTCTCCATCTATTAACCTGCAATTGCTAAAAGTGGCACTGAAAATTTTCAGGTGGTCTGCCTACCCCTTTTTGGAATATAGGCGTGGGTTTATGTATGTATGTACAAATAAAGTTATCAACCAAATAACACAAAAAACAAAGCATAGGAGTAATACTATTATGTTTGGGTTTATTTTACATTGGTCGTTATTTTAACGTGAATAAATAGGCAACCAGCGTAAGATGTATCCCATCAAAAACATAAATGTGAAAATGGGAACCAAGTTTAATATTAAGAATATGCGATGCGTGGTTGTCGTTTTCACCGACAAAAGAATTGCTAAATGCTAAATGGGTGCTAAGTTCCGTAAATTATCTGAAAAGGTGCCTAGTCTGTGACTACATTGTTTACAATAAAACTAATTTATTGCGGCATAATACATTTTGAGCTTTAGTTTGGCAGGTTTTTAAATATACAACAGCTTTCATGGTAT